>CM066740.1:64879116-65201616 GCA_033961575.1 Aselliscus stoliczkanus | reverse complement strand
ATTTTAAAGTGATCTAGCTGAGTTTTTACACTGAAAGCAAAGATTATAGCAATTGTAGTCCATGGTATTTATTTTCAGTCAAACCAAAGTTACATATAATTCTGCCTCTGCTTATACGGGATATTAACACTAACAATACACTCCCTTTCAAAGACTTGCACAGGCCAAATTGTTGGAATGCTGGTTTTCCTGAGAACTCCAAACCCCCAAACTATGATAATGCGTTATGGTGTAGTTGAAAATAGCATAGTCAGATGTTTGCTTAAAACTGAGAAACTTTACGTGTTGCTTTTCATGTGCTGTGCCAAGTCTTGATAATACTTTTTCCCCCAACCAAGGGACCTCATAACCTGATTATGGTTATTGCTTTACAAACAGTTTTGACAGAAGGTGGCTGCTAGAGCTTAACAGACATACCGGTTCCATGTGATGGAGCTGGTCCTTGCAAACTAAGCTCATCATTTATTCTTTGCTGAAGTCAGCAAACAGAGTTAGAGAGATACCCAGTCATCTATCACACCAAATAAAAGGACATAACGGCTTTCAAAAGGGTTTTCCCACTTACCCAAAAGGCTTTCTGAAAGCTTCTACCTCTGCAAAAAAAAAAAAGAAAAAAAAAGAAAAAAAAAGAGAGAAAAAAAAAGAAAAAAAAGAAAAAAAAGAGAAAAAGTTAGAACAATTATGGCAGATTGCATGAAACGTGAGAACGTCACAGTAACTGCTACTTTTCATTATGTTTGTCTTTGGGACATGATCAACGAACAGAAAGTTTACGATGTGGTATCAGAGGAAAAATTGGTATTCTGAAGGATGGTTTTTCAGTCACCTAGGATCCTACTGTAAGGATGATCTGACGGGAAAATGGGTCTTTTCAGGTGTGTGTTCAAAACGCTTGATGGACTGAAAGTACCTGTAAGAGCTGTACCATCAGGAGGGTGGCCTAAGACTACAATGCTAAAGTATGCATACCTCAGTTACAAAACCTTTGAAAGGAAGTCTCAGCCACAGAATGCATATACCTGTAGAGTTTTGCATGGGTTTTATATGAATACAATTTTAAAAAATAGCTGCTTGCACATTATACCAGAAAAACCTCCAAAACTGCAATTGCTTTGAAAATAGATTTTAGGTTTTTTGGAGTTTTCTGAAATGCTTGGTCTGTATTTTGATAATTGTGCATATTATGTAAAAATGTTGGTGGACCCATAAATGACCAGACTTTTTCTAAGAAAAATGTTGCTTTAATGCATTTCATGAATTTTTACTCTTATATCATTGCTTGCTAGTAATAGCAAACCTGCTTTTCTGCATCTGCTTTGCGTAGCTATTGTAAGGCTTTGAACTAATGTATGTATTTATTGCTTGAACTTCTGTGCATACCTTATAAAGCATAATGTCTGACAATTTAAAAGGCTCATGTATTCTTGCTTCTATCATAAGCAGATTATGGGGACTATGATCTTTTGTATACAGCAAATTTTAACTGTAGCACAAACATCTGTTTATGTATTGGTGGAATATACATGTTTTATTTATCTTTTTTGAGGTAAACTAATTTTTGATACTTTTCATTACTGTGTACTATGTTCATACTTTGAATTCTCTGACGTTAGAAGTCATGGTTGAGAATTGTAACAGCTGTTATTTGTTCTGTATTCATGGCTTTCACTGCTGAATAAAATAAAGGACCAAACCTAGGATTTGAAAGAAAACTGTCTACCTCTAACACCAGGGAGTTACCAGATTTTATTTTACAGAATTTTTTGTCTACAATGACACAATTGCTTAAACCTAGTGGGTTTAAGGCTTATATTCTATGTGGTTGGATTCACAGCAGAATTGTACTGTTTGAAAATCAATTAAAATTTCATGTGAATGTTACAAGTATTTGGTAGAATTACCACTAACTGGGTTTTCCTTAGGTAACTCTGATATGGAGAAAATGTCACCAGCGTTCTGTGTATACAACTGCTTACTTCCTAAGAATGCATTTCTTTGTGATTAGGGAATTGAAAAACAGTCAGCTAGGAATAGAGCTACAGAAGTATATCTAAAATAAACCATCCTGGACTTTAACATCCCTGGGTAGATTCAGTTGCAAAATCCATTAGGCTATTTTGTAAAGTTTTCAAATTCGACATTCGTATTTTGGAGAATTTGGGAGCCTTCATCCCTCACATGCCAATATTAACACATATTTGAACAATAGCTTTATTAATGCCATAAAGTTTTATGGCATATGGCTTACCCTTGTTATTTCATGAGTTCAGGTTGCAATAAAAGGGTTTTGTTTTTTTTTGTTTTTTTTTTGTTTTTTTTTTTTTGTCCATGAGTGCTTGGCAGATCTTACCTAGCAAAAGAAGGATGTACATTTTCCTATAGAATTAATGTATGAACAGTGTGTCACTGCTGTTGGATGTAAAAATGTATATGAAACCATTTCATTCACTTGATTACATTTCTGAAGTATAAATAAAAAATCTAATTCTTTTTGACCCATTTATAACCCCTAGGATTTTATTTTATCGGAGAGACCATTCTTCCCTGCCAGAGCCAAGTCATAAATTTATGTACACATGTCCCACAATTTGTTTAAAATCATTTCCTTAGGAATCGGGGATCCATAAACCAAACCACATTCAAAGTTAGTCAATAAAAGTGGGAGCTGCTTGTCAAATACATTCCATTAAAAACTATCTTCAAGTTCAAAATTGGCTTCCTCACATAATTGTCTCATGTTTTCATGCTTTTATTCTAATAGAATTTGACATAAATTCTGAACCTTGAAAAACAAGAGGAAAAAATGATTATTTAACTTTATGACTTTATCCTTTTTTTTGCCTCCAAATATCAGTGACACCCATGGCAATTTGCTGTGGTTTAGGAGGCTGTACAAGGATCCATAGGTACCTCCTAAGGGAATGCTCCTTAGGCCTCAGGGACCCGTGCCAGGGTTTTACTAGTGGCCAAATAGGAAAGAGAGGGCCATTGCAGAAGGGAAATCTGTCTTTTTCTTAACTTCATTATATATTCTTATATCTGTCATAATTAGAAGTAAGGAAAAGGAAAGTGAATACATTGAGCATATTTTTATTTTATGCATAATTTAATGTTTTCTATCATCCCAATGAGACAGTGCCTTAATTTTAAATCTTTCCATAGGATGAAAAATTGTTTTAAAAGAAATGTGAACATGGGATCAATTTAGAATACATTTTTCGCTATCAATTGGTTGGTAGTAAATGAATACCAACTTTCCCCAGTTCAGTGTATTTATTTTGTTAACCTAGTAAACAAACTATAACAAGATGTGAATACAGTCCTCGCATACTCTATTGCTCTAATATAGAGAGAACTATTTAGAGATGAAACTAAGAATTTAAGAAAAAAGGAAAACTTTTGGCAAATGTTTTGTATGTAAACCTCAGTTCAAGCTCACATCACTAATAGTTTAATGATACACAGTGTTTGTTGCCCAGATATATTGTGTTGGGTCAATGGAGGATTTAGCTGCGTTGTAAAAAACTGGTTACTAAAGTATTTTGAATTTTTAAAAATTAAACCAAAAACAAAATGGCAACTTAAAATCTAACTAACCATAATAAAAATACAAACAGCAAGTTATACTCTAACCATTTCTCCAGGCAGGAGTAATGAAAGCTAAGTATCCAACTCTTTACTGTTTCAAATATTTTACAAAATGAAATTCAGACAAATTGTAACACTTAAATGAGGATGAAGGAAAAGAACATATGCTACATCTTTTCATTATTAAGCAGTTTTTGAATTGCATATAAAACTTTTAAACATCAGAGTACAAAATTACTGCATGAGAATGTGTAACTTGAGAAAATAAAGTGTGGCTTCCCCCACAATTTGACACATTATTCCCTTCACTCTCTTTTCCTGTTCAGTCACCATCAACACAGACTAAAAGGAGCCATGTGACACCTGAGTAAATGGAAAGAACAGTAGTAGTAAGTAGAGTTTACAATTTCCTGGGGAATTCGCAACTTACATTGACTCTAATGTATTACTTAAGCCAATATATACACATGAAGGTGTACACAGA
This sequence comes from Aselliscus stoliczkanus, assembly GCA_033961575.1. Classification (NCBI taxonomy): domain Eukaryota; kingdom Metazoa; phylum Chordata; class Mammalia; order Chiroptera; family Hipposideridae; genus Aselliscus; species Aselliscus stoliczkanus. The sequence goes on along the minus strand of CM066740.1, from coordinate 65,197,544 downwards.
AGAATACTTCAAAAATAAAATAAAACCATAACTTTAAGCCCTAAATGTGTATTGTAGATTTCACACTCTGCTGTGAAGGTTTACTTGACAGTCTTTGAAGAAAATACTAGCCAGTCTGTTTCCTAAAGTTGAAGTTGATCTTATGTCCTAAATTCATGGGTCTTTTGTTTCCCAGGCTCCTGTAGAAAATACAAACATCTACATGACAAAAATGATCATCCATCCCTCCCTTCATATTTGAGTATCATTGAGGTCAAAAGATTTGACAAGGAACACATGCAGAGATGAGGACGAACAGAAAATGAGTTATTAAAGAAAATGTGCCAGCTATAACCAGATATGATATGTCTTTTTTCAACTCTTCATGTCATGATTCTCAAACTGAAGAGGTCATTGATTTGAAACTCTACCATCTACATGATTCTCCCCTCAGTCACTTATAGTATAGGTCCCCCTGTGTTGAAACCAACTTGGTAGCGCCCTGGAGAGAGGGTGCAGAGCAGCCTGTATATTCCCATAATACTGTTCAGGTCTTTGATATGAGGCAAAGCCCGAAGGCACCGTGCTCATGCTCCCTTGCAAGGCAGCCCACACCCTGGTGTCATGGAACATGCTACGTAATGGATCGAACACCTGACCTGCCTTCCTTGCTTAATTCTCCTTTAGATATATCTAAATAATTCTATAGAAAATGCAATATTTAAAGGTTACCTATCCTCTTTGATCTAATGTGCTAAAAAATTAACAAGAGGACTCAGGTGAAAGTTATAAAATTTAAAAATGACATTTCTCCGAATATGGAGTTATTATGACCATGTATTCACATATTCTCCACGAGCCAAAAAGTAAGCTTTTCAGGAAATAAAAAACAGGAAAATTTGAGTGAGCACCAAACTGAAAACCTTGGAATTGAACTCTACACCAACATTGAAGTGTTCTGCTTAGTGACCTTCATGAGAGAAGGGAGCTCTGGAGAGCTAATCTACAAAAAACCAAATCAACAGAATCTCAATAGGAATATTTCATCTGAAGATAATTAGATGGTGAAAGTCTTCAATAGTATCAAAAGCTTACTACCCATGCCACACATTTATATAGTTTTGGCTTCTTTGATAAAGAGATTAGTTCAGAGTTAATGAAAAGGAATAAAATTGCAAAGAATTAAACAAATGAATTTAAAAATGATTTTACATATCAAGCTGCTCTCCTAATAGCCATGAAAGGCTGTGTGAGCTTTATGAAATAATCCAAGATTTTGGGTTTTTTCAGTCTCTGACATATCACCTCCTTATTTGGCACATTGGAATATTAATGCAATACTCATTCTGATACATAATCAGTTATGCTTGTCATTTGACAGTATTTATTTCACTTTTCATTTTCCCATCATAGAAATGGAAACATTTCATTAATTTTCTTCTCTGCATAAATTTAAAGCTGATATTGGATAATATGTGTACCAGGAGTTGTCATTTTGCTGAGGGAGCAGTTGTAGGCAGGTAACCATTCCTATGCTAATTTTCTAAGGGGAACATTCTGGCACTACAGTTGTTATTTGTATCATTTGGAAAAGATACTGGGTCACTTGAAGAGCACATATGATACATAACATTTGAGAGATAGTCAGACATTGCAACCAAGCATCTCAAAAGATGTTTCAAGCCCTTTGGGAGAAGTTAAGTGATGTATCAGGGTATAGTTCCAAGAAACCTAATCAACATCTGGAGGAAAATGTTTCTATACTGTACGCCAAAGAACTCAGAAATAATGGCTTGAACAAAAGAGAATTTATTTTCTATAACTCAGACCTCTAGTGAGCAATGGTGCTGAAGCCCATAGGAGACCAATAGCAACTTCATATTTAGTGATCACTTTAAACTTTATTCAAAATGTGGATTTCAAGTTAATAGCTTTACTTTCCCATAGGGCCACAATAATATCCACTTACCTCTTCTTAACTTTTAGGAAAACACTGATGGTACTGAATAATTCAAAATGTTCTCGATTGAGCTATAATAGAGTCCCTTTTAGTACAAGAGCCTTCCTATTCCAGCCCCTTGGAAGGAGGGCATTATGGGAGCTAACCAGCTGGGAAGAGTTGTTCCTTATACTGTCTAAGTGGGTGGGATTCAATGTAGGATCTGGTCCTGACATGCAAAACTGGTCTCATGTAATTTGTCAAACCCGATTGATTCATCATGGCTCCCTGGGTGCCTGGCAGAGAGTAGAGGTTTAAAGTCCCTCATGCTGGATTATGAGGCCATATCTTCACTTTACAAGAAAATGCACCACCATGTAGTAATGATCTGCCATGAGAACAGGAAAGAGAGCCACTGATTTGCCAATCTGTGTTTGGTCCCTTGACTGAGATCTGAGAAGTATTCACATTGTGAGTCCAAACCAGAAGGGCTATCAGTGGATGGGATCTATGAGTTGAGAACACTTTTAAATTGGGATGTTCAGTGATGAAATCGGGTAAGTGGGAAATATAATTGGTGAGACTATTACATTTAATACATTTCTGTTAGACATAAAGCCCTAAATATTATCTCCGTGCTTAGTAGGCACTGAGGGACTATTCAAAATGTTTCCCATTCCTAGGAAATTGAGACACGTCTCAGTTGCACATTGGAGGGCCTTTCATAGGAGGCTGAAGTTTGACCAAATTGGGATGCAAGGCAGTTTTCTTATTCTCTCATTTCTAGCCAAGCCTTTGGGTTGTTCTGAAATCTATGTTTGCCATATAGAAGTGAGCTTTTGGATAAAGCTATCTCTTTCTCAAAATCCTTAATGTAAATAGCTCCAGCTCAAGCAACTTCTTCCTAGGAAGTGACCTGGGAAGACGTATATGCATGAAGACGCTGGAAGCTCTACCTGAATGAAAGGTCTCAGTTTCAACTTGGCCATATTTATCTAACCATGTTTCTCAGACCCCACCTGGATGGAGAGGTAGGTGACATGAGTACCTGTCGTAACAGTAGTCTCTGGATAGAATGTCTATTATTCAATCTCTGCAATTCTGGTTCCTGAGGCCCTTGCTCTTGCATCAAGTCAACTCTCCAGACAGTATGAATCGCACTGTGACAATCACCTTTCTCAGTGGTTGGGTCCAACTTCATTTCTTAAGTTCCCTGGGCTTGCCCCACATTCTGGTTGTCTTGACATCTGCAGGAACCCCTGTTGGTAGTTTTCGTCCTTTTCAGTGGTTTTCCCACTGTGCCTCTGTTTGTGAGGAGGAGATCTTGCCTCTGTTTTTCCTAAGGATGAGATTTTGGGCTCTGGATTGCCCTTTGGACTCCTAGTCTCCGAACCTAGATCCTCAACAACTGGTGAGGTCATCTGTCAGCTCTGGGTGTATCCCAGGCCCAGATTGTCTCCCGGAAAACCCAAAATGCCTCTTCCCAAGCTCTGATGATACATGTCATTACCCTGCCTCAAAAGGGAAGAATATAATGGAGAAGGCCAACCAAGAGAATTAGCTGTAATGTCTGGCACTGAAACAAATAAGTCTGTTGAGCACTCACTCTGTTGATTTCTATGTGCCAGAATTTATGGGTAAGTCCCAGGAGACTAAGACTGCTGCAAAGATTAAGAACTTGGTGTTTATTTCATAACCAATAGTTGACTATACTGGGAAGAAATTCAGAACTAAGAATCTGAGGTCATTGGATGTGTTCATTTGCAAACTGTGACAGTTTATGTTGTGTTATATTTTTCTTTTCATTGATGACTCCAAAATTCAGAATCAGGCATATATAAAAAGTGCCAGGATGGTCATTCAAAGTCCGGTAAGGTGACATCATCAGCTCTCTATAAAGTAAACTATACTTACGATGCTGAACACCAGAAGAATTAAGAATACAATCGTCTTTGACACTAAATCTCTACAGTCATGAAGAGACACTTAAAATCTCCTTGACACAGTTTACAAATACATTTTGAAAATCTTAACCATCAGTATTCATTTCAACTCTTTCAAGAATGCCTAGAGTTAAAACGAAACAAAGCAACAAAAACACCCACCAACAGGTGGCGTCTGCCGGCTGGAGCGAGGTAAGACCTCCTTGCCAGAGAGCACCTAGCGGCCTCCATGTGCAGGCCGGACTCCATGCCAGCCCCTCAGACCAACGCTCCGCGACCAGCAGAGGCCTCTTTCAGTCTGGATGCCTCTCCACCCGCTGCTTCCAGGCTGGGCCCGTGGACAGGTGAGTCTGCAAGCGGGACACCAGTCCTTTAACAGCTGTCTCAATTCGCCATGGCCTGTGGGACTCCAGCAACCTGTTGGTTTTCAAAGCGAGATGTTTTGAGAGATCGTCCCCCAGGTGCAGGTCTTAAAAGATTCTCTGTGTGACAGGGACTATCCCGAGCAAATCCTCACATGTCTTATTTGACGCTAATGACCACTCTGTGATATGAGTGATTTCCCCATTTATCGGATGGGGAAACTGAGTTGGAAAAGGCTATGGTGGCATCACTAATGTCATGGAATTAGCAAAGAACTGAGATTCACATGTAGGGCATCTATTTTCCCACAGCTCTTTAATGGGAAGTGTGAGTGATTTTGCACATGGAGACATTTTAATGAAGGAATGGTAAGTAAATGCTCACTGAAGTTGAAATTCGGAAGCACTCAAGTTACCTGAATTACAGAATCATTGTGTGCAATGATTAAAAGAACAATGATTAAAAGAACAAGTGATTAAAAGAACAAGTGTTTTTAGAGACCTACATTCCATATTTCTATGACAGACATGGTGGCTGTTTTTAAACTTGTTTATTTCTTTGCGGCCTGCTTAATTTTCCAAATGATTTGGGGCAACAACATGACTGCTGTTTTTTGGCTCCCAATAATCAATGAGTATTATTTTTTAAATTAATTACCAACATAATGTGTTAGATGGGCTACAGAAAACTCAGCGGAGGCTGAGATAGGATTGGTTATTCAGAGTCTATGGTTTATAGTCATTGTTATTTTGGAAATGAAAAGTCTCATCTCATGAAACTTAAGGTGACTCAGACATTGAGCCAATATCTCTCAAAGTCCTATTTAAAGAGATGTTCCTTAAAGTCAGGAACCAAATGTCTTATTCTCAATATAGAGAGGTACTCAGAACAATTAATCATATTTAAATGGTGTGTTTTAATGCAAACATGTAGGCTTTTTTTTTTATCATAAGTTGTTTTATTACTAAAACTACTTTTGTTATCTACCATGTTTCTTTTTCTCTTTATTTTATGTGGTGTTTGGAGGTATAATAAGCCTTGTTATCAGTTGGCTAGCTTAATTGAAAAATATTTAGAAAAGTTAAAAGGCAAAGAAAACATTGAAAACCATTTCCATACCAATTTTTTCCCTCTGTTAGTTCAGTTGTAAGAAATGGAGAACAAAAGCATTACCAACCAAGGCTTTTAGCGGAAATATAATTGCTTACACATCCAAATACATCAACCAAGTTTGCAACACGCGATTAGGCAGCCAATTGTGTTGAAAATGTGCTTGCTCATTCAGAGGAGACCCCGCCCCAGGGCTCACCCACACTATGCTCTTCAATCCTGAAGTTCAGTTAGCACCAGTGCATTCGCATTAACCACTTGTTGAAAATACAGTGGGGCCACCAGGTAGCAAGAATCATTTGGGTGCAAATGAAAGAGCCAAAGTCTTTCAAAAACCCCACGGTGGTCAAGCCAGGAATGTCTCTCTCCAGACTTTCCTAACAACCTCAGCCATGTCCTTCTATCCAAGGATGCTGGTAATTGATGAATAGTTATGTGCCAAGTGCTGCAAACAGAGTATCATATTTAAAACATATGTCAGAGATGTGGATCAAATCCTAAATTTTTTAGTTTACATGTCACATGAATAGTCACTCAATTTAAAAGAAAAGCAGGGTCACATTGTATATTTGGTCTCAGGTACATTTCCTCATACTCATCTCCCCACCTGAAGTTAATTTAGTTTTCAATTCTCAGGTGAATGTGATGGAAACCCAGCTTTCCATGCCTTGGAATTCTTTTCTAACTATACTACTGATTTTTGGAATGACTTCAATGTAGCACAATTACTGTCCATGCCTCAGTTTATTCTTGAATATCAAAGTAAAGCAAAACCATCTTCAAGGCCCGCCCCCACGCCTCCCCGGGAGTGCAAAGAGAAATATTTTGCAACAGCTAGGCTTCAGGATTTCAAAAACAAGCTGGAAGGTAACTGTCCCTTCCTTTGGTTGAATACTCTAGCTATGTAGCTGATTGCTTAACACTTCATCCTTTAGGATCAACCCAGCCATGTTAGGATCATCTACATGTTGGAAATTAGTTCTCCTGGGATAAGTGCTAAATGTTCTCTTTCCCGGCAGGCTACCACATAAAATGCAGGAGATGAAACCAGGATGCTCACTAGCCAACTAAGCAGAAAAAGTAGCTTGCCTTCCATTTAGGCACCAAATTCCATTTTCTTTTCCCCAGGTGTTTGTCCATTTCCTGGCAACCATCAGCCCAGACAAAGCTTAATGCAAAAACTATACATGTACATGTGAGATGGACTGTTGAGCTTTGTATTACTTTCCAATCCCTGCTCTAATATATTACCACCAACTCAGTGGTTTAAAACAACACAAATTTATTACCTTACATTTGCTCATCACAGGTCTCAGTGAAGTAAAGTCGAAGTGCCAGCAAGGCTGCCTTCTCTCCTGGAGGCTCCAGGGGACAGTACATGTCCAGTGGCTTGCCTTTACCAGCTTCTAGACACCTCCCATAATCCTTGGCTTGTGGCCTTCTCCCTCCACCTTCAAAACCAGCAGCAATGGGGCAACTCCTTCTTACATCACTCTGATCTCTTCTGCCTCCTTTTCCACTGACAAGGTCCCTTGTGATCATACTGTGCCCAGGACGATAACCCAGAGTAATATCCCTATTTTAGGTATAGCTGATTATCAACCTTAATTCCATTTGCATTCTTAATTCACCCTTGTCATGTAACCAAACACATTCACAGGTTCCTGGGATTAGGATGTAGACATATTTGGTGGGTCATTATTCTGCCTACCACAGATTCATTTTCATTTTGGACTGATAAAGATAAAAATGTTTTTCAATGAAAATTTCCAAAAGCTACCTGTGGACAGTCAATAGGAAAACATATCTTCCAGCCAAGTCTACTCTTTGCCCTTTGCCCTTACCAATGTCTTTAAATGATTTTGCTAGTACCCTGAAGACTTTAAGATTCAGCTATCTCTGGCTCCATATTGTCTGTGCTCTAACTTCACTGAGCCCCTGCCCTCCCCACTTGCCTTTGTGTGGGCAGCCGAGCTCTGCTCTCAGTAACGAGCCCCTCTGCCACACAGTAGACCTTTTGAAGAGTATCTACTTTTCATCATGCCAAAGGATGAGCACACATGCGTTCGCACTCGCCTTTGTTCCCTCCACGCTTCCATACTCGTGAGTTGCCTCGCTTTCAGGGGGAATCAAGGTAGCAGACCTCAACAGCTTCTGTTTCAGGGGTTGAGGAGAGGCAGCAGAGGGAGGATTTAGTTTATATCCAATGGCCATCTCTTTCCTGGGTTTGCCCTCACAGCAGCTGGAGGGCTTGGAGGTGCTAAGCCCTCTGATTTAAAACTACACTAGTCTGAAGGCTGAGCATTTTCTATGAAGGGCCTTCATCTTTGGAATTCCCTCTCTAAGGCTATTGACCTATATGGCCTGAAGTAAATTCTATCTCACTAGTAAAGTGGATTTCACAGTTAATAAGGCCAAGCTGATTTGGATTATTTATTTTCAATATTAGTCACAGTTGCAGAACTCTCAGATGTGTGCAGGAATTGAACACATCTTTAGAAATCTCAGGAACAAATAGCACTGCCTGAGACAGGGGAGGGTTTGGCTGTGATCTTTGTGTATTGCCAGCACCTTGCTCTACTACTGAATTGCAGCCTCTACCCCGTGATTCTTTCTTCCATGTTGTTTTTTGTCAAGTTAATCTGCTTGACCCATTTCTTCCCTAAGTTTTATTACTTCAGGTGTTTCTGTATGTATTTTGATAGCAAATGACTGACAAAAGTAAATGTAAATAAAGCACCTGGTATATATACCTGCATACCGAGCCAGCTGCGCTCATCTGTGTGTGGGGCGAAGGGCAGGGAGGTGGACTGGAGTAACATGAGCGTGAAGGAAGTTATTAACTCTCCAGCAGGGGCGAAGAGAAAAGCCAGTTCTGTCAAAAGTGAATGTTGAAACAAAAGAAAATAACCCTGTCCCAAATTCTCTGGGCTGAACCAGCCTTCCTGGGGTCTTATTCTGGTTCAGAGCTAGCTCTGTCCTTGAAGTACTCTCTGTTGAGTGACACTAGTCCATGATATCAAGTAGTGTTTAAAATACCTAGATTAAAAGCCTTCTGTATTTAATGTCTCAGCTCCAACAGGTATATAAACCAAAATGAACTTGCAAATTTCATTGAAGCTTTATCCTTGAGCCCAGGCTTGTCCCTAATGTCACAATTTCCACATTCCTGACAAAGAATCTTCCACTGTGACCAAGATCCCACTCACAGCTGGCAGCTGGCCCATCCAGAGGGGGAAGTGACTTTAGTGGTGTCCCTGCTCTTCAGGGGTGCAGGTTAACGTGCTCCTTGGGCAGTGAGGGGACTAGTACTCTGTTCTCTGTTCAAAGCTCTGAAGGATCAATGTGTAACATGTGATGCTTGAGTTGATGCTATTCCTGTCCTGAAAGCATTAACTCCAGTTCCCTTCCCCATGGAAGGGGTGAGAGGATGTGACTCTTGGCTCAGCGCTACCCAGGTAAATACTTTTTATCAAATTTCAGCCTGAAGTGCATGGATGTTTTAATTAGAACAGATAGATAATAGACCTTCGTAAAGAGTTATGCCAATGCAAGATAGGCCATGGATTTCAAATTCATTCAGACCAGCAGTGCACCTGCTTTTATAGATCCAATGGCTTTGGCCAATCATGGCCACTGTGTCCCCTAGCCCAGCCAGCGTCTCACAGGGAGCCCACTTCTGGTCAGGCTGCTCTCGGAAATGCCCCAGCGAATCTTGCATCTCTAGCAGAATTTCTCCACTAAGGGATGGTGTATTTATAGACCCTGTGATCCCTACCTGCAGAGCAGATTGGAAAACATTGCTTTCTTAGGCTTTGGCACAGGAAATAGAAACATCTGTGTGAGTGTGCAGCTGTGCTCCTCTCTCCTGATCCTTTCCATTAGAAAAAGGTGGCCTAGAGCACAGAGGTGAGGTGGTCAGAGATGGCTGAACTCAGAAGGAGCTTCAAGCTGGACCTGCTGAATGAAGGACCCTGCTCAAGGCCCAGCAGTGACTTGGAGGCTCCTCTTGGTGAGCAGTTCTCTTCTTTAGGGCGGGAAGAGAAAGGCCACTGTCAGGGCTGTCCACAAAACTGACTTGGCCACAGACTTGGACCAGGTGGAGTCTGCAGTTCTCCATACCTACAGAAAGCATTTCAGCATCTCCCAACAGACTGAATAATGATGACTGCTTTATGAGTTTCTTTTACACAAAGCTTTATTGGGGTATAATTAACACATAAAATTGTAAGATATTTAAGGTATACGACGTAGCGATGTAAGATATGTCTAAACTGAAAGGATTCTTCCATTGATTGCTTTGTTTTGTAGAACATCCTACCCACCAGTCCCATTACAGTCTACCCATAGCTCTCTGTCGCCCCCATGACCACTCACTCTGGCCCCTACCAGGTGCTTGCTCTGGTTTCAAAATGGCCCAATGTCACCTGTGGCTCATCAGGCCCCATGGGGCTGAATTAACGTGCCACTGAGCATATGCTGATCATCTCAAAATCACCTCCTAACTCTATTTCTTTTTCTGTTACTTAGCTAACACGGACCTTGAATGGTGGCCAACAATTTTGCTTTAGAATATATTTCTGTTAAGTGTCAAATACAGAGGCAGCCTCGTTTAACTGTTGGCTTTATCCTTGTAAAAATCACCCCTAACATTCATCTGGAGATCTTGCTTTCAACTTTCACTGCTATATTGAATCCACTTCTGTTGTCAGAAGTGGATTCTGTTGTCATTGTATCTCATGTAGAGAGACTTGTTTCAGTGTCCAAGTGATGTTCTAGGGCCATTATGAATCCAGAACTATTGTTTGAAATATGTTCCACTAGCCCTGTAGTCAGTGTTTTCTGCTTTGCCAGGTCGACCATGCCTTCATGTCATGCTCTTCATTAGAAGGAATTGTGGTTTTTATCTTTAACCTTTTTGATGTGGCTGGATCCCCTTTCATTTGACTCATGTTGCAGCTCAAAGTTATCGTCTCTCATTTCTTTTAACTTTTTGTGCTTTAGCAAGGTTCTAACAACAGGATGGCATTACTCCTATGGTCTCGTTAGTGTCTGTTTCTGAACATTATTTCCCCTGAATTTTATTATCTAGTGTATTTTTGCATTCTGGAATATTTTATTCCATTATCTTATTGTAATTAGACATTTGGCTAAAGGTTAGACATTTTCACCTCCATCATTTTTGGACCCTTGCAACTTTGTCAGATTACCATTGAGAATTCAGTCCCAGGAAGAGATATTGTCCTTAGCTTCCCCCACCTTGAAATTCTATGTATAAATCACTTGTCTCTCCATTCAGTTCTGCTGACCAAGTTATACTTGATTTAATTGCCGATCTTACATTGAAATTAGCTGCCACTCCCCGCATTCTCCACTCACCTTTTAACCCCCCAATGCTCTATTCTTATAGTATGATTATGCAATTGTCTCAATGAAATGAATCAGGGCATTCAGGTGTATCTATACAAATAAGCACGAGGGTGAGGATTAAACGACAGGAGCAGCTTTTGAGCAATAGATTTTAATTTGAAAATGGGCACCCTCTCTTCCTTTAGGCATTCTGATGGGGGAAACAAAACTGTCATGATTCCAGATTATTTTTCACTGCATTAGAATGGAATATACCTGCTCCATTTTGGCATGTCTTCTCTAGTTCCTTGTGATGATTCTGTAAGTGGTGTGGTGAAATCTTCAGGTAGAAACATACTCTAAAATTTGGCAGGGTAAAACATACCTATAAATCACCCCCAACACCACAAATGTACTGCTCCTGTTAGTGGACTAACTTTAATTTTTTTTTTATTTGAATAATATATAATTATGACTGATAATAAGCAGCCTACCTTCAGAGCAGAAGTTTTCCCTCACCTTAAAGGAATCTTTTGGTGAACATAAGTTTGATATTAAAAGTACCTCCAAATTTGGAAGGTAGGGCTGTGGGAGGAGTCTTTCTGGTCCTCTGGGTGTGCACATCTGTCAACAGCCCAGGCCGAGGGACTGTGATGCAGAGTATATCCATGTCCTGGTGAGTTCCTTGAAGTTAAGGCATCTGCCTTGGGGAGGGGACCAAGCCACACAATGACCTCTCTTCTGTCTCCCAAACATATTGAATGACACTAAAGAAGTGCAGAGGATAGTAAATTAAAAAACACACTAAAATGTAAGTGGGGGAGTAGCATGCAGATAGCAAGAATCTGTATCAAGAAAAGGTTATAATGATGGGTAATTCAGAATGGAGAGAACCATAGAGAGACAGGGCAGAGGAAGAAAAAGCAATTTTTTTGCAGCAGAATTTCCCAAAGTGGGCAGATAAGGAGAACAGGACTGGAGACTTCACTGCAGAGTGTCCACGATGTCCTGTATTGCCCAAAACTGTCACTAAGCCTGCTCCTACCACAGCACTACTGCTTTCCAAGATGAAGTTAGAAAGAGACCCTGCATCTACCACCATTTCTACCACACAACGTTTAGATAAAACATTTTCTCAGCCTAGTTCACAGTTAGGTTATTTATTTTTCTGAATTATTTAGTTGTACACTAATATATCACCTACATTATAAAACATAAATAGAAATTCTTAAAATAAATGAGAAAAAATTCCAGATAGAAATTCTAATACAGGCCTCTTTTTTTTTTTTTTTAAGATCTTATTGGGGAATTGGGGGAGGGGAACAGTGTTGGGGAACTGGGGAAAGGGAACAGATAACTTGCTGTCATTTTGTTCTTCAGTCTAGATGTGAAGGTTGCTTCACTGGCCCATGTTGGTATCGTCATTGGACTCTTCCTGGATAAGGCAGACCAGTTGCCGGCCTCTGGACAGCCGCTCACAGCGGCTCTTGGCCACTCACACTGGCTGCCAGCCGCTCATGCTGGCTGCCGGCCACTCAGTGTAGCTTATGGCAGCCCACTGCAGCAAGGGCTGCAGCTATGCCATCCTGGGGACTCACAGCAGCCCAACTCCAGGTGGAGCCGCCACTTACCATCCCAGCTGCAGAGGGCAGTATCATTGGTCCTCATATGTGGGACCCGAACCGGGGCCACGGGCGTCCCAAGCCAGCTCTTAACCAATGCACCACTGTTGGCCCCAGGCCTCTTTCAATGAACATTAGAACACATCTCTGAAAAATGTGATGTTCCATGTAAAAAATATTAATTGTGAGACTATCTCCTTATTTAACTGAGAATTATTAAAATGTATCAACACAAAAGTCCCAACCAATAAACATGGTAAATTACATAAAAGTTATAAATACTTAAAATGTAAAACACTGAAAATATCACTTCCTGATTGCTGAAAAATATAGTCACTAACAAATACCTGCTTTGAGTACATAGCATCCACTCTGAGCTTCCCTTTCACTGACACTTGAAAACCCTTAAAAACATTTTCATGTGAATCTACAATTTTGCCAAATATATTTAACTGTTTTCCAAGAATCGTCCATCATTTGGTTTAAAATGTATTGAGCATTAAAGATGTAAATGTATTTTTTTCTGTAAAATATTGGCCCAAAATGTTGTATTGAGAGAGAGGAATTTTCTATGAAGATCGAGTATTAAAAACCAAGAGGCATTTTACTGGGAAGTGTTAATCAGTGAGACTTTCTACATGGCTATGCCTATATTTTCTTCCGTTACCCCAGTAAAACAGCTCACGTATTCTGAGGTGCAGTTCTTCCCTTTGGAAGCTACTGCTTTCTAAAGACATCAGATGGCCCACCAGCGAGGCTAGCATTGGAGTTGCCATCTGAGATCAGGGCCTTCCTCATCTTAGCGGTGGCTAGTAGAGAAGACATCCATGCACCCACAGGAGAAGTCTGCTTGTCCCCACACCTTGCCTCACACCCAGGACTGGCAATCATTTCTCTCTTTCAAGGAAGAGCATGCCTCAGATATAGAAACCCTGTGACAGTTATCTAGATTATCACCCATTCTTTCATTCAGATGCATAGAGGCAAAAGCATGTGTTGGAAATCACTTGAGGACAATTGGCAGCATCAAAGGGAAGGACAGACATGAATAAGCAAAAACAACAGATGCTGATAAAATGGATAATTTAGGGAAGAAAATATAATGTTTTTAAAACAACATTAAATAGATTAAAGAATATATAGTATCCATATAACAAAACTGGCTGCTAAGAAAAAGGATTAATCAGGGAATAAGAAAGCGTTGATGGAAATTTAAAACACAGATTGCCAAAACAAATCAGCAAAAAGGTGAAAAAAAATTGAGCAAATAACACAGGACAGAGGACAAGAGAGAGAAACAGAGAAAGAAATGTAAAATGTAAAAATATTTCAAGGACACAGAAGGCAATCCAAGAAATAATAGATGAAATACTTGATGTTTATGTGCAATAATTTGTATATTAAAATAACATAATACAAAATTACTCAACAGAATAATAGTATGGAACTGATTTTGTTTGTTTAAACAGGGAAGGGAAGATTTTCCTTTGCTTAGAATTATAAATCTTCCAGGACAGAAGCTTAAGGATCTTTTGATTCACATTAAAAGATTGAAGTTCAATCAGAAAAGAAAGCAAACAGCTTACTACCTTTTCCATTGTTTCTCTGCCTGCTGTTCACGCTCAGGTTAGTGAGGAATACTCTAATTTCTGGAGAAAGTCCTTCCCTTCTATCATAGAAAGAAGGAAGAAAGCTGTGGAGGACAAACCCAGCAACCTGTGTAGGAATTCCATTTGTTTTAAAAAACAGAGATTTATTGGTGTAGGTCAAAACTGATGGCATTTCATGGTAGATGTATTTAATCAGAAATGTTCTCACTAATGTTCCAGGTGCCCATTTAACACTATGCATGGTCACCTTACAATCTCAGACTCAAACTACTATTATCCAAAAAGGATGATTCAGCTACCTGCATAGGAAAAGAAAGGAAGGAAGGAAGGAAGGAAGGAAGGAAGGAAGGAAGGAAGGAAGGAAGGAAGGAAGGAAGGAAAGCTGGAAGGCTCTCTGGCATTTGACGAGACATGTAGGGTCTGAAGGGAGTGTTCCACAAAATACCATGGGTCATGGAGCTAAGAGCTGCAGGAGCCTGGTGTGATGAATAAAATTGGGGGGAGAGCTGGAAAGAATTGGAGGAGTCTCCTCTCTAGCAGAGTAGTTTCCGGCAGCCTATGCTTGTCCTGGGTCTCATCTAGGAAGAATGTGTCACTGGAGAGACCTACCAGTTCTGGGACTGGCCTGGATGTCTAAGTGGACCTGAAACACTCAGCATTGTTTATTGTCATTATCGGTAATGATGAACTGCAATTAAATTTAACAGAGACCCCCACCGCCTGCCCCAAAGTGGCCATCATGGCCTGAGCCTCAGGATTCCCAGACAGGTAGTGTTGGGCTCTGGTGAAATAGCATGGCATTTTCTCAGTATTAGATTTCAGTTTTCACAGTCTCCCAGGAAGCGAAACGTACAGTGTGTAGGGAGAATTATTTTGTTACATTTGTCTTTTAATACATTTCAATAAACAATTGTTAAGCAAGACTTTTATTTTATTATCTGTGGATTAATTATTGTATTACTTGTATTTATACTCTAGTCATGAATATATTCATACAAGTTACAATAAATTAATAAATAGTACCACTTCTCCTCATAAACAGTGTCCTAGGTTTGTTGGTATTTTATGATGTGCCTCATAATGATAAGATTTTACCACCTAAACATATCTGACTGGTTATTACAATGGAAATTTTAACATTTTAAATAAAAATGTAGCTTTTGGAAATATAAGGTGTGATAAAAAATTATAGTGAATGTTTAAATTTTAAAAAAATTATTACAGTAGAAGACACATTGCCATTAACCCCCCTCAAAATATTCCCTACTTCAAACACACTTATCCAATTGTTCTTGCAATTTTCTGAAGCAATTCTGGAAGTCCTCTTTAATGATATCTTTAGTTGTGGTGTTATGGCTGCCTCGATGTCCTGAATTGATTCAAAACATTTACTTTTCATAGTCATGTTGACTGTGGGGAAGAGCCAGAAGTCTTATGGTGCCAGATCCAGTGAGCAAGGTAGATGAAGACACACCATGGTGTTTTTATTTGACAGAAATTGCCACAACAGAAGTGATGTGTGACACGGAACTTGGTCATGATGGAGGATGAAGTAAAGACACTCACAAAAGAGGATGTCCAGAACTGCTTCAGAAAGTGGCAAGAATGATGAGCTAAGTGTGTTAGAAGCAAGGGAGAATATTTTGAAGGGCATTAATGGCAATATGTCTTTTACTGTGAAAAAATTTATTTTTATTTAAACATTAATCATATTGTTTGATTGCACCTCATAAATTTTTGTTTTAAAGCAACAGGTATTACAAAAACATTTGACTCTATAGTTCAATTACTCTATAATTAATAAATATGATACTATTCACAAAATAGAGAAAATATTAGAACACTTCCCTGAACATTTGAAGATGGAAAACATGCAAGAATGGTATGAAATATACTGAATTGAGAAAAAAAATTACTGAAAACACTATTTATTTAAAATAAATTTATAGCATATTAAGTTTGCCATTACTTTCAGTAATTTTCAAAAATACAGCAAAATTACATTATTGCTTGGTTCTTTCTATTATCTTATTTTCATATGTATCAATTTGTTAATTATACTTTACCTAAATCAGTGGAAGACAACTTAATTTGTCTAAACCTGGTGGAGTTTCTCTGTGATCCCCAAAATAATGTAACAAATAGACTAGTACATAGAAAATATTTTTTATTTAAACATCCCGTGCCCAAATAGAAATTCCCAGATACAAAAAGTAGATTTTTTTCTCATATCTAAATTAAGATATGCCATGGCATATCCATACTTGCTTATTGATGATCACGTGCATATTCTTATCACAAGGTGATTTTAGATCGTCTAAAAATAATTAGGGCCAGCCAAGTGGCTCAGTTGGTTAAGAGCTTGCTCAAGAATGTGAGCTGAGGTCTGAGCAACAGCAGTTCGATGCCCAGCCTGAGCTGAGCTGCCACTGAGCTGCCAACAGGTGGCAGGATGGCTCAACTAAAAAAAAAAATAATTAAAATAATTCATGTTTATTGCATCTGCATGAAAATAACTTTGGGGGCTGATTTTCACCTGAGGTGGAAAAGGCTACACCCGTTTTAAAATCTGAGGTTATTGTAGTAACTTGAATAGTGTTACTCCCAGTGTTCACGTCTTCCCAGAACCTCAAAATTTAACCTATGTGGAAATAGGGTCTTTGCAAATATAGTTAACTAATTTAATATGAGATTATATTGATTTAGGGTGGACTCTAAATCCAGTGACTTGTGTCCTTACTATTGAATAAGAAATGAAGATTGAGCATCTGCTATTTTCTACAATTGTTAGCTTCCCAAGGACAAATACAAAGTCTTGTTCATATCTGAGCAGTAGAGGACATTGATTTTGGTTTTATTCTTGATTTTAGTTTTGTTTTGCTTTGATTTTTTTCTTTGATTGTTTTGACCACAGAAAAGTAATTTCCTCTTCTTCATATAAAGCATCTCCATCTTCTTTTGAGGAATTACCAATTACTCCTCTCCCAGTTGGTGACGCCTTGGGAGGGGACATCCATAAAGGTTTTCTTTTCTCCCCTGTTCACCGAATGGGCATGAGATTCAAGATAAGCTAATTGGATTCTATATCCCCCAAGCTGAATTTCCAGCAGAATGATGTAAGCACAGAAGAGGGTTAGAGATAGTTTATCCAAGCGTTGATGTCCTGAATTTTCACTCTCTGAACACTCAGAAACTTCCTAGTTTGTTTCCCATTGAAGGACCAGTTTTTAGCTGACATTCTGTCATTCTGTAGGATATCCCAAAGCCTACAAATAAATTCTCATTCCTGTTGCTTGCACTCAGAGAATCCTGTCTGCTATCTCCACAAAATCTAGTTAATTGCTGAGCATGAAGCTGCTCAGAGTAGCAATGTGTGTTCACAGCACCCACTCCCACTCGTTGAAACAAAGAATTCTGGAGAGCTCACAGAACCTTTGATAAGCCTGGAGAAACATTGCTTGTCTCCATTCTGTTTAGTTCTTTTTCTGGAGCTTCCTTCTGTTCTTTCATTTGGGACACAGAACTGGCCAATACCACTACAGTCAAATGGTAAATGTGAGACTTATGGTTTGTAAATATTTCTCCCTTTTTGTAGGCTGCCTTTTCTCTCTGTTGATTATTTCCTTTGCTGAGCAGAAACATTTAGTCTGATGTAGTCTTAATTAGAGTAATTTTGTTTTTGTTGCTTGTGTTTTTGGTGTTATATCCAGGAAATCATTGCCAAACCCAGTGTCAAAAAGCTTTCCCCCTCTATTTTCTTTTAGGAATTTTACAGTTCAAGGTCTTATGTTTAAATCTTTAATTCATTTTAGTTGATTTTTGTATATGGCATCTAATTTCATTCTTTTGCATGTAGATATCCAGTTTTTCAAGCACCATTTGTTGAAGAGAGTGAACCACATATATATAAGGGATTAATATCCAAAACATATAAAGAAGTCCTACAACTCCATAGCAAAAAAAAAAAAAAATAAAAGCCTGATTTGAAAATGGGTAAAGGACTTGATTAGACATTTCTCCAAAGAGTGCATACAAATGGACAAAAGGTGCATGAAAATGCTCAACACTAATCATCTGGAAAATACAAATCAAAACCACAATGAGATATCACCTAACACCTGTTAGACTGGCTATTTTATATATATGTGACAAAAGATAACAAGCAGAGAGGACATGGAGAAGTTACAACTCTCATACACTGTTGGTTGGAATTTAAAATGGTACAGCTGCTATGGAAAACAGTATGGCAGCTTATCAAAAAATTAAAATAGATTGGTCTATGGTCCATGGACCTTACTTCTGAGTATATATTTAAAATAATTGAAATAAGGATCTTGAAGAGATATATGCATTCTTATGTTCATGGTAGCATTATTCGTAATAGCCAACATATGAAAACAACATAAATGTTCATTAACAGATAAATGGATAAAGAAAATGTGGTACAGTAGTCCCGCTTATCATGGTTTTGCTTTTCTGTGAACCCTACCTTTGTCCGGCATCTCCACACTGTGAATGCTATCTACCCTTTAGTCACTTAGTAACCATCTCTTATCAGATCGACTGTCATGGTACCACAATGCTTGTGTTCACGTCACCTTTATTTTATTTAATAATGGCTCCAAAGTGCAAGACTAGTGATGCTGGTAACTTAGGTATGCTGAAGAGAAGCAATAAATGCTTCCTTAATGTGAAAAGGTGAGTACAGTACAATACAATATTTTGAGAGACCACATTCATATAACTTTTATTACTATATATTGTTATAATTGTTCTATTTTGTCAGTATTTTTTAATCTCTTACTGCACCTAATTTATAAATTAAACTTCACCATAGGTGTTATGTATAGGAAAAAACAGAATATATATTATTATCCACTAGGGGTTTTGGAATATAACCCCTGCATATAAGAGGAGACTGCTGTGTATACATACAATGGAATAACACTCAGCCTTAAAAAGAAGGAAATCCTACCATATGTGACAACATGGATGAACTTGGAGGTCATATGCTAAGTGAAATAAGCCAGTCTCAGAAGCAGGATTCTACTTATATGAGGCATCTAAAATAGACTCATAGAAACAGAGAATGGAATGGTGGTTGCTAGTGGCTGGGGGAAGGGGAAACTGGGTTGTTCAGTGAGTATAAGGTTTCAGTTACATAAAATGAGAAAGTTCTAGAGATCTGTTGTATAGCAGTGTATAGTTAATAATGCTGTAGTGTGTACTTAAATAGTGTTTCTACCACAATAAATAATAAATAAAAATAAATGCCAGGTATGTATCTTTATTGCAGTCGCTACTGCCATAGCCCCACTACAACTTCTGTGTGAGCACTTGGACTTGGAAACTACTAGAAACCCCCTGCTGCTACTGCCATCGTCCTTCTTTGCCCACCAGGACTAGCACAGTGGAAGCTCTACGCCACAGGCAGCATGTCCTTTATCTGTTTGTCCACCTCAACTGTGGTTTTGAATACTAATCTACACACTGGGAGGCAGGGTTTCTCACATCATGGATATTTCCCCCAAGATATGGGAAAGCTATTTACAAAGGTGGACAAATAAAAGGTGGAGTCAGGGCCGGCCGAGTAGCGCGGTGGTTAAGAGCTGGCTTGAGACACCAGCCAGCGGCCTCGGTTCGGGTCCCACATATGAGGGCCAGTGACACTGCCCTCAAAAAAAAAAAAAAAGGTGGAATCACCTCAAATAGGACATGTGTTCACTACACCCAGCACATTTTTAATTAATGGATTAATGAAGAATTGACAGTAATAAGAGTGTGGCAGATAAGACTAATGTCACCAAATCTTTACCCCTCCCTGTCTCTACTCCCTTTGCCATATAACTTTGAAACTGCCTTCACTATAGCATATGCGCTTGTCCATAGATTCGGGGTGCAGTCACGTAACTTGCTTTATCAAGGATGTCAGCAGATGTGACATATGCAGGTGTGAGAAACATGTGAGGAGGACTTCGCTCGAGCAGTTTGTTGTCTCCGGGAGGACACGCGTGGGCAACCCCAGAGGAGGAGAGATGCATGGGCGTCCAGCCTAGGTCTGCAGAGTTGTCCTGGGGAACCCACCTGGCTCTGTCACCCCTCACTGAGCTTGATGGCTGTGCTGAGTAAAGATAAATTGCTGTAATGGTGTTTTTACCTTTTTATGTTTATATAGCAATAGCTAACTGATACAGAGAAGAAAAGGCTAAAAATTCATACCTCTTTCAGTACCCTCTTTCCTTCCCCCAGGTTTTGTTACTAAGGCAAACTTAAAAAGAGAAGCACACAGGGTAAACCATACCTCAGATGCTGTGTGAAAGGCAACTTGTGACCCTAACTTTTAAATAGAGGGCTGTGACCAGCACATGCTGCACATACGGTGTACCTCTCTTTAAAAACTGCATGAAAAATATTCTGTAAGGAGATCTTCAAAATTTGACTCATCTTCTACTCTGCCCTCTGGCACATTATTTTGTTTTGTTTTGCCCATCATCCTATATTTAATCACACCACAAAACAGAGACATGTGGCCGAACACTAAACCATAGATTAAGAATAATTCAGTTCTATATTATTGTTCAATGGAATATGGTGACTTAATCCTAAGATTTTCTTAGCTAATGTTGTGACTCACGGAGTTGTGGTGGATTATGTCATCTGAAAGCATGCAATGAAAGTGTTTTTTCAACACAACTTTATCAAGTGGTACTAGAATAAGGCCAATTAAGACGGTTTTGATGTTTTAAATCTAGGCACCAGCACTGGTCCCCATATTTTTGTAGGAGATGTGTTTCTTCTGCCCACTGGAGTGTATCCAGCTAAAAAAGATCACTAACCAGAACTTTTAGGTCATATTCTTTCTCCACTATCTTTTAATCTCACTTGGAATTAGAAAACAATCATTTATTGGTCTCAAAGTTACTTGTACTGCTTCTCAATGTTAAAATGCTGACGGCTGATTGTGGCACAGTCATTACAAAAAGAATACCATTTCATCCTGTCTTTGATCTTTTGAGATTTAATTAAGCTCAGGTACTATGTGTAATAGTGTCTGTAGAAACACTATTAATCACTTATCAATAAATATTTCTGGAAGAAATTTGTCAGATATTATACAAGATATAAAAAATTAATAGTTATGGTCTCTATGCTGAAGTACTTTAGAATTTGGTGGGGAAGCTAGATCAAAACACATGGAAAGTTAAATTGCAGACACAACAATACTTGAAATATCAAAGATCAGTTTACAGGGACTTCCGGTAAAATGGCGCAATAGACAGATGCTGTGCTAACTGCCTCCCAGGATCACACCAAAATTACAAACATATTATACAGCAGTCAACCCTGGAGGTCCCCGGAACACTAGATGAACAGAACCACTAAACGAAGAACTTAAAAGAGGAGGCCACGTCAGGTCCGGTAGGTTGGGCGGAGACAAGAGAAGGCGAGCCCCATGAGGGAAGCCCCAGCCGTGGGAAGCTTCTCTGGTTGGGGGAGAGACCCTCTAGCCGCACACCAAGCTCACCAGCCCAGAGTTCCTTTGCCAGGAAGAGGAGTTCTAAAATAGCCGGCAGTAAATTAGTAAGGACTCTCTTTGCTCAGCTCGGTGAGGCTGAGAGCGGCTGGTGAATCAGTGGGGCCGGCGCCCGGGCTTGCTCGCCGGTGAGCACTTACCTGGTTCCTGGTGGAGGGAGTGGCTGTGTGAGCCGGACCCGGGAGCCTGCGGGGATGGACTGAACTGAGCACCTTTGGTGCAAAGGCTGGAGGTTTTTGGAGTGTTGTTCCCATGGTGTGGAGCCTGCACGCGAGTGGTGTAGGGAGGGCTCCATTTTGTCGGGTTTGGGCCCTCCCACGGAGGATCAGGTCCAAGACCTCATTGGTCTGGTGAAATTGGCGCAGAAGTGCGTGTGTGCGTGCGCGCACGCATGCGGCCTTGGATCCCCACCCTCTGCCAGGCTTGTGCTGCATTGCCAGGGAACCGCCTAGTGGGAGTGATCCAGCTCCAACAGGCTGCTCACTGAGACGCGGAAGTGCGCAAGCCGCCTGAGGTCCCCGCTCTCTGCACTACACTTGCAGAGTTGCCAGGATGGTGACTGGTTGTCGGGCTGCTCCGCCTGATCTGCGAGCGGCTGATTGGGACAGGCTGAGACTGGGAGTTTTCCTGGGAGTGTTGGGCCGTGAACTGTGTGCCTGCATGATCCAGCCAGGGATCTCCTGGTGATCTATCTAATACATCAAAGCAATCCCAGAGCAACAGCCAGAATAGGGAAACAAAGAAACATGTCACAAGTAAAAGATCAGAAGAAACCTCTAGAAATGGAACTAAAAGAAACAGAGGGATCCAACCTTTCAGAGACAGAGTTTAGAACACTGATGATAAGAATGTTTAAGGAACTTAGCAAGGACATAAAGGATAGGGAAACAATAAAAAACAACCTGTTAGAACTAAAGAATACAATAACTGAAATGAAGAACACACTCGAAGGAATCATCAGTAGAGTAGATGAAGCAGAGGAGCGGATCAGCGATTTGGAAGATAAAATAGCAGAAATCACTCAGTTGGCACAGCAAAAAGACCAAAGAATAAAAATCAATGAAAAGAGTTTAAGAGCCCTATGGGACAAGGTGAAACACAACCACCTCAAATCATAGGAATACCAGAAGGAGAAGAGAAGAAGCAAGGGGTCGAGAATGTATTTGAAAAAACTAATGACTGAAAACTTCCCTTCCCTGGTGAAGGAAATCAACATACATGCCCAGGAAGTGCAGAAGGTTCCAAACAAGCTGAACCCAAACAGGTCCACACCAAGACACATCAGAGTTAAAATGGCAAAGGTTAAAGACAGAGACAGAATCCTAGAGGCTGCAAGAGAAAGACAGCAGGTTACATACAAAGGAACTCCTGTTAGACCAGCAGCTGACTTGTCTACAGAAACTCTGCAGGCCAGAAAGGAGTGGCGGGAGATATTCAAAATGATACAAAATAAAGGCCTACAACCAAGATTGCTCTACCCGGCACGGCTATCACTTAAAATTGAAGGAGAAATAAAGAGCTTCTCAGAAAAGAATAAGCTTAAGGAATTCATTACCACCAAGCCAGCATTGCAAGAAATGTTAAAATGGCTTTTTTAAACAAAAGAAAGGGGTAAACAAGCTAACCCAGGGAGACCAGGAATACAAATAACAAAACGGCAATACATATGCACCTATCAATAATCATTTTAAATGTGAATGGACTAAATGCTCCAATCAAAAGACAGAGAGTGGCTGAGTGGATAAGAAAATAGGACACATGTATATGCTGTTTACAGATGGAATAAGATATTTCATGCTAACGGAGATGAAAAAAAAAAAAGCTGGAGTACCAATACTTATTTTGGACAAAATAGACTTTAAAATGACTACAATAAAATACAAAGAAGGACACTAGAACCCTAATAAACATCTATGCACCCAAATAGGAACATCTAATTACATATAACAGATTTTGACAGACATAAAGACAGAGATCAACAGTAACACTATCATAGTAGGGGACTTCAACACCATTGTCACCAATGGACAGACCCTTTAGACAGAAAATCAACACAGAAAGAGGGGCCTTAAATGATACTTTAGACCAGCTGGACTTCGTTGATATTTTTAGAGCATTTCACCCTAAAAAAACAGAATGTACATTCTTCTCAAGTACACATGGGACATTTTCCAAGATAGACCACGTTAGGCCACAAAACAAGTCTCAGTAAATTTAAGAAGATTGAAGTCATATCAAGCAGATATAAAGGAAAAACTGATGGTTGCTGGCTGGGAGGGAGTGGGGAAGAGGGGAGGGGGAAGGTTTTGGACAGTGTAGGTGGGACTACAATGTTGCTGCAGGGATATGGGGGCAGTTCTGGGAATGTAATTGATAATGTTGTGAAGAGACTATTATGTTGCGTGAAATAAGTCAGTCGGAGAAGGACAGGTATCATGTGATTTCACTTGTGTGTTGAGTCTGAAGAGCTGAGTGAACGATCAAAGTAAACAGACTCCTAGATGTAGAGGGAAAACTGAGGGTTGCTAGTTGGGAAGGGGCTGGGGATGAAGGGAAGGGGAAGGGATTAGACAGCATAAATAGACAACTACAATATTGCCACAGGGATATGAAACACAGTTCAGGGAATATAATAATGTTATAAAAATTTTGTGGTGTGTCAGATAGTCACATGTCTTGTTAGGGAGACCACTTCATGGATTGATCACTGAACTGTACACCTGAAGCTGATGTTGTATAGTATTGTATGCCAACTGTAACTGAATATGTGGATGGTCACGGGATGTGGAGTATACTGTGGAGGGGAGTCAGGGGAGTTGTGATAGATATGTATGATATGGGGGGGGAGTGGGGTGGTGAACTGGGGGAGGGGGTTTGTCACTTTGGAGAGTAAAGAATATAACTATTGCATTGTGTTGTACACCTGAAACTAATAAAAAAAATGAAAAAAAAAGATCAGTTTACAATTGGGAGCAAATTTTATGACATAAATGACTAGTCCCATGGGTTCAGGGAATGGAAGGAACACTGAGTGTTTGGGATATGGGAAGACTTCCTGGAAGACAAAGACTTAGCATTGGACTTGAAGGTTAGGTAGGATTTACTAGGTAAGGAGTAGGTAATAAATAAGGCAATTGAGAGACTGCTTGGGTGAATCCATAAAATAATTCTATGAGTCCTTGAAAAGCATTAGAAAATTTGTTTAGATTAAGATGAGTTAAATCTATACTTAAAAGCATTTCAAATGTTTATTATTCCACTATTTTTCATACTATCTGTGTTAATTTTCAAGGGCTGCCATACAAAATATCACAGACTGGGTGACTTTCACAATAGAAATGTATTTTTTCACAGTTCCAGAGGCTGGAAGTACAAGATCAAGTTGCCAGTGGAATTGGTTTCTTCTGACACCTCTGTATCCTTGATTTGCAGATGGCTGCCTTCTTGCTGTGTCTTTATATGGTTGCTTCTCTGTGCATACACATAACTGATATCTTGGTGTATCCATTCTTCTCTTATAAGGAAACTGGTCAGATAATTTAGGGCCCTCCCTAAGGGCTCATTTTAACCAGACCACATGTTGAAAGGCCCTGTCTCCAAATAGAGTCACATCCTAACGTACTGAGAGTTAGGGCTTTAGCATGTAAATTTTAGGGCACACAATTCCACCAACAACACTTGTAACATTTGATAACCAATCACATATTGACACTGGGGAGAAAGATGAGCTATTTCTCCCAATGAAGAAACGGAGACCATCACTCTGACAACCCATGCCCATTTCTCCAGCCACCTGCCGCTAAAGCCCTGTCTCTCCACCTCATTCTTTCTCTGACACTTCAGTCCCAACCCCTCTAGACTTTCCCACCACTAATTCCTTTATCAGGAAGCTGTTCCACCTGATTATCACACTGAAGCCGTTCACTACCTACTAGACCACTGCTATACACTGGAATCTCCCCTGATTTTTAAAACCTGCTGATATTGGATTCTGCCCACAGACATTTTGTTTTAATTAGTATGGAGGGGGAGGGATGTTTATTTTTATTTTTTAATTAAAAAAAATTTTTTTAATACTTGTCTTATTTTTCAATTACAGTTGACATATAATATATTAGTTTCAGGTGTACAGCATAGTGATTAGACATATAGTATATAACTTATGAAGTGATCATGCTGATAAATCTAGTACCCATCTGACACCATAATAGTTATTACAATGTTATTGACTATATACCTAATGCTATACTTTACATCCCATGACTATTTTGTAACTACCAATTTGTACTTCTTAAATCTTTTCCCTTTTTCACCTACCACTCAACCCCTGTCCCAGCTGGCAACCATCAAAATGTTCTCTGTATCTATGAGTCTGTTTCTTTTTTTTAATTATTATTTTGTTCTTTAGAATCCACATATCATTGAAATTATATAGCATTTGTCTTTCTCTGTCTCACTCCAATCAGCACAATACACACTTGGTCCATCTATCTTGTTGCAGATGGCAAGATTTCATTCTTTTTTATGGATGAGTAATATTCCATTGTATATATGTACCACCTCTTCTTTATCCATTCATCCACCGATGGACATGTAGGTTGCTTCCATATCTTGGTTACTATAAATAATACTACAATGAATGGATGGATGCACATGTCTCTTTGAAGTAATGTTTTGTATTTCTTCAGATAAATACCCAGAAGTGGAATTTGTTATAGCCTTTCTTTACAAGTCTATTTTGTGTGATATAAGTATTGCTACTCTAGTTGCTTTTTCATTTCCAGTTTTATAAAACATTATTTTCCATCTTTTCACTTTCAGTTCATGTGTGTCTTTTGATCAATAGTAAGTCTCTTGAAGGCAGCATATGTAAGGGTCTTGTTTTCTTATCTGTTCAGCAACCCTATCTTTTGGCTGGAATATTTAATCCATTTATATTTACAGTATTGTTGATAGATGTGTAGTTATTGTCATTTTATTATCCACAGTTTTTATTTTTGTTTTTGTTTTTTTTTTATTCTGTTTTCTTTTTGCTGTTCTATTTGGGTGTTTTCTGCTACCTAACGTTCTAAACCATTGAGTCAATACTCTGCTTGTCTACTCTACTGTTGATTCCCTCTAATGTATCTTTATTTCAGTTATTGTATTCTTCATTTCTGACTGGTTCTTTTTTATGTTTTCTATCTCCATTTTTATGTTTCCTATCTTTTTGTTAAAGTTCTCACTGAGTTAATCTACTCTTTCCCTAAGTTCATTGTGCGTTCTTATAACCAATGTTTTGAATTCTACATCTGGTAGATTGCTTGTCTCCATTTTGTTTAGTTCTTTTTCTGGAGATTTGTTCTATTCCTTTATTTGGGACATATTTCTTTGTTTCCTCATTTTGACTGCCTCCTTGTGTTTACTTCTATGTATTAGGGAGGGTTGATATTCTCCTGGTCTCAGCAGAGTGGCCTTATGTTGTAGGTGTCCTGTGGGCAGTCTTCCTGGTCACCTGAGCTAGGCATTCTGGGTTTGTCCCTAATGTAGGTTGGGTGTTCCCTCCTCTTGTAGTCAAGACTTGGTTGCTGTTTCCATGTCTGTGGCAGGGATTGATCCTCAGGTTCATTGGTTGTAAGGACTGGCTGTGACTACAGTAGAGGAATTGTTGTGCAGGGGCTGACCCTATGGAGCAGGATTTGTTTTAACTCTGGTGCTTGCCCAGTCTGTCCTTTGGGTGTGTGGCCCTCAGAGGCAGGTAGGTGGTGCTCGAATTTGGTCTGAAGTCAGCCATGGGTGTGCCACGCCTGGGTCTCCTGGGAGGAGGTCCCATCACAGGTCAAGTTAAGCCAAAGGCTGTGCTGTGCTAGGGGCCAGCTGGCATGAGACATAAAGCAATCCACAGATGGCAGCCTCCAACACTGGACCTGGAGGTAACTGGGAGAGGCCAAGCCATGAACCAAGGCCAGCTTACTACTGCCAGGGTTGGGGCTGCTCAGCATGCTTTATGGGGCATGCTTGAGACCATATGCTGCTTGTTTGAGTTTTGTGAACCTTTGAGAGATTTAAGGAAAGTCCTCAGTATGAACCAAGACAGGCAGTTCTTATAGAAAGGCTACTGGAAGTGGCGTGGGTGGACCTGAAAGTTGGGTGGGGCGGGGTCTCAGGGAATCAATCACCAGGGTGGGGCCAATGAACCAAGTTAGCAAAGATGATGGAGACTCAGATATTGCACCTGCTTGTGTCAGCAGGGGGGTGGGCTCAACAAGGTAGTAATAGATTCTGCCAGCACTTCTGTCTGGGAGAAAGCTGCCCCTACAGCCCTTGCTCTGAAGCCAGACAACTCGGTTCTTCCATGTGTGTCCCTGGCACTTCTCAAGCTGATGCCTCAGTGCTGGAGCTCAGAACAAGTAAGTCTGTAAGTGAATAAGTCCATATTCAGGCCCTTTAAGATGATCACCTGAGACTCCTGTCATCCTCGTTCACTCAGGCACAATGTCTGCTGGTTTTCAAAGCCAGAAGTTGTGGGGACTTCTTTCCTCAGCATTGGAACCCTGGGCTGGGGAGACTAGTGTGGAGCTGGGATCCCTCACTTCTCTAGGGGGGTGCCCTCCACAGCTGAGATATCTCTCCTCATTTTAAATGCCACATGTGGTTGTGGGATCAGCCCACTCAGCATTTCTGCCCCTTTACCAGTCTTGAGGTGGCTTCTGTATGTCCTTATTTTTAGGATTTGGTTCAATTAGACTTCAGGTGACTTTCAATGATGGTTGTTTTGTAGTTTAGTTATAATTTTGATGTGGTCATGAGAGGAGGCAAGTGCAGTGTCTACCTACTCCACTATCCATCTTGACTGGAAATCAATGTGAGGGAGAATCCTTAAAGTTCCCCAGATGATGCTAATGTGCAGTAAAGTTTGTGAGCCACTGATATAGGAGAAAGGGAAAGCCATTTTTCCCTCTAGGGACAGTGATTTGGGGTGTGAAGGTGATGAGTTTACAACCATGGTTCTGGTTCTGATAGAGCATACTTTATAATCATAAGAAACACTTCTACTCAAATAAATTACATCGAACCAAAGGAGATAGTTGTTCAGAACACCTGACATTCCAAGGCACCAAATACATGCTGTTACTTCCATGGGAAGTGGGTAACCACACTTTTCATCATTTCATAAAGATGTAGTGAGATATGATTTTGGAAATACTAATCTTTATGTATCTCTCCACCTCTCATGAGCTTCCCTAGTAAGAAGATTCCTCAGAGTCTTGGGGAGAACTAGGATTGTTACAACAGAAATATGAAACATTTAGCTTTCTTTTGGCTCCCAAAGTATGCTCTTGCAAATCAAAAGGGAAGGCCTCAAGGGGTGTAGCACTTAGACTGTCTATCATAATAACAAGGAATACATCAAAGATCATGGAGAAGCTCAGACAGAGTCCATAGACTTCTTTGTCCTTGGAGCCAAATCGCATCAACTGATATTCTCATTGCCATTGAGCAAAGGTCTTCACTGACTCCAGCCCATATAACAGGACACTTCCCATGTCCTAATTCTCTCTTCAAAGGTGCTAACATTTGCTCTAAGGTTGTAACACACCCTTTGTTATGGGCCCAGAACACTTAGAAGCCTCTCCCTAAACAGAGTGAATAGGGCTCTTGACCTTTATGGGAACAGTATTGGTGTCCAATGGAAAATAGGGTTGGGGCAGTGAGGAAACCTACGTTTAAAACAATATACATCCAGAGTAAATTGATCCTCAAATGGTAGAATCACTTTAACAAACACACATCAAGTATTTTAATAGGAGTTTTTGCACATTTGTGTTTAATGCCATATAGAATAATATAGGGGGAAATGGGCTTTTCCATTATATTCTTCAATTAATGCAAACATAGTCACATTGCTAGCTACACTTAGTTATAAGAACTGTTTTTAAGTACACTTTTTCCAATGGCATTCGTAGGTTTCAAGGAATTCTGCTATGATACAGGTAATAACAGGCCAATATTGGGAATTTAAAAAGGAGCAGTACTAGTGGTGAGGCTGTTGCTGTATCCCAGACTGGTAACTGTGCCCCTGATTACAAAAGACTGCACCAGGAAACCTGAGTATCTGTGTGCTAAAAGGAAAAATGGAAAAATATATTTTAATGTTTGAATTTCACTTTATTTATGAAACTGGTACATATCAACCTTCATGTTAAATTCCTTCCTAAATTTCCAAATTGAAGGTGGGTCATTTATGTCTGAGATCTAAAGGAAACTTAGAATTATATTATCAGAAACATTATAGTTAAGAAGGTGATAGTGATGGGAAGAGAAAAAAAATGTGAAGATCGTTATAAAATAGAGGTCCAGAAAAGTCATGCTATCAAACACACCATTCTAATTATATTGCTAACTTTCTATTTCTTATATGCCCTAAGTTTCTGGGGCCACATTGCTATATTTTAAGAGAAAACTCTTCCTAGGCTAGTCTTTATCATCATTTTTTTTCTTGGAAACATCTGACACACTTCCATTCAACTAGGAATATACATAAGTGCACAGGTTGGTCATTATGTTTAAAATCCTCAATTCAAAGTCATAACCACAAATTTAACTTTGAGGTCTACTTAGTACTTTAAAATTTTTACCTGGGGTAACACTCCTGCCTAGTCCACTCATTCAGGAAGAAGCTAGTCCTTCATCTCTACCACTCAGCACTGGCTGCACTCCTATAGACCACCTTACTAATGATTTATGTCTCAAACCTGCAGAACCACCATTCTTTTCGTCCTTGAATTTACAGAGCTGTAATGTGGTATCCACAGATCAGGCTCCTCAAAGGTTTCTCAATGCTCTGAATCTTTTCATTCCAGTCTTTATCTTCTTCTGACTCAGTACCTCGTATGTTACACTTTGAGGATGGTTATCAATTGTCCTCCAGTGACACAACCCTTGACACATTATTCATTTGTTCCTAATATGGTTTTCTTCATTTCTCCTAAATTCACAAGTTCTTCTTTCTATTATAATTCAAACACCCATCCTGGAAAAGCAGATTTGACAATTCACAGCCAAGCCTTCACTTCACACCTTCTCAGAAGGAGAGACCAGTGCAGAACACACCACTTTCTCTGAATAGTAAACGAGTTCAGATTTTCTGCTGCTGGTTTTTGTTTCATCTCAGGGGAAACACTGTACATTCACATTAAGATGTTCAGTATAAATGGCTCCAGCTGCCTGGGCAGCTATAGATTATGGTAGCACTACATTAACCAGGTATATTAAGAAACCTGCCCAGGTATCAAGAAATAGCTCGTATCTGAAGATTGCACCTCCTAGATATTGGGTACTAAGGGTCCCTTACTAATAAATACATTCTATTTTGGAGAGAGTTTCAGAATGTCTAAATAACCTTCTCGGTGCTATTTTCATGAATTCATTTATAATAAAAGTGCCACCAAATTACATAGTAAATGTATTATCTGGCCCAATCAGTTTTCTAGTTAAATAAGCTAAATGGTAATCCAGTATTGCTTCAGCACAGTGTTGAATTTAGCTCTTAGAATTGTTTTTATATTTCCTTCCTTGTCTTAGCTATCTTTGACTGAGAAAACATCAAGTCATTCTTTAATGATGAAGGACATTTCAGCAAGTGTATATCATTTCCTTCCACCACTCATTTTGTTTTGCCTTGTTCTGGAAACTCCAATCATAGTTCAAGACCAATGTGAGCTGTCGCCCCCTGCATGATGCTGTCCCTGACTGTGCCTCCAGGCAATGTGTGCTCTGTTCTTCTGTCTACAGAGAGCTGTTCATCTCTACATTCCTATGTTATCTTATGAGTTGTCATTGTTATCAATTTTTCTCCACATTATGAGATTAGGAAAGGCTATTCAGTGGTAGTGAATAACCACCCGTATCTCAGTGGTTTAATACAACAAAAGTTGCTTTTCCTTCACCGTCTGATGGAAGTGGAATGAGCCTCCTCCATCTTGTAGCTCTTCTCTCTGGAGTATGTAGCCCCCAAGAGAGAAGTGACAGCTGAAAAGTCATATGTTTTAAGAGCCAGGGCTGGAAGCTTACATCACTTCTTCCCACATGGTATTGGCCAAAACTTGGTCACATGGCCACACATAACTGTGGGGGAGCCTGGGAAATGTCATCTTCCTGGGTGCTCAGGAAGACGAAATAGTACAGTGAATATATAGCACTTTTTTTGTGACACAAGATTCTTTTATGTTTTCGTCCTCCTCTCTGGTTTCTATTATTTTTTTCACACATGCTGAGTACTCAAATACATGTTTATGACACAAGGGCTTTTTATAAAATATCTTTTTGAGAGGATGCCATTTGGCAGTGTCCTATCAGTGTTTGGAAAATGTGGTTAATTGGTGTTTCCTGTTAGTTGATATCTGAGGATTTAATGCTGCTTCAGTGTGATATTATCCCCCTAGAATAAAAATGTAATTTCCATTAATGTAAGAGGAAGTCAGTTTATATCTTATTTATTTATTAAAGCAACAAGACAGGGTGGGATACTATGTATATGCTATGTTGACTTGGCCTCTTTCCCTATGGGTGAATTTCTGTTGAATCTAAATGGATCACATCCCCTTTATTTTTTACTAATATTATTAGTTTGGTGTGGATGTTAATTGCTCTCATTACTGACAAAATGATTATTGCTGAAATTATTAATTTATATTTTACGCTTAGTAATTAAGTAGGAAATGGTATTTTACCATGAAAAAGCAATAATTTGTTTTTTAAATATTCTTTTCTCCTCTAAATGCACATGTATTATAGTTGATTTTTTTCCCCTTAAATATCTGAATTTCAATTGTTTATATAGTTTCAAATACATCTAAAACTTAAATTTTCTCTTTTGGATCTTATAGTTTCCAGATCAAATATTCTCTGATTACAGTTTCTTAATTCAAATCCTCTAGAAAATAAATATGATTTACTCAGCATGAGGCAAAAGTTCGTTGAAGTGGGGGAAGGGAGGAGAGATGGAAGGAGGTGGGTGATGGGGAAAGATTGCTAGCTACTTGATCTGGAGCTACTGGTGAAGGGATCTTTCCACCTACTTTATGCTTCAACTTATGCTGGCTCTTTTGTCATTTGTGAGGGTCTCTTCCTTTTGCATGTTCTTCTCCTCTTCTTCCTCCTTCTGTTTTTGATTTTTAGTACATGGATAATATTCCCAACCCTTTCCCTGCTTCCATTCCACCGCTCTCTCTCCCACTATCAATAAAGTATTTGGGAACTTTTACCTTGGAAACTCCGGACAAGCAGGCCAGGTGAAATAATTAAAACTGTATTGAATAAAGCTTTCCAGGGGCAGAAAAAGGTTCAAATTATATCCAACAAGCCACTCTAAACCCTGTTCCCTTTTTAAATAAAGTGCAACAGATTTTCTTATACTTCTTAGTTTGTTAAACATCAGTAACATGAAAATTGGGGACAGGTAGAAAATATTTCATAACCCTCTGTACAATTGATCTCACAGATTCATTGCACACAAATTTTCAAATATCTAACAGTTAGCTTAAGTATTGTGACTCATTGCTTCTGTATGTTCCCCCTCTACCATAACTTATCACCAGTCGTGTTTGTTTAGTACAGTAAAGACGTATTTCATAGCAGCATCTTTAATCTCACAGATTCGTTGAGCCTATTTGAGATATGTTTTATATTTTTGCAACAAAGTTTTTTGTATAGTACTAGTCTTTCAGACATTCCAGAAAGAGATTGTAAGTATAATTTTATTATCAAAAGTTAGTAATTCGGTATTTTATTTTCTAATTAATCTGACAGATTCATTGTGCCTGTTTAGAGTAATATTTTTCCTTTGTAGGTTTTATCTTCTAAAATGGCTCAACCTCAAAGATTTTATAACCCAGATGACCCAAAAGATGCTGAGATATTGCTACAGATATTGATGTAGTATGATAATTATGAAAATGAACTTGAATTTGGAGATGAAAGTGACAAAGATGAAGATCAAGTTGAAGAATGAGACCAAAATTTTGACACTGAGCAAGAAAGTTCTCCTTCAGAAAATGATCAAGAAAGTAGTAATGAAGATATAGATGAATATTTTATTGGGAAAGATAAAATAACCAAATGGAAAAAAATTAAATTGTCACAGCGTGTAAAAAACAGACCACAAAATATTTCCGTGTGTTCTCCAGGTGTTGTGGAACCTGCAAAACAGGCCAAAACTAATGTCCAATGTTGGAACTGTTTCATAAATAAGGAAATACTGGACATCATCATTCAGCATACAAATGAGTATATTATAAAAATTCGGTCACAATACTCTCATGAGAGAGATGCAAAATGCTGAAATGAAAGCATTTATAGGGCTGCTGTATCTGGCAGCTGTACTGCACAGTAATAAGCAAAGCTTATACTAAATTCATGTAATAAACATATTGTTTTTACTTTGTAGAAAATTAAAGTTTCATTCTGAATAAATAATAAGCATGCTTACATGTTATTTTCATTCATTTTCAATTTAAATTAATAAATGTCATACACGCATCTAGTAGATGCATTGCGCCCAAACTCATAACTTTTGCATTGCACCTGATGGAGGGTTAAGAAACCCGGGCATTTAATGATCACAAAAATGACCTTTGAAGATCTTTAGCAAAAGAGCTAATGGTTGAAGAGATTGCCCTTTCCTTTACGCTGTGTTGTTGTTTGACTTCTATTTTTCTCATTGTCAACCTCTTCATTCTCTTCTTTTCTTTTTTGCTGTTCACTCCTTTCTGCCCTCCTGCTCAGATTCCCAAAGTGGCCAATGTTTAGAGATAGTTGGGTAAAATCAAGAGACGATCAAAAAGGACGTTAGGAAGTCTGTTCTGCAAATGTATGGCCATTTCCCTGCACAGCTTCTTGTGCTCCTTCCCCCTGGAGTGTTCTTGGGCAGAAATGTTTGCATACCTGAAAGGCATGGAGCAAGAACTCATCTGTAGAATTGGCTTCAGTGACAAGGTTTCAGCTGGGTCCCAAGTCACTCTATTGGAATCTGGCCTTACTCAGGTTTGTCTTGCTTTTGTGGATATTAAAATGCTTCAAACAGTTGTGAATAGTAAGTAAATTAAAGTATAATAAATGGTAGTTTTGCATGATGATCAGAACTGCCATTGTGAGAACCTGTGATAGCTCAATACTCCTCAAAATGCCTTTCCAGTATTATCGGTAGGAACACTGCCAAATTTCTATTGCAGACATAAAACTACCTGAAACAGAATCTGTAGAATCTGTGAGTTGCACTGAAGAAACATAAGGCAAAAACAGGAAAGTGAGTGATTGACCTAAAATGTACATCTGACCATGCTTTTCTGGGGCTTAAAGCCCGTTGGTGGCTGCCCATCTCTTACAGAATAATGTCTGACTTGCTTAGCATGATGTATAAGGCCCTCTGGGATCTGGCCCTTCCACCTACGTCTTCCTTCATCTGTTATTATCCCCACTTTGTCCTGTGGTATGAAGGCCATGAATACTCACATTAGGACCTACCCTGGCCAGCTCCATCCCCTGTGTCTCTACAACACACACCACTCAAATTCAGGGCTCTGAATCTTTGGCCATCATTTTTCCTCTGCCTGCAGTGCCCTTTTCACTTGCTCTGTCACCGTCTGTCTTGGCCATCTCCAGCCCAGCATCTCATTCTCCAGGACGCTCATGAGTCAATGGGCCATTCCTAAGGTTCCCATAGCAGCAGGGGCATGTCTCTCTTGGCCCTTAAAATAATGTAGAGAAGTATTACTCCATGCCCACTTTCTTCCCCAAACTGTGCAGATAAAGAATATAAAAACTATTTTATGAATAAAATTTAACTCAGTAGAAAACCTCAGGGTTTTCTAATAAGGATTTTAGAGAGTCGGTGTTACTTCCTTCATGGAACACTCATGAGCTAAGGTGTTCTTTACTCATTCACAGTCTCCTTGAAAGACATCAATTTTCCACATAGGTTTCTTCAGGGGGTCTGTTTCATTAAACAATGAGGAGGTCTCATTTTTAAAAACTCAAATTGACGAAGGCAAATAGGCAAGGCCTGTCCTGGTAATGTTTCCTCAAAAAGGTAAATAATAAGAATTTTCTGCTACAACTTAAGAAATGGAAGCTCACAGTCAGAAAATACTGTTTACCTTTCTCATAATTACCCAGCCAGGATCTAGTTTTCCCAGAATGATAGATACAATGAACAAATTGCACATAATATACACAAACATTCTGAAAACACTACATATTTGGAACAGAAACACATTTATGTCTCAGAGTGATGCCAGCCAGTTCTGTGGTGTTTTTTGTTAAGCGTAATTGCATTTCTTCACAAAAAGCCTGGAGAATGGAACAAATGCTTGGCGTGTTTCTTTTGGTCTTTGAGCATGTGCATAATTTATTTGTTTGCCACTGAGAAACACTGTGTTTCCCCTGCTGGGCACCAAGGCAGTGTGATAGGCACCACAATTTCGGTTGCATTTTCTTATACTCAACCTCCTGGATCTAGGAAAGTTGGAGTCAGTGTTCTGAGTCCACATTTTATCTTGTTGAGAGTTGGCACTCTTTCATCTTTCCCCATGTCCTGTTTTAACAGCTCCCAATTACAACTTGTCAGAAGAAGCCTTCCTTCTTTCGAGGCCAGGGACATGATGAAGTCACATTCAGGGAACACCCGAGTAAGAATTGCTCAGAAGCAAATATGTTTCTGAAGGTGAAGGTCGTGCATTTTTTTCTTTCCAAAAAAGAGGGAATTTAAGCTTTGAGAGCTTTCTTGAATCATATATTATAAGCTATACTTTATGAATATGCATTACCTCTTTTGAACTTCCTTGAAACAAATTCTCATAAATAAACAAGGAATGTACCACACTAACTGACAGAGTCATTTAAACCGGATGTATTGTGCTAATGGAGTGAAAAGAATAAAAATTTTCAAGGGCTTCAACCCTCAATTTTAATAAATTTCATGGAAATCGGATCAAGCCCTAATTGCTAATTCATCTGAAATTATTAAAAAGAGATTTCAATTACATACCACCATTGAATTTTGATGTACCAAATTAAATTAGGACACTAGATTGTATCTTTTCTTAAATCCAGACCTATTTAAAAACCTTTTCCTGTAAATTCTGAAAGGGAACTTTGTGTTCAGTTATGTTGCTAAAAAAAAAAAAAGAAATCCAGCGTTAGTACAAAATAGTAGGTTAAATCTCTTAGTGAAGATTTTTAATGACATTTCAGTGTTCCTCTTATAATTACTCTTCATCTAAGATATCCCATAATGATGTTGGACACTCTTGGTTCAGGCTCACTGGCTTGCTTCATTAGCATGTCATTCCCATTCCACATCACAAGATTTAATTGTAATGCCGGATATGCACAGCTCTCCACAGAAGTCTAATCAAAGTGGATTCACTTGTATTATTAATATCAAAAATCAGTCCACTTGCTATTTTTATAAATAAAAGAATCCAGATACATAAATCAGCTGTCATTTATTAGCATGTTACTGGCATATCTGCCAGACATATGAGCGGCCCTATCACAGTTCCTTAGGATTATTTTCATCAAGATTAAAACCCTTCTACATTAAATATACATACTAATTCCTCCATAAAGTAATCAGATTACAGAGCAGGTGACATTGTGTGTTGGAATTCAAATGATTTGCAGTAATGAGCTGGAAAGGTGTGCTTGGAGTCAGGCAGAGAAAAGGGAAGAGGAAAGACAAGGGAAGAAGGAAGACTTTGGTTTTAAATCTGGGCTTGCACATCTGTTGTTTTATTGTTTTGCTAACTTCTACTTACTTATTTATTTTTTACTAAGTAAAGGACTCAGACAAGGATCCATGATACTTAGCAACCCATGGTGTCAATCATTTACTCTATCAGATGCTACATGCTCCTAGCTTATTAGCTTATCTTGCCTTCTTTGTCCACATACCATCTGAAGACAGGGTGGGGAAATACTTCCTGTGGTCTGGTGGTACTCACAGATCAATGCCTACAGATATCCCTGCTGTCCAATGGGTATGTTTCATCTCTTCACACTATTACCTTTCTGTTTTTAAAATTTCATTCCTTATGAAAATTCAATAAAACAAAACCAAAAAATATACCAGTACACAACATAGCTACTCTCACGTTTGTGAAAAGTATTATAGAATAATAATTTGAAAGTAAAATGAAATAGCTACAGACTGGCTCAAAACATGTTTTTACTCCACATGGCCCTGCATCAGCTTGAAAACCCCCTTATGGTCTTACTGATAAAAATGCAAAAGCATGTGGACACCTTGATTTTCTATTTCATTTCCAGATATTATTCTTGGCATGTTTTGCAAAAAAAAAATCTCCGATTGCTTTACACACACACACACACACACACACACACACACTTCATGCACTCCCCAACCGCTGATAACCAGTTTGGAAGGAAACTAAACATTTGGTATTAGACTCCCTAGAGCTTGGAAATACACTCAGTCTGCGTAAAACCTGGGATTGCTCCTCCTGTGTGATTTTTTTCATTTCTCATAGTGGGCTATTTTATTACATAGCAACAAAAGACATATTTGACTTGTGTTTATGATTTCCAAATAGTGTTTTATATAGTCAGAAACACTACATATATAAACACATGTGTATATGTACATATATATGTATATATATGTATATATAGATATAAATTGAACAATTTTTTATGTTCCTCATTTTGATTACAAAATAGATATTTTCATTATGTCAATTTTTGGTGCAAAAATTATTTCTAAACATACTTTTTTCGATCTGCCTGGCAGATCTGAGATAACGATGGAGTGACACTCTATATGTGAGAAACCTTTTAAGGTATAAAGATCTTAACAAGTAATATTGTGATCAGTACAATAAAAATCTGTTTTCTTTTATATATCATGTGTGACTCCTTTCAACAGAACCTCTTTAGCATGTTGTGATGTTAAAATTGGACAGCTTTAAAATAACCCATCCTAAATAGCCAGCCAATTAAAATACTTATTGTAATGCTAACAAGATAACGTGTGTGTGTGTGTGTGTGTGTGTATGCTACTGCATGCAGCATTTAGGGCTTCAATACATTATTCAATAAGAATACATTTGACTTCAGTGTGTTGATGACTCTTTTCTCAGAAACTATGTTCCGCAGCTAGGCTAATCAAACCATGTACAGTTCATTTGGAATAACTTCTCATCTAATTCCTTTAACTGTTTGGAGACAGAACGTGGGCCTATCCTTTGTAGAATAAAAGTAAACAGCAGCTCCCATTATATGATAAGCAAATAGAGAGGCTAACAGCTAATATGCTGATTCAATAACCATTTCTATATTGTCCTTTTAACTTACAGACATTCTAACATATTTTAAATTATTTCCATCTGAGATTCAGTCACGTCTCAGAAGAGCAATAGGAAAAAAAAATAAAAAAAACAACTTTGGTATTATTTATAAAGAATGAATTATTTTATGCTGATTCTCTATAAAAGACCTAGAGTTTAAGACGGTATGTTGATGGTGATTCTAGCAACTCTTTAAAGGATATAAAGATTTAACAGACAAAATAAGCACCAAAGAAGAAAGGCAGCTAGCACCTTCTATGCTAATCCTCCATTTATATTTGGGAGAAGACACCAGCCTTATTATAGACGTGGATGACCACCTTGCCCACAAAGTACTTATCAATATATCCACTCCCATCCTCATCTTGGCTTAGCTCAACATCTCTAATGGAAATTTTAAAAAAATGTTGATTTTGTGATTACCTTTTAAAAAAATCTTTTGTTGTTTTCTTTCAAAAATTAAAATTCTGTGGCAATGCATATACTAAGCAATATACTTGTGTGACAATAGACTGGATATAAACTGAGTTTGTATTTCACTAAAGGGTTTTTGTCCATATATTGCACATGTATATTGGGCATTACCCTCGCTTACCTTCTTGGAGCAGAACAGACCTGGAATGCCATGACTAAGGGATCCAGTGTTCTTATCCTGATGGTTATGGTGATGCCAGAGCCCATGGTGCCTGCTGACACCCAGCATTTCCAAGACCAGCAGCAGGATCCTCGTAGTGGGCAGATTTATCCACTCCATCTGTAGTCACTGCACTCCCAAAACAAACCGAAAGAGGCAGGAGAATTTCTGAGATACCCGAAACATGAAAGTGACTGTCCCAGCTAAGGCTGCTCCAATTCTTACGCTGCAACTTTGGGCAAGTTAGCAATATCTGGCCCTGCCCTCCGGGCTTGCAAGTGCTGTCAACCTGGTGGCTTATTGTGGAGAAAAGTGAACTTCCTCCTCCTGGCCAGGGAAGGTTGTGGGCAGCCCTGGAGTGCACTCACTTCAAGAAACGTGAACAGCTATTTCAAGAGGAAGTTTCGGTGTCAATGCTAGAAAATCATATGTGTTCTGAAAACTCTTGGGATCAGCAAAATCTTGCCCTAAATATAAAGGGGATTATGGGAAAACTGGGATTAGGGCAGACACTCAAATCACTCACAGGCTTTATTACCAGGACACTAATAGCAAAACCAAAATGAAAGCATCCTAATAAAAATTCTGGCATAATTAAATCTCTCTTACATTTATTTCCACCAATCATCAGAGCCAATCAATTCTCGGCATGCAAAACATTGAGCTTGTGCTTTCTCCTTCAGAAACCACTTCTTGGAGGACATTTGCATTTAAGAGAGATTGTTTTCATTAAAATCTGATTTAGGGTGTGGGCTTCATTGTAAATCCATTGTTTTAGAACAGGGAATATCTTATGTCTTCATCACCTCCACTGAAGGTTTACAGTAGCTTAAAATGGTGTAAACCTTAAAAGGTTTACAGTACCTCAAAATTCTTGAAGCCATTAAACCAACAACTACTAGCATTAAAGGAAATCACCTGTGTAGTTTTCAGCTGTTTTCTCAAAATCTTTATAAAGTACAATGAGTTTCTATTTGGTTGTATCAAAATTCACCCGTGATTGCTTCAAAACATTGTGCTGGGGAAAATGTACCAACATGCTTTCTGAGTTATATGGTCTCTGTTCCTCCATTCACCTTTTGTGCAGGAGGTCATTCATGATAATTCACACAATTCTTGTATCCAGTTGTTCCTAGACCACCCATCCCTGGCAGAATGTAGGATTTACCCAGTTTAAATCAACACCCACCCTCTTTTGGGGGCATTTGTTCAAACACTTTAGCATCACGATTTGTCCTACACATCAATTAATGTAGTAATTATTTAACTCAGCATGTTTTGTACAACAGTAAAAAATTCAGAAACATGTTATTAAAGACCTCATTCTTTCATCAATATTTTGATAAATATCAAGATATTTTCTGTAGGGTTGTAATACTAAATGACTCTTTGAATTGCATAAATCCTTCTAGTTATCTCAGGATAATAATGCACTTTCAAGAGTTGTTTAAATTGTACCTTTTTGTGGAAAAAGGAACCTTGGATTTTATTTCTCCACACTGTCAGAATCCGCAAAGTAGTGTGGCTGTTCATCAGGGGAACTTTATTAGCCAAACTCAGGCGATTGCCTCTTCCATTTACTTCTCTCCCTTATGAGAAGTAACTTAGATATCAAGTCATGAGGGATCACAACAAAAATTAGGAGTAGATGTCAGCCCATTTCCCCCCTAAATTCCTTCCTGCTGATGTCAAACAGTATTGACTCTGGGTCCTTCACACATGCATGTGCTGGTTGCCCTGAACTTCTCCAGGACCGTGGAGCTGAGGAGTCCTTCCTCTGAGGCTCCTGTTTTATGATTAC
The DNA here is from genome assembly GCA_033961575.1 of Aselliscus stoliczkanus. Classification (NCBI taxonomy): domain Eukaryota; kingdom Metazoa; phylum Chordata; class Mammalia; order Chiroptera; family Hipposideridae; genus Aselliscus; species Aselliscus stoliczkanus. The sequence continues at coordinate 65,156,315 of CM066740.1, read as the reverse complement.
TAGGAAATATGCTTTCAGGGATGATGATGTTAGGATGTGATCAAACGCCAATGGTGGAGGTTGAAAGCATGATCAAAACAATCATTTTAAAAATAGCCTATTATTTTCTAACAAATTCTAAATTCCAAAGACTAGTTTTCTTGTAGTTTGTGCTAAATTGGCAAATTTTTAATATTCAGCACAAATGAGATCAACCACTTAAAGTGTTAAAAGGGGTTATTTTTACAGTAATGAGAATTCATGGTTAGTTCATTCATTCATTCTCCAAATATTGGTGACTCCAAATATCTACTCCCTGTAAGGGGCAACAAGACCTTGAACCATGCACTAGTCTCCCCCACGGTCCTACACACAGATACTGCGAATGTGACCAAAAGACAAAGTTCAGTTACAGCTTTGGAATTTACTTTGTCCAGTTCTTCCCATGCTCCCCCTCCACCTCTCCCTTTTCTACAAATGCTGCCAAAAATAGACCGTTGGAGAAGACTTCCTAGCGCAGAGACAGGTAAATGCTTCTGCCAACAACGTGGTCAGCTGATGCACTTCAGGGTTTCCAGCCCTTGGAGCTGAGGGAGGAGCTGGACTCTGCAAAGCTGAGACTAGGCTGTCTCTCTGAGCTCTGAGCCCATGCACTACCCACCTCCATTCTCCACCCCAGCTCAGTCTATACGCCCAGGCTCGGTAGGCCCTTCTGCCTCTGAATCTGAAACCTTTCTCGAGGAGAATCAAAATTTGTCCGTAAGTGCTTTGAAATGGGTAATGCCTTTGCATCGCCCTTTATTTTCACTTCTTATCACATCTACCACCAGAAAAAACATTCTTTCCTACTGGAATTGAAAATAATCCCTTTTTGTGAAAACAGAGTTAAAAATACTGAGAATGGGAGTGGTGGGAGCCATATACGGTGTTGTATGCACTAGCAACTGAGTACAGTTGGATGTACTGTTTACCTGTAAACTACAGGATCTTTTAAAGATACTTTATTCTATCAATGCCAAAAAATTGCTGATGATCCAAGATTAAGAAAAATGATGGCAGTTATCTTTTTATCCTACACTATTTGCAGTAAGAATCCAAGTTTCATGAATACGATAGTGATACTTCCAGTGTTTCATGGCCTGGTTAACAAAGACAGAATATTCCCTTGAAGCCAGAGAAAGTAGGAAAATATAATGCTCAGTTTTTATTTTCTTATTTTTTATAATCTATTTTAATCAGTTTGGTTTCTGTTTCATGTTTTTTTCTTGTCACTGACCCTCACATGTGGGACCGAACCAGGGCTGCTGGCTTCCCAAGCCAGCGCTTAACCACCGCGCCACTTGGCCGGCCCTCATGTTTTTTTTCTTAGTTTCATATCTTTCACCTATTCTGAGATGCCAGAGATAGAGGAAAATGTACAAATTTAGGATATGATAAAGGTGGCCTTTGAAAACATTGTGGGAAAGTTGGATTTTTCAAGAAAGGATATAGCTGTCTAGACACGTGGGGAAAAATGAAAGTGGAGTTTTATTTCACTCTACTCAAAATGAATTCCAGTTGGTTCAGAAATTTGAGCATATAAATGAAATCATTAAAGGTTTGGAATAAGCTTGATGATTAAAAATAATAAGTTTAGGACACTTATGCAATGATAAAACTGAAAAGTTATAGCTAATCTATCGACAGATTAAACTAAATAAAATATTAAAAATATATATCTTCCTAGACAAAAACACTTTAAATAAAGTAAAAAGAGGAACAAAAGCCTGGAAAGATATTTGTAAGTCAGAGGGTAAAGAAAATAATTTCTTTAATTCATTTAGTAAAGGACTAGCAACCTTTTAGAAAATGGTCATGAACAGGTAATTTACAGAAAAAAATTCAAATAGGTAATAAACATTAAAAAACATGCTTTTTAATTAATAAAAAGTAATAATTAAAGAAAATCGAATTAGTATGGTATTGAGAAGCCATTTTTAAGATCCGTCAGCCTGGTAAGAAATGTTGCAGTTTTATCAGACTCAGTATTGAGGAAGGTTTGGAGAAGCAGACATTGGCCAGCATGTTGGTGGGAGTAAAAATTTCCTAACCTTAGACCACTTGAAAAACAATTCCACTTTAAGAATTTATTCTAAAGATATAATTGCAAAAATGTTTACTGTTATGTGTGTAAAGATGTTATTTAAAGGCTATTTTATATTGATACAAAATCTGGACACATTTGCTATTGTCCTTTGGCGGGAAAATAATGAAAGTATTATGGAACTCCACGAAGTGGACTATTATGCAGGATACCTGGAACTATAAATACTGCTTCTGCAAGATGGGGCTGCAGAGACTAGAGGAGGATGTTTCCTTGCTAGACTTATCCTTTGCCTTCTGTGATGAAGAATTGCAAGGAAAATGGAGTGTGTGAGAGTGAGGGTAGATGTGAGGGGAAAAAAGGTGACCATAAGAATTATTGCTGTGGTCTTTGTGGTCTTCAAGAAATGAAGGTTAAGAGCTTGAGCTATCTTGAAATTTCTTTTGTTACTCAACTCACTTTTACTGGGAAAACTCTTTTCAACTGCACTGCATGTGGACATCATTTGCAGTTACATGGAATTCAAGATCCTGAAAGGATGTGAGAAAATAATGGGGATACATTTTCATATTGGAAATATGAGAAATTTTATGCCCAACGGGTTTAAGATGATTTCATCAAAGCTAACAACAGTTTGGAGTAGAAACCAAATCCTTGTACCCTGCCGAACAGTCATTACCATTGTCCCTGTACAAGTCCAGTGACGAATTAGCCCAATCCCTGAAATTTAAAGATCCTGGGTCTTCCAAAGGACTGTAACTTTTGAATTAACCTACATATTCTTTTACTGTTAAAATATGAAAGTAAAAATAAGGCATTTATCCCTCTCCTATCAAGTGAAATACAATAGGCGTTTGCCTCGAATGTGATCACACTGAGAATAGGACATGTTTGGATTAATTAATCAGTGAACACTATTTGCACAGGGAACCAAACACTGAAAAACTAAAAATAAAAAAAGGACAAAATATATTTCATGCACCACCCAGATTCATTGTTTAAATGTTTTCTTTATGGCCATAGATATTGAACTGTTGGTCTTACCATCCTTTTAGATTCTTAAAAGTTTTGAGGACTCCAAAGAGCTTTTGTTTATGTGAGTAATGTTGATAAATTTTTACAACAAAAGAAATAAAAAAGCAGGTATCTTTTAAATGTCTATTTTTAGTTCATTTAAAAGTAATTTTATTTCGTGTATACAATACTAACATTTTCTTAATGAAAAGGAATTGCATTTTCTAAAATAATTAGTGAGAGTGGCATCATTTTTATTTTTGCAAGTTTTTTTCATGTCTAGCTAAATAGAAAACAATCTTTTATTTTCTTCTGCATTCAGTCTCTTGCAATAATCTGTATTGATTGGTCAGATCACATGAAGAAAATTCAGCTATTCACAGATATGTAATTGAAGTATTTTTTTAACCTTTGTAACCTTTTCTGATAATTATGAATATTCTTCCATGATGGTGCACTAAAACTTGACAAGTGCTGGTGTCTTAAAGAACCTAGATATTAATTACAATGCATAACCTGAAAATATATAAATGAAATTTTCAAATTGTTACACTTAGCCCCCCATGAAATAAAGCACATAGCCCCCCATGACAATGAAGCACGCAGCCCCCCATGACAATGAAGCATACAGCCCCCTTGTCCTGTGCTCTCAGAACCACTCAACATAGGATGCATGTTCTCTGTGTTTTTCTCGTTGGAATTAGCAGCTTTGCTCTCTAGTACTCCTCTTTCCCTGAGGGTTCCTCTGCAATCTCCTTGCTGGAGGCTCTTCCCTGTCAATCTCTAAACACAGGGTTCTCAGGGCCTCATGCTTCTGAGCATTTGCTCTGTCTGCCTCTCTCCTTACATGGTCCTCTCTAGCTCCTTGCTCACCATCCCACATTATAATCCCTTTCCAGCCTTTCTTTCCAACCACCTGTTTGCAACAGCCTGCATGACGTCACCATTTGGACTCGAATGACTTTTACATGTCTCAGAATAACATGTCCAAAATGTACATTTTTATTTCTTCTTGCCCAAACCTATGCCCTTCTCCCCTCTTCTTCATCCCACAGAGTAGCAGAATCTTCTACACATTGTGCAAACCAGATACTAGGTATCATCCTGCATACTTCCCTTCCCTCAGGCCCAGACCTCCAGCGTTTTTAGATTTTGCATATTCAGTTATTATTTAGGTTAAGAATGTCAAGTTTTGTTCCATATGTGTCCTGTAGTGTAAATCATCTTCATATGTTTATTGTATGTTCATACTAGACTGTTGGGACTTCAGATGTGAGTTAAAAGATGCAGTCCACCTGCCCTTGGGCACGTTTAGCTCATAATGCGAGGAGCCACTGCTCTAGGTCCAGGTTGTGCTTTACAGAGGAATCACCTTCCAGTTACGCTCCCTCAAATAAACTGATCCTGCCATTATATATATATATATATATATATATATATATATATATATATATATATAATGCTTTTATACTTTTTCAATATTCCTAGTGATTTTTTTATTTCTTACATACACATATGAAAATATTAGAAAGTAATATTACAAAATAATCTTCGTAGCTCCTGCCTCAACATTCCTACTTATCTTAGACACAACACTTTCATAACAAATTGCTTCACTCTCTATTAAGCATAGTGAAAGCAGTGAAATGTCACGTAATCTTCTAGAACTAATAAATGACCCCATTTGTGCCTCTTCTCTCTCTCTACCACTGCACTGCCCTTGGTCTTCAAACAATTGACACTCTTTATTCTTTTCACAATGTCTAATGTTCCCCTCTAAAGTTTTGTTTCAACATTGAGATTCCCACATTTTGTCTTAGAGGCACAAAGCTGCAGATGATATAAACAACCTCATGTAGATATTTTGGATCAGTCTCAAAAAATCTTCCCAAACTGTTAAAGTGCTGACTTCTTTTATTTAATCTTCAGATGCAAATTGATGAATGATAAATTTATTTAAAAATAATTTTTTGACTTCCACATATCTCCACTGATATTAACAAGATGTTAAGTTATATACACAATAAACATAGAAAACAAGGAACAGCTAAATATATGTTAGGGTATCTTTATTTCTCAGGGCATCATTGGTCATGCATACTTCCTTCTCAACAATGTTTTTTGCTCTTTAAGTCTGAATTGCTTGTTCAGTCTTTCACTACAAAGCCACAGTTTTATTATTGCTACTTGTAAACAAACATTTTAAAATTTTGTGTGGTCATAAGAATACTAATAAAACTTTTCCCCCGCTCTTTGAATCAGAAGTGGATTTTAAAAATCCAACTACCATTAGAGTTAGAGAATAGGAATAATATCCTATAATGATGTTTAACAGATGTGTGACTTTTTTTTTTCACCTTATAAACAATAGAAATTTATCGCTTGTAGTTCCTGGGGATGGAAGTCTAAGATCAAGGTGCCGACCAGGTAAGTTCCTGGTGAAAGCTCTCTTTTGAGTTCTCATGTGGAGGAGAAATGTGTGACTTTTTATGATGACTGTATCAAATAAAATATCTTGTTTCTTTTTCAAAGTGTGATTTTTAATAGCCTACCAAGTACATTGAAAAAATAACAATAAAGCTACTATAATTAAAGATAGTTGGGAATTGGTTGGTTGAACTTCATGAAAATCTTGAATTGAAATCATTAATTAAATATTTTTATCCCTAATATTTGCAGTATGCCAAATGAGTCAAAATTTTCAGATCATCTAAATGGATTTGAAAGTATCTGTCAGTCAATACCAGGTAGATATCCTTTCAATCATTATAGGAGTCAGTCACAATAGAAAAATCAGTAACTGTTCATATGTATATACCAAGGATGCCCAGAAATGTATACAAGTGGACACTTTGGTTAACGTTCCTCAAGCAGTAGTTCGCCATAATCAGAAATGTCTGGATGCTAACAGTAACCACTTTGAGCACCTCTTGTCATTGCAGAAGTCAAATGTATTCATCTTTTGTTATAGGTATATATGAGTATTACAATTTTAATAGCTTTTTCCTTTCTTAAAATGTGTATACATTTTTTGGCACCCTCTATATTTTCAATTATACAATGCATCTGAATCTATAAGGATAAAACAAAGTAAGAGAATGTTTCAAGATGCATATCATGTGGCTCAATAATGTGGAAGTCTTAAATATGCATACACCAAATTATGGACCATTTACCTAAGAGGAGTTTTTTTGTGCTTCGTGTGTTTATATGTGGAGGACAGACTATGCAGGTAGTCAGCTAGTTATTTAGAGAAAATTACTATCTAATGTGCCTGGACACTAAAGAAAAAAGTGGATGGAAAGTATGCTCAGTAACCCTGGTGCAATCCACCAGCCAGGTCTCATCGACTCATTTTGATACATAGGCCCCTGAAGCAAAGCTTCATCAAATACTATGCATTTTGTTTATTTTGAAATATGGAGATCTCTAACTGCTCTGTGAGGGAAATTCTTCATGTGCTGATAAAAGAGCACTGGGCTCAGCATACCCAACTTGCCCAGACAGAGAGGCCTCCAAAAGCAATGTGAAACAGAATGGCTTCTTGATTCTTTTTATGTCCCATTTGTGTCACGTCTATGTGATTTTGCTACCAGTGTGGTTTATAATGTTCTGAGTGCAATGTGAAATAATCCTGTGACTCTGTGCTCAATATCTAAAGGAGTTTTCAAACCAACAAGGGGAAAGGGTATTTCCCCTCTCTGCTGTTGTACTTGCTGGGGAGATGTGCATGGACTGTTAGAATGGCTTTAAGAAGTGATGTGTGCAGAGGAGAGTCCCTGTCCAGTGCTCTGCACCTCACTGTTTGCCCGTGGCAATGGACAGACCTGAGATAAAGGGGAAAAAAGCCCAAAATGCATCAGTCCCAGAAATCTCTTGGTAAGCAGTAACTGAGGGCAAAATAACATGCAGCTGACTGATATAAAGTGAGGCTACCTTGTGAATTTAGGGTCCAGTCCCCCTGCCCATTTCTAGGTAAAAGCCAAACAATTTTTTTCATGTAGTTCCCAATTGCAGAGCCTGTTGAAAACTCATTATCTTCAAATAGGATTACATTCCGTTAATATGAGAACATGCATATTACCATATCTGGTAAAAATCAAAAGTTCCAATTTGCTCACTACATGTAAATCCAATTCAAAATATTTCCATAACATATATCTGCTGGGTGTTACACTATTTGTGTGTCACTCTGGAATGGATTAACTCCATGACAAGCTAGGCTCAGTTTTTCTGCATTTGGTGTTTTAAAACAGTTTATATTTGTTATCATATCAAAGACAGGCTTGCAGTTTTCAAAAGGAAGAAGAGAACACAGTGCCCAAGGCTCCTCCAGCATTACATTTCTTATTCCATTTTATCTTTCTTGGTTTTGACTAATGTCAGTAACAGCTACTGGTAATAAACTGCTTGTTACAGCCTGCTGTTGCCTTGAAGCCTGGCTTTGATACATTGTCAGCCAATCAGAAGCATTTCCTGATTACATTTCCAAATTGCTTGTTTATTGATTGAGAGTTAATAAAGCAAAAGACAACTTTACGGTTTAAATTAAATGAAAGTTTCCTTTGATGTTCAAATTATCCAATCAACCAATATTCAGTGAAGTGTAAGTATTTGAAAGTTTTATCTGAAAAGGAAAGAAATGTATGAGATAAATGCATCTTCATGTAGACAGGAAGCTAAGTGCTAATGAAAACATGTGCAACTTAGGATACTGCAATTCATTTATTTCTCAGGCAAAGCAAATGATATTGTTATTCAATGCATCCCACTGCCCAAACCTGAACAAGAAAAAGCATTCTAGGATGTCTGTCATTTGGTTGACAACAAGTTTTAAAAACTGGAACCATTTCAGTAAATAAAATGAAGTATAATAACTTTATGGATTTCTTAGTCTAATATTTGGAAGTGGTAATATCTTTGGGACATCACAGTGTAGCTGTCCGGATGTCATACATGGTCGGTTATGTGAAAGAAGTTGGCCTCTTTGAAGTTGTTAGTGGCTTTTGACATCCCCTTCCCAATGAGACAGCAATCTTTTATGAACGGAAGGGAGAATCAGGCATTTCTGTCAATGATGGAAATAAATAAATATTCAAAAGGTTTGCCAATGCAAGGACTCAAGGGAGACCAGCAGTTTATCACATATGACCTATAAGCTGCATATTTGGTTAGAGAGGAAAAATAGGATTTCCAGAGATCTTGGATAAAATCATAAAGAGACATTTTTTATTTGTCATGATTGTGTTAGAATGTTAAATGAAAAGAGAAGTAAACAAAATTGTGTAAGCAGTGTGCTAACAAACCTATAAAAAGAAAGACGGAGGAGAAGAAAAAAGCTTAGTAAAAAGTATGCCAGGAAATATAATAAAATATTAATAGAGGCTATTTTGGGAAGATACTAAAGTAATTTTTTTCTATTTCCTTCATTTCCTAAAATTTTAAGTAATAAACATGCATTATACTTACAATGGGGGATAATGATTAGTTTAAAATTAAAGTTAACAAAAAATGATGGCAGTTTTTTAGCTGTTTCTTTGATAGTGAAATTACAAAAAGTTTATGCTGGGATTAGATACCTAGGGAAGCTGCGGATATGTTACCTGATTTTGAAAATTACATGCCAAATATTTGAGCTGCTTCTTCAATTTTTTTTTCTCCAAATCTCCCCAAAGACAATTATTCAGACTATATTATATTTCTAGATTGGGTAAAGAATATTAATTAGTTGCAAAGAGACTGGAATTCAAGTGTCACCCTTTGGCTGGTGTCCTTCTTCCGTCTGGTCCTCTGCCACCAGCAGCCAGTTTGATCTCTCCGAGGTCAATCTGATCATGTGTTGACTGCTGCAAACCTCTCAGAGATCTCTGCCTACAAGGTTCTGTGAGCTGCTTGAGGCCCTCCTCTCTGGCTGCATCTCCCGGGCCTCCAGGCCCCTCTGGTCCAGTCTCCAGGACTTCTTTTGGGACCTTATTACATGAACTCACTCCTGCTGAGTTCAGGCCCTCGGCACTTCCTTCGAGAATTTCTTTCTCAGGAAAGGCTTCCCTGACTTTAAGTTCACATCTGTTCCGTTGTCGTTTGCTGTCATCAAATCTCTGTCTTCCCAGGACTGGCGCTGAGTGACCCACACATCTGTTCATCACAATGCCTGGCACAAAGTCAGCACTAAATAAATATGTGTTAAATAAGTCAATGAATAATTAATGAGGGGGAGGAGGGTTGTCACTTTGAGGGGTAAAAAGTATAACTATTGCACTGTGTTGTACACCTGAAGCTAATTAAAATAAATAAATTAAAAATAATAATAATAATAATTAATGAGAGTACAGATGAACTCATTGCAGGACAGTTATCCTATATTCCTCTAGACATTTTCCTTGTCTAGAATAATTCACAGGAAAAGCTTTCATTCATTCATTCATTATTTTCTTGAGCATTTACTGTACATTTACATTTAAGCACCGTAGGAGATGAAAAGATGAATTTGACATAGACTTTGTTCTAAGAGTTCATTGTATTAATCCGCATTTACCTTTGTCAAAGTTAGTTGCTCCTGATCAAAGCATGAATGGATACTTGAAATGGAATTGTGCTTATATTTCAGTAATTGTATTTATATAATAGGTACCCAGTTTCAGGCCAAATCCAGGAATTGGATTTTTTTTCTCTACTCATTTTTCTCTATCACTCACTCCCCACCTGCTCACCCTCAGGAAAACTTAGCAAACCCTGGACACGTGTCTCCAAAAATATTTTGAATCCATCTAATTACCTCTGTTTTCCCTGCAACTACCTGGTTTAAGCAACTGCCATGTCTGTGCCCCCATTGGTCCTTGCTTCCTTTTTGCTGTCGTGCATTCATTCTGTTTGCCACCAGAGAGGCCGAGTGGTCTCTAAAACAACTCAGGTGAAGCCATTTGCCTGTATATGGACCAAATGGCTTCCCCTTGCACTTGTAATCAAAAGCAGACGCATTCCCTGAGCTGCAACCCCCTAGCTTACTCACCTCAGCTGGTCCCATGACGACCATATTTTGCTGTGTATAATGTGCACTTCTTTGCCCATACTTGTGAGGGAAAGATAAGGTTGCGTATTATGCACAGGTAGTACTAATTCCATATTTATATAAATGTTTTAAGTTCTTTTATTTATGCTTATGAGCTAAAAGTGTAACTCTAGAAATCAATAATGATATCCGTATTTAAAATAATATTCTGGAATACAATAATTGGTTTTTGAACTTACCATGAACTTGCAACAACGAAGAGTTCTTGGCCTTCTATGATGCAAAAATATCATAAATTTGTTATGGGTACATAAAATTTTTTTGTACCTTGCATCTGTTCTTGTGTTTTATAAAGAGTTGTTACACAAAATTTCTTATACCATAATACGTTAAAAAGTAAATGCTAAAATTCATTTATAATACAAAAAAACAAGTCCCTAAATGTAAAAAAATAAAGATTTGAATTTAAAAAATGAAAGATTTTTTTCTCTACAAGTTTGGGCCAAAAAACATGGATATGCAGTATACACGGCAAAATATGGGAAATGTTGCTGCCCTTTGAAGTAACTACCAGCCACAGACAAAGCTTATGCCTGCTCCTGGGCCTTCCCAGGTCATTTCACACAGCTGCCTCTTTTCCTTTAGCTCAGAGCTCACAATCCAGCTTCCTGGGAGCCTTGTAGAGGGCAACCACGTTTTAGTGACTTGCTAACCTATCACTCTTTGGGATTTCCTTCAGAGCACTTATCAGGATCTGAGAATATCCTGTTTATGTATTTGTTTTTCATTTTGCTGTCCCTATCCACTGCTCTAGAATGTAAACTTAGGAGAACAGGGTCTGGGTGGCTTGTTGGTGGATGTGACCCTGTCCCTGAACAGTGCCTGGTATGGAGCTTATGATAGCTTTTGAATAAGTAAGTAAGGGAATGAATGAATGGCCTTCACAGTCATGGAAATGGTGAGTACTAGGCAGGTGTCTCTTGGCTGGTGTTTGATCTTCAACTGTAATGTGGCTCCTCTTCTTATGTGAATCCCACCCTACCATCAAGTCACATTGCAAATTCCCTTGGTTCTGTGAAACCTTTCCCAGCAGCCTTGTCTGTAGACATCAGCACTTTTCTGGACTATTGTGTATGATTTATTGTCCATCCCTAGGTACTTCTGAGAGCAAAAGGAAGCCCTGTTTACCCTTATGCAGGAATAGCAGGCATACACTGTGACCATCCTGGGAGCACTGTATGGTCACCCTCTCCATCAGCCATTCGCTTATCCCTCTCTATATAGTAACTATAGTTTTTCAAAGGTATGCCACCCTTTCCCTTGTTAGAGCATACATGCTTCGTTACATTTAATTATGTTTAGCACATAAGTGGGTCCTAGGTGCTCAGGAAATGTTTATTGTTACTTACTGTGTTCAGACAGTAGTACCAATCCCCTCTTTTTTTTTTTTTTTTGTGATTGTGTAATTCACCCAGTTTGGGGAAATCATTTTAAAAGGGAGAGATTCTTTTTGCATCATCCTGGGTTTGATGACTAAGAGTATTTTTTAGTTGCTATGAAATCAGTGAGAGCCTCCCGGGAGTTGCGTGCACAGCTCTTACCACCTCCCGACCCTTGGCCCGGGACACTGTTGACCTCACTCTCTCCCTCCCCGTCTCTCTCCAGCTACACACTGCAGACCTCAGTTTCCATGTCCCTTCCTCCCCAAGATGTGCTGAAGTGTTGCTGAACCTCCCCAGCTCTCCACAGTGCCCTGTATTGCCCACTTGATGATGTGGACACTGTTTCCATCTGTCTCTGCTAGGACTGAGCTAAGCTCTGTGAGAACAATTACCCTGCTTTTTAGTTCACCTTCTGTCCCTTGGGCTTAGTACCAGGCCTATCTCAGAGTACATTCTCATCAAGTATTGTTGAGTGAGTGCATGAAGGAGTTTGCCTGTGTTAGGCTTCTGCTCAATAAGAGGACGCTGTATCTATTATAAGACAATTTCAGATAGTAAGAGATTGTTCTCTTGAATCAGATCCTAGCCTAAGCCTTGGACTTAAATCATTCAGTCGAGCATCTGTGCTCTAGTCAATTGACCTCATGCACGTTGGCCAACCAGTTTCGGTAATTTGGTGCCAAGGATTAATTTATTATTATATTAATTTTTATTTTTTGGATATAAAGGAAGTCTCCATTGTGGCCTACCAAAGCTATAATTGTTAATAACTTTCTAATGGCAGGGCTACAAATAAAGTCGACACATGGAGACTTATTTGTAAACTGTCTGTTTTGTGATATAGCAGAGAGTTGTACTAATCTTGCATTGGATACTTCATAAACCATTGTTAGAAGATGAATCTGGAAATAAGTCCAGTCGCTCTTACTTTGTAATCATGTATAAGGAAATGCAATGATAAAAATTTACTTAGAATTACTTTGAAAAATAAATTTTTTAAAAAGTGAAAATACTTCTGCAAGTTTTGTTAATACTTTCAAACAGCAAAATTTCATAGAAAATATGAGTTAATGTCTTAGAAATAGTATTTTTATGTATATTTCCTCTGATGACTTAGAAACCCTTTGAAAGCATTTTCTAATAAAATAATAGTTCTAGTAATTAGATAGGATGTGTATTGAGTGATTTTAGCTCTCATCTCCTCTGTTTCCACAAAGAATCAGAAAGCTGGTATCAGGGTCACTAGCGTTAAGGCACATCCCATGTATCACATCCTTCAGTCTCTATAAGGTCATATAATAGCAATAACAGTTATAATTACTGCTCTTGACAGCTAACACTCTCAGAACACTGATGATATGCCAGGCACTTTTCTAAGTGTTTTACATCTTTTGATTGATTATTTTAAGCCAAAAAGGACCACATGAGGTTAGTAATATTATTGTCATCAGACAAGGATACCAAATCACAGAGGATTTAAATAACTTTGGCAAGGTAAACTGTGGAAATGGTGTTAGTATCTGGGCAGGCGGGCTGCATAACCCATGCTCCCAGCAACTGGGCAATCATAGGGAACAGGCAGTGTGCATGCCACACTTTCATGTGAGGGCGTCACCCCTGGTTTTATCTTTTTTTAGTCTAGACTCTTATTTTCCCTTTGCTTTGATGTTTTCATTAAGAAGAGGGAGTAGGGGGACCTGCCAAGTGGCGCGTTGGTTAAGAACTGGCTTGGGATGCCAGCGGCCCTGGTTTGGATCCCACGTATGCGGGCTAGTGACACTGCCCTCTACAGTTAAGATGGTGAACAACAGCTCCACCTGGAGCTGGGCTGCTGTGAGTCCCCAGGACAGCATAGCTGCAGCCCCTGCTGCAGTGGGCTGCCATAGGCTACAGTGAGTGGTCTGGAGCTAGCGTGAGCAGTGGGCAGTCGGTGTGAGCTGCCAAGAGCCGCTGTGAGCAGCCATCCAGTGGCTGCGACCAATCTGCCTCACCCGGGAAGAGCGCAATGACGATACCAACATGGGCCAGTGAAGCAATGTCCTCCACAACTAGACTGAAGAACAAAAGGACAGCAACATGTCTGTTCCCTTTCCCCGGTTCCCCAATGCTGTTCCCCTCCCCCAATTCCCCAATAAAATCTTTAAAGACCAAAAAAAAAAAAAAAAAAGAGGGATGAGGAAGAGTTGATTGGACTATAAGGTATCAAGTTATATTCTTCAGGGATCAAGACAGCATAGAAATATGTAAACACTTAGATGAATCAGTTCTAGGGATTCATCTTTTTAAGAATCCAGCTCTCTATTATGAGTGTGGACTACACAGGAATGTGTAAAAGAATTTTGCTCAACAAGTGACATTGTGAAGAAGGTGGAGAAGATCAGGAGAAGAAATGGGTGGCACCAGCAAACGTTTCAAGTAGGACCAATGTTTTGGTCAGATCAATAGACTTTTAAGTCTATAGGTAGATGGAAGAAGAACAGATCAACTAGCTGAGGTGTGCAGAGCCACCTCTCCCTCCTCTGGCCACAGGGAGGGGCGTGGTTTACACACCTATGAATTCTGAGGACTTGGAGGTTGGCACGGTCCTCAAGAGTCCTCTTCACCTTTCTAAGATGTATTGGTCATCAGAGTCACTTTCAGAAATGTGTAACTGAATTGAATCTTATAGTTCACACCCCAACCCAGTGACTGTGTCAGGATACATGGTAGAAAACCACCTCTCACTTAGGAAATGCACCTCTGCTTTAGCTACTTATTACCTGTTTGGTTTTGAAAATTTGCCTTCCCAGCTACACCTTTGATCTCCTACTTATCCTTCACATATTAACACAGAGAAAAAATACTTGAAAACAGCCACATCTTCTGGTCCATAACTTCACTTCCTTTCCCCTCCTTTTATTTTAAGTATCTGTGCAAAAAGTATATCTTTGCATCACTTTAATTCATGCTTTTATTAGGTAAGTTAGGGGATATTGTGACTCCTGTAATATTTGGCAATCACTAAAAATAGTTACAAATATTCCAGCCTCAAGAGAACCCATCTGCATTTACAATAGAAATGGCCGTAAGTTTCACCCTCCTGGCAGCAAGGTCAGGCTTAACCTGGGGACTGATTTGAGCTTTGAGAGGAAGAGGAAGCAGAAGAGCAAAACAGGGAAGGAAAGAGGTCAGCTTGAGAGAAAGCTCATCCCTATTTCATCATGAAATCTCCTGGGATTGCTAGGTAAACTATTAAAAACTATATGTAACCCCTTGTCTGTGTGAATATGGATTTTCTCAGTACTGGACAACACTATAAAACAATTGGTTGGGTGCTGACAGTGATGTAAGACTGCAGCAGCTCCAAGCAAGTGTGAAATGATCTGTAATTTGAAGTTGTCGTGTGTCTCAGAACAAGGCGTTATTCTCGCCTACTGACTTAGTATCTCTCCTGCCCCTGCTCAGCTCTGCAGCCCCTGTCCCTGACTCGCCCTGCTCCACAGCTTCTGTTTCCAGGCTGGAAACGTTTTTCTTGCCTCAGGGTTTTGCACATGCCCTTTCTTCTAGCAAGCATTCCTCATCTAGTTAGATTCAGCTCATTTCTGCTGTCCCACTTAAATGGTACTTCCTTATCTGACCTCCCAAATTAGGCAAGTACCCTGGGCTTCACACTTCCTTTGGGACACTTGGCATTTTGTAATTATTTTGTCCACAGCTGTCTCTCCTTCAAGGCTGAGAACTGTGTGAGGGCAGCAGCCGTGGATGCCCCATTCCCTGCTAGGTCTTCAGCTCTTGGCACAGCTCAGGTTCCACTGAAGTACTCAGTTATTTTGAGGGAATAAATGTAATATGAAAAAACAAATTTGGGTGTAGATATAATATTGATAAAAAATAGAGGAATGATGAAAATCTTCTGATTATTAAAGAAAAGCTTATTAAATTGAAGGATCACATAGAAATAGTGAAATATACAAATGTACTAATTTTAAATGTACAACTAGATCCATATTTCATTATGTACATATCTGGTTAATCTTCATCCGATGAAATATAGACCACTTTTAGCATCCCGTATCACTCCTCCCTGACCATTGCTAGTCATACCTACTCCCCACCATCCCACACCCAGAGGTAACCACCGTTGTGACTTCTATCACCATCAGTTACTTTTTGCCCTTTCTGAAATTTCATATAAAAATAATTATTCAGTATGTATTCTTTTGTGCCTGGTTTGTTCCATTCAACATAATATCCATAAGAGTCAGCCATATCATATGCTCCTTTTCATTGTTTAGTTGTATTCTGTTGCATGAATATTCATGATGTAGTTACCCATTTTCCTATTGATGGATATTTGTGCCTATTACCCAATTTGGAGCTTTAATGAAAAAAAGATTCCATGAACACTCTGGTATAGGTCTTTCTGTGGAATATGATTTTTAAAAAAGCTCTGTTTCCCCCCCATCATTAAAAAAAAAATCAATCAACATATGCTCTTATGATCTTTTCAGTTGTTAAAAAGCAAAATGAAATCAAAATAGCATTAGGTATTACTGAAGAAGTCGATGAGAATCCTAATTGAAGACTGGGCCAAAAGTTATAACTGAGTCAGAGATAGAAAAATTTAAAAATCTAATGAAATGGAGAATTCATCGAATATAGTAATATATATACCTAACAAAAATGTGTCCACAAAAGAACATGTACAAAAGTGTGCATAGCAACTTTATTCATCACAGCCCCAAACTGGAAAACAATACCAACAATACTTAAAATATTCTGCACACTTCATTTATTTGGGGTAGCATACAAGGACTCTGCTATCCTGAAAGTGAACCTACTCGTACAATTCCATGATTGTCCTATATTCTAATAATGTCCTACACTTATATAGAACTTCAAAATTAAAAATTTCACATACAACACGCAGTTAATAAGTGGCAGAGCAGGAACTCAAATGCAGGACTTCTGATGCTAACTTTAGTGAGTTTCCCCATCACATCCTGATTACACCTCATCAGGAAAAGCAACACTCAACATGATTGCTTATGACACAGTGTATTTAATTTTTAACATTTTAAAAGCTGTGTCTTATACTTTGGAGAGTTTTTCTAATTGGCAATAATTAATTGCATCTGATCATCCCTTGTTGGTGGGTCTTTCCTCTCTCATGCCTGGCTAGTCACCCTGTCAAAGAGCTCACATTTTACATGCATATTCCATTCCATCAAGAATGATGTTCCTTTTTGTTTATCAGAAGATGTGTTCTGCTATTACAGTTTTCATTGATAGTAAATTCAGTAAAGTAAAAATATATTTTTTTAACCAGAGGACTTCTCAGAGCTTTTAAAATGGCAGTGTATCTAGTGAGTTATAAAAAACAAGCTATAGTGTGGAATATACTTCCTTAATGGAATCCCACTAACTGCATTTAGAATTTCTAGAGAAAATAAATTTTGGGAAGTTTCTTTCTAGACTTTTATTTTCTTTTCAAAGCTTAACTTTCAACTATGCTATTCCCTCAAAGATTTGTTAAGTGACTTCCTGGAAATTCCACCAAGAAATGATATTAATGGATGGTAAGAGCCTCATATTTTGTAGCCCCTTCCAGATAGAAGACTTGTCCCTTGACAGGAATTGTCAGGACTAAACTCAAAGTGACTGATGTGAGCTAGGCACTGTGCTGGCAGAAGAGAAGTTAGTGTTGTGGTGTGATTGGAAGAAGATGCTTTTAATTCAGAGCCTGAACTGCCCAACTGTAGAGACCTTGGAGTCTGGCTAGGGTTCTTTATTGCCAAATGAGTGTGCTTAGTGGGGAAAATGGAAGAAACACGAACTTGACTCACTAAAAATATCAATGCTGCTAAGTCATCCTAAATGGGAGCACACACTGCTCATCTTTTCATCTGCCTTCACTTTAAGAACCAACAGTTCCAAGCTCTGTATCTTGATGGGCACACCCAGCAGGGAAAACTGCTTTCTAGACATGTCTATGTAGAAATCTTTTTTTTTTTTTAAAGCATTCAGTAAAGTTGTTTGGCTGACAGAATTCATCTGTCAGCTTTATTTTTGTCAGTCATGAAAAATCACTCTTTATTCTACCTGTTAGAAATTTGGAGTCTTGTCCATTTCAGCAAAAATGTATTACTCTTTTGGTTTTTAATAATTTGACCTCTCCTCAAGTGTGCAATGGTTCATTCTAATAGTACCAGTAGAGCTGAGCTGTTTTATTTTTTCCAGTTTGGTTTAATTAGACATGCTATTTCCATATTGATAAGTATTTTAAAAGGATACATTATTGTGTCTATAATTTATAGTTAAAATGATTTCTTCTTTTAAAGACTTTATTCCTAAAGATAGTTAAAAAGGAAGGAAAAGACTCAATCACTAAATGTGAAATATTAATTATTTTATTTTAAATGATGTACTAAAGTTTAACAATCTGGGCATTGGGGTATGGAGTGTTTTTTATACATTTTAAATACTTTTAATACTCTTCTTTTTTTTTAAAGATTTTATTGGGGAATTGGGGAAGGGGACCAGCCCAGCTGTTGTTCTTCAGTCTTTGCTGTGGAGGGCGCCAGTCACCGTCTGGCTTCCCGTTGGCAGCTCGTGGCCTCTAAGCTCAAGGTGCTGTGTTCAATCTTAGTTGCGGGTGGGTGCAGCCACCATCCCATGTGGGAGTCAAACCAGCAGCCTTGTTGTTAAGAGCGCAGGCCTTATCCACTGAGCTATCAGGCAGCAGCTCAGCTCAAGTTGCTGAGCTCAGTCTTAGTTGTGGGTGGGCATAGCCCACCATCTAATAGGCAATCTTGTGTCACCAGCTGAGCCATCCTGCCACCTGTTGGCAGCTCAGCGACAGCTCAGTTTGGGCACAGCATTTATGGGCCCATATGGGAATCCAATCGGTGGCCCCATTGCTCAGAGCTCATGCTCTAAGCCAACTCTTAACCAACTGAGCCACTCAGCTGGCCCAATACTCTTCTTTTTTTAAAGCACTAAAAATAGATTTTAACTATTAAAAATATTTTTTCCTCAATTTTCTTTCCTCATGTTGCTTATGTGATACATAATTTTTACACAACTTAAATCAGTAAAACGTATGCTCAATCACTAAAAGTGAAATAAAAATTATTTTATTTTAAAAGATGTACTAAAGTTTAACAATCTGGGTATTGGGGTTTAGAGTGGTTTTTATACTTTTTAAATGCTTTTGTGTGTATTTTGAGTTCCACAAAAAGAAGACATTGCATTTATAAGCATAAAAATGCATTTTATATTTGCAATTATTTTTTACAACTATCCTACCTGTTAATGTTTTTGTTTCATAAAACAAGACAATACACTGGGAATGATTAACCAGTGTATGCAAATTATGTGAGTTTTCGGTTAGTTCTATCCTCCTGTTTTATGAGACTACTTATGTGAAGCACTGTGACTGGCAGTATTAACAATAGGCTTAACTGTCTGGAGTCAGACGATTTAGGATTAAACTCTGGTTCTCCTGCTTGCTGGTTCTCTAATTTAGGATTGTTGTTTAATCATTTTGGGCCTTGGTTTTCTCATCCGTAAAAGCAGGATTGTTATAACAGGAGTCTCACAGAGCCGCTGAGGATTCTTTTGGTTCATACACAGATTGCACTAGGAATAGTGCTTCCAGGTAGGAAGAGTCGGTAATGTTATCAAGTCATCATCATCAGGACATTATGTTAAGAACACAACACAAGAGCTGATCCAGTTATATGACTACACGGTTTGCAGACTGAGGAACTCAAGAGGACACATTTGAAAACATATTGATCCCCACTTCCAATAACCAGGGACATAAATATATTCATGACAATATCACTTGTAATGCATCGAATTGGTGATAATTTAAAAGTCTGACAATTTCAGAACATAGGAATCCTCAAATAATTCTGGTGGAAGTGTAAATTTGGACAATTATTTTGCAAGCTCATAGTTTGCAACCCAGCAGTTCCACTTTAAGGCATTTCTACTACAGAAAACTCACACATAAGCACCAGGAGTTATGTGTAAGGATATTTATTATAGCACAAGTTGTTTTGTTTATTTTTTTTGAGGAAATGAGGAAACATCTATATGTCCATTAAAAAGGTCATAGAAAAATGAATAGGACATACGTATATCGTGGATATGTATATGCTGTATATGTATAACAGCAGCTAAGATAAATGAACTAGCTATTTATATAGTAGTGTGGAACTCTTAAAAACAATAGGGGCCGGCCGAGTGGCTTAATTGGTTGAGGGTTGGCTTTGGATGCCAGCCTGAGCAGCAGGGCCACCAGTTTGGTCACCACATGGGCCAGTGACCCTAAGCACTCTACAGCTAAGATGGTGAACAACAGCTCAACCTGGAGCTGGGCTGCCGTGAGTGGGTGGTGATGGCGTAGGCTGCAGTGAGCTACCATGAGTGGCCAGGAGTCAGCATGAGCAGCTGTCCAATGACCAGTGACCGACTGCCTCAGCCAGAAAAAGCACAATGATCATAATCCCAACATGAGCCAGTGAAGCGATGTCCTCCACAAATAAACTGAAGAATAAAAGGACAGCAACTTCTCTGTTCCCCTCCCCCAATTTCCCAATAAAATCTTTAAAATAAATAAATAAATAAAGGTAAGTTGCAAAATCATATATATATAATTGCAACTTGCCTTTTATATTTATATTAAATATATATGTATATACAGAAGATGCCCAAAAAATGTATAATCATCTTAAGAAAGGAAAACTGTATTAAAATTGTAATACTCAATATATACTGATAACAAAAGATGACTACAAGTCATGTTTGTTTTCTGCAATTGCAAGATGTGCTCAAAGTGGTTACCATCAGCATCCAGACACTTCTGATTATGGCGAACTACTGCTTGAGCAACGGTGACCAAAGTGTCCACTTCTATATGTTTTTTGGCACCCTCAGTATATTATTTCTATAAATAAAAACAAAACTATATTATATATTAATCCAAACTTATTTTGAAATTTTGAAATTTTAATTTTTCAGTGAGCTGGAATGATATGAACTAAATTCATGATAGTTGGTTATATAGGAAAAGGGAGAATTGGAAATGGTAGGAAAAAAGACAAAAAACAGGACATTAAATGTATTTCCTTTATCAAGGTAGAAAGGATTGACACAACTATATAATCAAGCTTGGTATTTGACATTTCTTGGTGGTAATTAAATAAACCTTTATCGTATATTACTCTGAGTGTTTCTGTATTTTAAAAATTTCTCAAAATGTGCATATAGACTAATTTATTTATTTATTTATTTATTTACTTATTTATTTATTTTTAAGATTTTATTGGGGAATTGGGAGAGGGGAACAGCGTTGGGGAATCAGGGAAGGGGAACAGACAAGTTGTTGTCTTGTCTGCTGTGGAGGACGTTGCTTCACTGGCTCACATTGGCATCGTCACCGCGCTCTTCCCGGATGAGGCAGATCGGTCACCGGCCTCTGGATGGTCGCTCACTGCAGCTATTGGCAGCTCATGCTGGCTGCCAGCCGCTCACGTTGGCTGCAGGCCACTCACTGTAGCCTATGGCAGCCCACTGCAGCCTACACCTTCGCTGGGGCTCACACAGTCCAGCTCTAGGTGGAGCTGTTGTTCACCATCTTAGCTGTAGAGGGCAGTGTCACTGGCCCTCACATGTGGGATCTGAACCAGGGCCGCCGGCATCCCCAAACCAACTCTCAACCAATGCGCCACTTGGCCAGCCCATAGACTAGTTTTTTAAAAGATACTCTTTCGGTAGTTACTATGCAAATGTTGATTGTCAAGAAGGGAAAGAAATATTCTTCCATTATGAATTAATAGAGGACTGAAACATCCCTACTCAGTAAGCTCTTCAAGGTCTACAACCTGCTTTGCCTACCTAGCACTGCACTTGCTGTACAGCAGGTGTTCAACAAACCTACATTAAAATACCCTGCACTCCAATTTATCCAAGACATAAAAACTTACTCTCAATTATGAAATAAATAAAATAGCATAAAAACATAAAAGAACAATAATGTCATTTTAAATACATTAGCAAAAATTAAAAATGACAATACCCAGTGTTGATGGAGATATGGGAAAACTACCAAACTTACACATTTCTGTTGACAATTTAAAATGGAAAGCATTTTGGCAATATATTTCTGGAAATGAAAGGTTGCTTGGTCCAGTAATATCCTATTCTTAGAAATTTATCCTAAGGAAAGAATCCCAAAATGAAAAGTGTACACACACACACACACACACACACACACACACACACACACACACCACAGTGTATGCTGCAGTGTTACTTATGGTAGAAAGTGGAAATCAGTGTAAATGTCCACTAATCACCAAATGACCAATTAAATTATGTATAAAAATGTGTTAGACTATTATGCAATCATTAAGACAATAATTACAAGGGAATGAAGATAATCTGGATGAAATATCTCAGTTTTTTGCTAGAATTGATTCATCTGAGAATTACGAGTATGTGGAACAAATTTTGTGCAATATGCCAGTGAAAAAAGTAGGAAACAAAAAAGGGTACATGTGTTCTGATCTAAGCTGTGTAAAAATCCTGTATGTACATAACCAAGATGAGAAAAGAAAATTAGGGGGAAAGGTATTTTTTAATAGTTAAAATCTATTTTATAGTGCTTTTAAAAAAAGAAAAAATCTGTTGTTGGGGTATTTTAAAAGTATCTATTGAATATATAGCATCATGAAACCAAATTGTGACAGAATAAGAATGCTCTCTGTTGTAATTCAGCACCTAACATGGAAGATAAAATGGTGGAATAGCTCCTGCTTGTTGTATTTACCTTGAAAAAAAGTACACTCCCAAATCTTACAAAAGAAAAGTGTATCTGACTCCTTCAATCATGTCAAATTGACAATTTTAGTTAATTATGCTTTCAGCAAAGTGATTACATTTAGAAATCAGCATCCCACATTTTCTGGAAATTTCGTAGAAAATTTTCTAGCTGGAATATTTCTATTCACAATTGTTTAATTTGTTTATTGTGTTCCACAGAATAAAGATGTGTCTCACAAAGAATTCCTATAATGAAATACAAAATTTGGAAGTACTTTGGCCAGTGGAACCCGAGAAAGACATGATTCTTTTCAGCGTAAATATGATAAATATGAAAATAATAGTAAATTACATGGGGAAAATGCTCCCATTTATGCATTGTGTGAGAATAGTAAAGTGTCGTGTATTCCAGTATTAACCAAAGTAGAGAAATAAGAGAGAAAATGTATTCCTTATACTTTAAATCTGAGACCGAGAGACCGATTGAGATTTTCAGAGGATATCATCCCTGGATGTTCCCTCTCATTTACATGTTACCTGGGATATCATCGTGCAGCTGGATATCCTCAGCTGTTGAATGTGTTCTGCTCATTTTCCAGTGGCGAGGAACGGTTTAATGCCTTCTCGGCGTGTGTACTTCTTTCACTTCTGCTGCATCTGTTTACCTGTCTTGCTTATTTATTGTTTGTATTTAACTTGCCTTGCAAGTTCTGAGAATTGTAGGGTGTAGGCCATAAGCTTTACAAACAAATCTCTCTCCAGTTTTCATACTGGGTCTGTGTGGAGATTCATCCCTCTCTATCCCTTTTCCTTAACTTTGTGAAGATTTCCACAGGACGATGAATGTTTAAACAAAATGTCAAGGACATATTTTTGTTTTTGTTCCCCCCCGCCCCCAGATTTATGAAACTTGCCCTTAGACCACCAAATTCTTCCAAAGAAGTTAAATTCTAATCAGTAACTCAGTCCTCCACATTTAAAACCAACTCCTTTCTACTTCTGTAAAAGATAATGATAGTTCTAAGGTCTTGGGCAAGTCATTAAACCAATTTTCAGACTCATCTGTAAAACAGGAGAATTGGACAATATGAGCCCTATAGTTTAATCAAAGTTCAATGATTTCCCCAAACCTTTTTCTTCACAAGCTTTCCAAAGGATAGCTGCACAGATAGATTAAACCCTGGGGGATGCTGCTTGTGAATAAATACTTAGCAAACAACTGGAAGATAGACATGGGAAACAATCATAACCCTGACTATATCAGTAGCCACGAACCATATTAATGATTTTGGACGGAAGCTCAGCAAAATGTTAATTTATTTAATAAATATTTAATCGTATATTATTTCAATAAGTAAATTAGTGTTTACACAGTAAAGAATACAAATGTTCTGTGCACACATTCTTGACCTGCTTCCATAGTCCTTCTTGGACATTTCCTAAAGAATTATAAAAAAAAAAAAAGATGAACATAAAATATTTCTGTTTATAGCAGTTTATGATTGGTAGTTAAATCTATAAAGTAGTCCAATGGTTTATCCCTCTTATCTTGATAATGTTTAATCATTTTTGATATTTGCTTTACATTAGCACTGTCAAATGTATATTTATATAAAATCTTCCAAATCATAAAAGATTTATCATTTGAAATGTATTTGGATTATTCTCCAGTTAATCAGCTGGATAAAAATTAGGGGTACTGTAACTAGAACAATTAATTGAGCTGAGCTGAGCATTATAAAAAAATGAAAAAAATTTCATGGTGTGCTTTGGCCACATAAATGAAACTAAGAACCTGTTCACTGTCAAGAATTGGTGACATAAGAGGAGCCACATGTGTGCTTTTCAGGAGCCCAGGTTAATAATCGAAGCATAGATCAGAAGAAAAATGGTCAGAAGCAATGTGTTCTTACTACTGATACTATTGCTGGTCGTTTATGGGCTTGTGTAGGTTAATTAACTCTGGGAAGACTCAGTTACCCCTGCTGAGAAGTGTGATAAGAAACAGTCACTTGCCATTCAATTCAGCAGCTAGGTATAAATGCTGCTTCTAGTGGTGTGTGGTGGCTGTAGCAACACCCTAGCTGCTGGCCATTGTGACAGGCTGGAGAAGCCGTACGAGTACCAACTTGGCACAAACAGCTTCAAGACTGCCGGTGACTCACCTACCAACAGTGTACAAGGTTAATTGCAGTCATTGATCCACTCCTTCCTAGGATGACTCCCTTTGTTCAGGTATCCCTGCTCTTCCTTGTGGCCATGCTTTTCAGGGGAGGCATATCCCTCACCCATTGAGCCTGCCCTGTTCTCTTGGTTCATTGAGGCAGGAGATACAAAGCAATGTAGGGCAATGTGGTACAACGCCAGGTTAGCTTGAGGATGGGGGTGGGGTGGGGACGGGATTGGTGTTTCTGGGAAAGGATTTCCTCAATCTTACAGGAACGCAGCAAAGACAAAGTACCTTTACTGCCTTGACCATCCCTGGACACTGACCTGGGATGTAACCCCTGCTTCAGGCGTCTGACATCCAGGAGGTCAAGAGGCTACAGATGGCAGAGCAGAAATGGGAATTAAACTGGACCTAAGAGGAAGGATGGGTTTTCACAAATAGCAAAATAGCAAAGAAGCAAGAACATTTCAATACAGGGTAAGAGTATAAATAGGAAAAAGAAAATGGACTTGGGCTGGGGCTGACTTGTTAACTGAGCAACACTGAGGACTCTAAGGCTAGAACCAAAGGAAGTCATAGGAGGAAAGATTTTGATAAAGGAGGAAAAAAAAAATCACTGCTTTCTCACCCAGTCACTTCTCCAACCAGGAGGTGGTGCCATGCAGGGTGTGTGGGCTTCTTACTTGCCTTAAATCACATGTGAATCTTTAGGCTACTTTCTTCAGATGAAGACTAGGGGAAGGCAGGAGGCTCAAACGAGTCTTGTGACTTCTACACATTGTACATTGAATGCACTTGTACAAGAAAATCATCCTGTTTAATTTTATCTCAACCTGGTCTTCTTGGCTGGTTTTTGTGAGGTTATGGGTTTTCTCTTCTTTACCTCATGGTGGAACCCACATTGATGTGGTCACCATGTAAAAGAGAGAAACTGATTCCCCTCCAAAACTTTATGTATTTTAAATTATTTTATCTTTTTTGAATCTCAAAGTATGAAATGCACATTACAGAAAAAAGCAGAACACAGAAAAAAATACAATTATTTAAAACTAACATCAAGTCTCTCTGAGACGGAACAAAGCTAACTAGGCTTCAAAGTTTTATGACTGCTGAACAGCAACTTCCTGACTCTAATGAGCCAAGTGCCGTCTGTAAGATACATGCAATATACACTCATTTAAAAGGAATAATCTCTTATGTGCGTTAATACCACTGAAAATATATGAATGCTAAGTTTTTACTAAACTCACACAACATTACCAAGATAATTTTGATGCTTACATACATATCATATTTATGAAATCTAGAAAGCCAATGATTATTAAAGGTAGCATTCTTATTTTTAAACTAGCTATAATTATTCATTTTTATTGCCATACATTTTTCATTGTATAGATCTATATACCACAATTTATCCACTGTAATATTAATGTCCAATTACATTGTCTCCAATTTTGGACTGTTATGAACAATGTTACACTGAGCATGGTTTAACACATCTTTGCACACAAATATACATTTCTGTTGGGTATTTGGAGTAAAATTAAATGTTCAAGTTAAAGTGGAAGTTGCTAAACAATTTTCCAAAGGTTGCACCAATTTATTCTCCCATCAGCAAGATGAGAGCATTCTACTTGTTCTTTATATTGTTTTTTATTGAATAGTGATATCACATGTAACTTCTTCCACTTTGTGGCTTGCATTTTTTTCTTCCAAAAGCTTCTTTTGATAAATAGAAACTGTTAATTTTAATATTGTCTGGTTTATCAAGTTTTTTGCTTTATGGCTAGTGATTTTTTTTATGTGCAGTTTAAGAAATCTCTGCGTCTCGGGCCAGCTGAGTGGCGCATGGGTTAAGAGCTGTCTTGGGACGCCAGTGGCCCCCATTCGGATCCCACATATGAAGGCCGGTGATACTGCCCTCTACAGCTAAGATGGTGAACAACAGCTCTACCTGGAGCTGGGTTATTGAGCGCCAGCGACGGTGTAGGCTGCATCCCCTGCTGCAGTGGCTGCCATAGGCTACAGTGAGTGGCCGGTAGCCAACGTAAGTGGACAGCAGCCAGCATGAGCTGCCAATAGCCATGGTGAGCGACCATCCAGAGGCCAGTGACTGATCTGCTTCATCCAGAAAAAGCACAATGACGATACCAACATGGGCCAGTGAAGTAACATCCTCCACAACATCCTCCACAACTAGACTGAAGAACAAAAAGACAGCAACTTGTCTGTTCCCCTTCCCCAATTCCCCAACGCTGCTCCCCTCCCCCAATTCCCCAATAAAAATCTTAAAAAAAAAAAAAGGAAGAAAGAAATCTCTGAGTCTGCAAGTACAGAATGATAAACTCTTGCATTGTCTTCTAGAAATTTCATTGTTTTACTTTTTAAATTTAGAGCTAGCAAATTCATCTACAATTTATTCTTGGCTATCATATGAGTTAGGGAGGAATCAAGATTCATTTCTTTCTTCATATAGATATCCAAATGACCCAGTATAATTGATCAGAAAGACCATTCTTTCACTGCACTGAAGCATATGAATCAGATACTATATTTGGACAGATCTATTGTTGGTGTCTATAAGTTGTTCCATGCTCAATTTGTCTATGCTTGTACCTGTATCATATTTATTTTTGTTGTTATTCATAATTGTGTTGGTTATATTAGGCCCTCTCTATTTCCATATAAAATTTATTTTATTTTTTTCAATAATTCTTTTTATTTTTTCAATTACAGTTGACATACAATATTATTTTAATTTCATGAGTACAACATAGTGATTAAACATTTATGTAACTTAAATGTGATCACCCCAATAAATCTAGTAACTATCTGACACTATACATAGTTATTACAATATGATTGACTATATTCCCTATGCTCTATATTACACCTCCATGTCTATTTTGCATTTCTTAATCCCTTTTCCTTGTTCACCCATCCCACCAAATCCCCTTCCCATTTGGTAACCATTAAAATATTCTCTATATCTGTGAGTTTGATTTTGTTGTTTCTTCATTTATTTATTTATTTTTTATATTCCACATATAAGTGAAATCATATGGTATTTGTCTTTCTCTGTCTGGTTTATTTCACTTAGCATAATGCCTTCTATGTCATCCATGCTGTTATAGATGGCAAGATTTCATTCTTTTTTATGGCTGAGTTGTAGTCCATTGTATATATGTACCACTTCTTCTTTACCATTCATATATTGGTGGACACTTAGATTGCTTCCAAATTTTGGCTATTGTTTATAATACTGTAATGAACATATGGGTGCATATGTCTTTTTGAGTTACTGTTTTGGGTTTCTTCATATAAATATACAGAAGTGTAATTGCTGGGTCCCTCTTTGTCTCTTGTTATAGTCTTTGCTTAAACCAAATTTTGTCTAGTATAAGTATTGCTGCCCCAACTTTTTTGTTTTGCTTTCATTTTCATGAAATATCTTTTCTATCCCTTTACTCCCATGTGTGTCTTTCTACCTGAAGTGTGTCTCTTTTAGGCAGCATCAAAATGTACAGTGACTAATGAAATAAAAATAATTTATTACAGTAAAAGACATATTGCCATTAAGTCCCCTCAAAATTCTTCCTCTCGCTTTGAACTCACTTATGCCATCATTCTTGCCACTTTCTGAAGCAGTTCTGGAAGCCCTCTTTCAGGAGTGTCTTTAGTTGTGCTATTGTGTCTCTCTCAATGTCCTGAATTGATTCAAAACATTTACCTTTCATAGTCATTTTGACTTTGGAGAAGAGCCAGCAGTCTCATGGGGTCAGATCAGTGAATAAGGTGAATGAGGACACAGCATAATGTTTTTATTTGACAGAAATAGCCATACCAGAAATGTTCTGTGACATGGAGCCTTTCCATTCTGATCACAAAATATGGTGAACGCTGCTGCCGAGTGACATCCAACAGAGAGGCAGGATTCTTCAATATGGAAAGCAGCACGTCAAACCTGTGTGACAAGTTTCAACTTGTTTGGTGCAACCAGTTGGGTGTGAGCTATGGTTGAGAGAAGGTGTGTTTTAAAGTGTGCCATAAACCATCCTCCATCATGACAACACTCTGTGTCACACATTGCTTTTGCCTTATGGCAATTTCTGTTAAATAAAAACATTATGGTGTCCACCTTATTCACTGGATCTGGCACCCTGTGACTTCTAGCTCTTCCCCAAAGTCAAAACAATTCAGGACACCAAGGCAGCCACAACAGTGCAACTAAAAACACTCATGAAAGAGGACTTTCAGAACTGCTTCAGAAAATGGCAAGAAATATGGGATAAGTGTGTTCGAAGTGAGGGGGAGTATTTTGAGAGAGATTAATGGCAATATGTCTTTTACTGCAATCAACTTTTTTTAATTTCAACATTCCTTATATTGTGTGATCACACCTCATATGTAATGGTCTTGTTTTCCTATCCATTCAGCCACTCTATGTCTTTGATTGTAATATTTAATCGTTTTACATTTAAATAATTGTTGATAGATATGTAGTTATTGCTCTGGGATGCTTTTTATCTGTCCTTCATTGCTAAATGATAACTTTACTATCTTTTGGACGGGAAAGGTAACCTTGGTTACAGGTCCTGTGGTTTTCAACACTTTGAATATTTTGTGCCAATCTCTTCTGGCCTGCAAAGTTTCTGTTGAGAAATCAGCTGACAGTCTTATGGGAGCTCCTTTGTAGGTAACTAACTGCTTTTCTCTTGCTGCTTTTAAGAGCCTCTCTTTGTCTTTAACCTTTGGCTTTTTAAAATGATGATATATCTTGGTGCGGGCCTGTTCAGGTGCATCTTGTTTGAGACTCTCTGCACTTCCTGGACTTGTATATCTGTTTCCATCACAACATTAGGGAAGAATTCTGTCATTACTTCTTCAAGTAGATTTTTAATTCCTTGCTGTCTCCTCCTTCTGGTACCTCTAGGATGCAAAAGTTGGTATACTTGATGTCCTACAGGCCCCTTAATCTATCTTCAATTTTTTGGATTCATTTTTCTTTTTACTGTTCTGATTGAGTGTTTTCTATTACCTAATCTTTCAAATCACTGATTCAGTCCTCTACTTCATCCAATCTACTGTTGATTCCCTCTAATGTATTCTTAATTTCAGTTACTGTATTCTTCATTTCTGACTGGGTCTATTACATTTTTTTCTATCTCCATTTTTGTGTTTTCTATCTCTCTGTAAAAGTTTCACTGAGATAATTGGGCATCCTTACAATCAGTGTTTTGAAATTTGCATCTAAATAGATTGCTTGTCTCCATTTTTGTTTAGTTCTTTCTCTGGAGATTTGTTCTGTTCTTTCAACTGGAACATGTGTCTTTGGCTGCCTCCTAGTGTTTGTTTCTAAGCATTAGGTAGAGTTGTTATGTCTCCTGGTCTTGATAGAGTGGCCTTATGTAGTAGGTGACCTGTGGGTCCCAGTGATGCAGTCTCCCTGGTCACCTGAACTGGGTGCTACAGATGTATCCTTTGTGTGGGTTGTGTGTGTCCTTGTGTTGTGGTTGAGCCTTGATTGCTGTGGCATGTCATTGGAAGGAACTGACTCTCAACCTAACTGCTTGTGAGAATTGACTGTAACTATAGTGGAGGAGCTGTTATGTAGGGGCTGACCCTATTAAACAGGATATGCTTTATTGGGGCTCTGCTCCCTGCCAAGTCTGTCCTTTGGATGTGTTATTTCAGGAGGTGGTTATATGGTGCTATGATGTGTGGTCTGAAGCTGGCCAATGGGTGTGTTGGTTCTGGGACCTCTTCGGAGGGGCTCTGGTGCACGCCAAGTTCAGCCACTGCCTGTGCCCTGCCCAGGGCCACTTGGTATGAGCTACAAAGTGATCTGCAGATGGTTGCCTCTTGTGCTGAACTTGCAGGTGCCTGGGAGAGGCTAAGCTGCAAACTGAGACTGACTGCCACTAGTGCAGAGCTTGTAGCTGCTTAGCAAGAGGTACACACCAAGGTCAGATTCTGCTTGTTTGGGGTTTGTGAACATTTGAGAAATTTTTGGAAAGTCAGCAGTATGAGCCAAGACAGGCCATTTGTATGAAAAAGCCACTGGAAGTGGCTTGGGTGGGTCCACAAGTTGGGTGGGATGTCAGAGAATCACCAGTGTGGGCAGATCCCTTTTAGCTAAGTTGATAGAGACTCAGATATGGCAGCCACCTGCTCATGCAAGCTGGGTGGGGGGATAGCTCAACAAAGGAACAATGGCTTCTGCTAGTACTTCTGTCTGGGGGAAAGCTGCTCTTTGAGTCCTGGTCCTGAAGCCAGACAATTCAGATCTTCCTTGTATGTGCGTGGTGCATTTTGACAGTTGCCCCAGCACCAGAACTCAGAGCAAGTGAGTCCATCAGCAATGAAATCTGCCTTTGTGCCCTTTAAGAGGAGTTACTGGGACTCCGCAGCCCCATTTCACCCAGTCATAATCTCCACTGGTTGTCACAGCCAGGCATTATGGGAACTTCTCTTTTCAGCTCTAGAAGCCAGGGCTGGGGTACCTGGTGTGGGCCTAAGACCCCTCACTGCTCCCAAGGACCATGACAGCTGAGATAACCCTCCTGATTCTCACCCACCACATGTGGGACCAGCTCTTTTCTTGTCTCCATTATACCCGCCCACCCCCCTACACACACACACCAGTCTCCATGTGGCTTCCTCTGTATATCTTTAACTATAGGACTTCTGTTCAGCTAGGCTTCAGACAATTCTCAATGATGGTTATTGTGTAGATTAGTTGAAATTTTGATGTGGTCATGGGTGGAGTCAAGCACAGCATTTCCCTTCTCCACCATATTGACCCACCTGACACCAACTACTTAAGACCAGGAGATGTAGCAACTCTACCTAAGTATAGAAACAGATGGAGGCAACCAAAGTTAAGAGACAAAGAAACATGTTCCAAATGAAAGAACAAAATATAGGTCCAGAAAAAGCAATACAATAAAGACAAGCAATCTACTAGATGCTGAGTTCAAAACAATGGTCATAAGAAGCATCAATAATCTCAGTGAGAACAGAGATATAGGAAATATAAAAACAGAGATAGAAAACATAAAGAAAAACCACTCAGAAATGAAGAATACAATAACTGAAATGAAGAATACATACAAGGAATCAACAGATTTGATGTAGCAGAGGATTGAACCAGTGAATTGGAAGATAAGATAGTGGAAAACACCCAAGCAGAATGGCAGAAAAGAAAAAAAGAATACAAAAAAAATGAGGGTAGTTTAAGTGACCTCTGGGACAACACCATGCGTACCAACATTCACATCATAGAGGTACCAGAAGGAGAAGAGAGAGAGAGCAAGGAATTGAATATCTACTTGAAGAAATAAGGATGGAAATCTTCCCTAACCTGGCAAAGAAAACAGATATATAAGCCCAGGAAGCACAGAATCCCAAACAAGGTGAACCCAAAGAGGCCCACACCAAGACACATTATAATTAAAATGCCAAAGGTAAAGAAAACAGAAAATCTTAAAAGCAGCAAGAGAAAAGCAGTTAGTAACTTACATGGGATCTCCCATAAGATTGCCAGCTGATTTCTTAACAGAAACTTTGCAGGCCAGAAGGGTTTGGCATGAAATATTCAAAGGGATGAAAGGACAGGACCTGCAACCAAGAGTACTGTACCCAGCAAAGCTCTCATTTAGAACTGAGGAAGGACAAAGAATTTTCCATACAAGAAAAAGTTAAATGAGTTCATCACCACCAAATCAGTATTACAAGAAATGTTAAAGTGACATTTCTAAAAAGAAGAAAAACAAGGTCATAAATATGAATAACAAAAAGGCAATAAGTACATATTATTAACAATCACTTTAAATGTAAATGGATTAACTGCTCCAGTCAAAAGACATAGGATGGCTGAATGGATAAGAAAACAAAACCCTTACATATCCGTATGCTGCCTACAAGAGATTCACTTCAGATCAAAAGACACACAAAGACTGAAAGCAAAAGGATGGGAAAGAGTATTTCATGAAAATGGAAATGAAAAAGAAAAAGCTGGGAGCTGGGATAATAATTATTTTACCAGACAAAATAGACTGTAAGACAAAGGCTAGAACAAGACACAACAGGGCCGGTCAGGTGGCACGTTGGTTAAGAGCTGGCTTGGACGCCAGCTGCCCCAGCTTACATTCCACATGAGGGCCAGTGACACTGCCCTCTACAGCTAAGATGGTGAACAACAGCTCCACCTGGAGCTGGGCTGCTGTGAGTCCCCGGGACGGCATAGCTGCAGCTCCTGCTGCAGTGGGCTGCCATAGGCTACAGTGAGTGGCCAGTAGCCAGCGTGAGCGGCCGGCAGCTGGTGTGCGCTGCCAAGAGCCTCCGTGAGCGGCCGTCCAGAGTTCAGTGACCGATCAGCCTCATCTGAGAAGACAGCAATGATGATACTGACATGGGCCAGTGAAGCAATGTCCTCCACAACTAGACTGAACAACAAAAGGACAGCAACTTCTCTATTCCCCTTCCCTGGTTCCCCAACGCTGCTCCCCTCCCCCAATTCCCCAATGAAATCCTAAAAAAAAAAAAAAAGACACAACAAAGGACGCAGCAATTCCACTTCTGGGTATTTACCTGAAGAAATCCAAAATACCAACTTGAAAAAACATCCATCAGTATGTTCATTGTAGCATTACTTACAATAGCCAAGATATGGAAGCAACCTATGTATCTATCAATAGATCAATGGATAATGATGAATATTATATATGGTTCCAAAACATGTATACACATTTTAAGAGATGTTATCTATGCTCAAGCAGTACTTTGCCATAATTAGAAGTGTCTGGACATGGATGGTAACCACTTTGTGCATCTCTTGTAATTGAGAAGTCAAACGTGACTTGTATTCATCTTTTGTTATGGGTGTATACTGAGTATTACAATTTTAATACAGTTTTCCTTTTTTAAAATGTATATACTATTTTGGCACTATATATATATGTACATGGTGACAAAATATATTATATATTTTATATATATATAATTTATTGGGATAAAATATACATAACATATTTACCATTTTAACAATTTTTAAGTGTACAGTTCAGTGACATTAAGTACATTCACATGCTATCAGCCAATCCCCATCATCCTTTTCCAGAACTTTTTCATCACCCAAATAGAAACTCCATATCCATTAAACAGTAACTCCCCATTACCTCCTTGCTACAGCCCCTGGACACTTTTATTTCACTCCTTGTTCAATCCTTTTTGTGTACAGTAGTCCCCTATTATCTGTGGGGGATACATTCCAAGAACCCCAGTGAATGTGTGAAATCACAGATAGTAACAAACCCTCAATATGGAAACATACTTATGATAAAGTTTAATTTATAATTCAGGTACAATTAAAAATTTAATAACAGTAACTAATAACAAAATAGAACAATTATTACAACTGTAATAAAAGTTGTGTGAATGTGGTCTCTCTCCCACTCTGATAATCGACCTAATAACCAGACAGCCAGTATGTGACCTCCAGGTGGGGAGTGATACAGCTTGGAGACGCTGGACAGAGGGTTGAGTCACGTCCTGGGTGAGATGGAGCAACAGCACAAGATTCCATCACACTATGCACAATGGCACACAAGTTAACACTTGTAAATTGCTTATCTCTGGAATTTTCCGTTTAATCCTTTCGGCCCATGTTTGACTATGGGTAGCTAAAACTATGGAAAGCACAAGTGAATTTGAGGCAGGATGACTGTATTTGCTTGACAGAAAGAAAGGACAGTTGTTCCTCATTCCTGGCAGAATTGGCAGCCAGGCTGAGGCTTAGGAAGGAGCATGACATGGGTCACTTGCCCTCAGACCCTGTGTTCCTTCACATGCCACTCTGCTTGGAAAGCTGAGCCCCTGCTGCTGGCCCCTGTCTGCCCTGCTCCAGGTCTAGCATGTTCCACTCATACCCATCTCTTTCCCCTCTGGGCCCGTTTCCACTGCCACTCCAATTTCTATTTCTGTTGACGGAAGATAAGAATGAAATAACTCCTCCCACGGTGTGGAGAACTTACTGTGTAAGCAGGTGAGAGCCTACCTAGAGCACATAGATCGTCCAGGGAGTGGGGTCCTGAGGAGGAGTGTTTATGAGTATGCAGCAAAGTGCTACGCCTCACGACACATGCTGGGGGCTGAGAAAGTGTTTGGAGCTGTTCACCCCAAGAACAAAAGTCATTTCTGGGTCGGTATCTTTGGAGTGCTTTTTCCACTAGCAATACCTGTAGATGCAGAGGATGAGGGTATAGGGTGGTGAGGAATTGAACCCCTATGGTGGATGGGTGGAGGGAGAAGTTCACAGATGTAGTCCGAAACTTTTTCATGACAGTTGTGACACTTTCACCTTCCAGTCAGAGATTCATGTTTCCATCCTCCAGTCATACCACATTTTAAAGAGAAAAATGCAGATTATAAAAATCTGATCCATTTAAATAATGGAATAATAATTATGTAACAAGGACAGTACTTTTCTTGCAATATTGTGGGCTCTATACTGCATATATATATATATATATATATATATATATATATATATATATATATATATATATATATATATATATATATATAATGATTTTCAAAGACAACAAAGCTTTAAAGCCCGGTTTTGTGGAAAGGAAAAGGAAGAATAATTTTCTACATTCTTTGGGCATATTAAGGACTAAGTCTAAAAACTTAAATCATTGTTTTTTCTATAAATTTAGAGAACATAATTCTTTTGCCTGGAAAAAGCCTCTGGCCACACTCCCCTAAGGAAAGAAAGAGACTGTCAGAAGGAAGGAGAGCCCAAGGTTGGCCTCCCTGCCTGCAGCATCATCAGAGGAGGGAGAGCGGGAGGGAGGAGGCCAGGATGCTGCGGCCCCCACCCCAGTGTTGGGTGTAGGGAGCATAGAACAGTGTGGCCAGTGGAAACGTCATGTAAGCCACAAATGCCAGCTTCATTTGGACTTTTCAGTTTTCTAGTCCTCATGTGCAAAAGTGACAAAAAGCAGGTGAAATTAATTTTTTCTATTTTACTTAGCCAAATATAACCAAAATATTATTACTTTAATATATAATCAACATGAAATTACTAACGAGACATTTTACCTTTTTTATTATTGTCTTTTGAAATCCGATGTACTCATACATCCTTCACATACAGCAAATCTCAATCCAGACCAGCTGTGTTTAAAGTATGCAATAGGTGCTTATGGCCGGTGGCTACCATATTGGATAGCACAGCTTTAGAATATCATAAGATACATATGGAAAGTGCCACTATTCAGTTTGATCCTATGACCTAAATGGCACAGCACTGGGGGTGTGAAAATATTCGAAGGAGAAGTAAATGAGACTCAGGCAATGCTATGGCCTCTCCTGCCATCTCTCCTCGGGCTTGCTGGTGGCTTACAGAAGATCTAGACATTTCCCTGCCCCAGTAACCAAATAAAAACATACTGAGATTTGAAGAGTATTCAGAATCTGGGCCAGGAACAAGTGGGCATCTAGGGCTGTAATTTCAAATTAAGGTCATGAGCTGACAAGAGCAGTCCTACTTCAGCAGAGAAGTTGGCATAGGCTCCAGAGGGCACAGTTGAAACCTCTTTTCTCTTGCATAGTACTCCACATAGTACTTCATTTATTCAGTTAGTCAACAAATATGGACTAAGGGTCTTTTGTGTAAAAGCCACTGGCCTTGGTATTGGCCAGTGAGAAAAAGAATCACAAAAGCCCATCTCTTAGGAAAATTCTGTTCTAGTTGAGGAATAAAAATATTAAAATAAATAAATAAACGACATATACATGGTGTTAGATAATGATAAGAACAATGGGAAAAGGTGAGAAATAAAGCAGGATGGGACTAGGGTACTGGGGACATATGTAATTTTAAATAAGATGATCATGGGATTGGAAATCTTAGAGATAGGACGGTTCAGCATTTTTTTCCCCTTCTTTTTTTTCTGCTGCCCAAGTTGGGGGCAAAGTAGGGAGGGGAACTCAAAACAGGGATCAGAACACTTAGCAGAAATAAATTGCCTTATATTTGGTACATCTGTGTATAGTGTGATTAAATTGGCCTTTGCAAGTCATATATATTTATGTGGAAAAGACTGATAGTATGTATTACAAACTATTAACTGCACTTATCTCTGGAGATTACAGTGAATTTATTGCCATTGTACTTTTTCCGTTTTCCAGATTTTCTATGACCAACATAACCTACTTTAATCAAGGGGGAAATGCCCTTAAAAATGTTGTTTACAAAGAAAAGAAGTAAAAATAAATTCAGCTTCCTTTGCCATCTGATATTTGTATAATTGAGTTATCTAACTGTAATGTGAAATTCTAAATTCAGTTCATCTTACAGTGTTCTCTCAACAACAGCCCGTTTCACTCTCCTTTCTTTAAATTTTTATCTAGGTTCCTTTCATTTTTTTTCTAATTCTAATTTGTTGAACTTGAATCTTCCTATTGCACTTTTATGATATTTAGCATCTTGCATCTTATTGTGCTGACAGCAGTCTTTTAAGAAAAGCTGACAGAGTTTGGTTGTGGTATGCACTCACTGCCCCATACACTGTGCAGCATCAACTGTGACACCTATCCCAGTCTGCCCCACCACCTCTTGGTGTGCTTTCTTCTGGAAACTTGTTGTGTGGATAAAATCCCCAAGGAAATTCCAAAGAACTGCCATCTGGAATACTGAACATCATCAGCATGTTGTTTTGTATAGATTTCTTTGCAATTATTATCATTGGCACCAAACAAACAGAGCCTGCTAAGAGGCAGCCTCTGGAGTTTTTAACTCTTGGAGATGGAAGTGGTACACAAACTGAAATAACCAGAAATGCTACTGCTTTAAAGTGATACCATTTGATGCTAATTAAACATCTTGAACTCCCTTAAACCTCTGAGTACAATACAAATATTCTGATGAATGTCTGAGCTTGGACTGACATCCTATTAGCCTGTTGGTCTTCCCTTTAACTTCTGTTAGACAGAAGGTTTTCAAAAGCTCATTTTATTTTATTTTTAAAATTAGTTTCAGGTGTATAAAACACTGCAATAATTGTACTTTTTACCCCTCACAAAGTGACAACCCCCTCTCCCAATCCACCGCCCCCATATCATACATATATATTACAAGTCCA
Organism: Aselliscus stoliczkanus; assembly: GCA_033961575.1. Taxonomy (NCBI): domain Eukaryota; kingdom Metazoa; phylum Chordata; class Mammalia; order Chiroptera; family Hipposideridae; genus Aselliscus; species Aselliscus stoliczkanus. The sequence continues at coordinate 65,118,655 of CM066740.1, read as the reverse complement.
TTGACTCCATTCTCCTCCACATCCCGTGATTTTATATATATATATATATATATATATATATATATATATATATATATATATATATATATAATTATAGTTGACACATATTATTATTCAACATCAGCTTCAGGTGTACAGTGCAGTGATCAAGCCTCCACCCCATCCATGAAGTGGTCTCGCTAACAAGGCATGTGTCCATCTGACACCCTATAAAATATTTACAACATTATTAATTATATTCCCCAAACTGTCTTTCATATCCCTGTGGCAATATTGTAGTTACCAATTTATGTTGTCTAATCCCTTCCCTTCTCCCTCATCCCCACCCGCCTCCCATCTACCAACCATCAGTTTTTCCTCTATATCTCTGAGACTATTTCTATTTACTTTGTTCATTTATTCCGTTCTTTAGATTCCACATATAAGTGAGATCGTATGGTATTTGTCTTTCTCTGACTGACTTATTTCACTTAGCACAATATTCTCTAGGTCCATCCATATCATTGCAAATGATACGATTTCATTCTTCTTTATCACAGAGTAATACTCCATTGTATAAATGTATCACAGTTTCTTAATCCAGTTGTCAACCAATGGGCATTTCGATTGTTTCCAAGTCTTTGTTATTGTAAATAGCGCTGCAATGAACATAGAGGTGCATATATATTTTTGAATTAGCGTCTTAGATTTCTCTGGATAAATACCTAGGAGTGGAATTGCTGGGTCATAAGGTAGTTCAATTTACAGTTTTTTGAAATACCTCCATACTGATTTCCATGCACCAATCTGCTATCCCACCAACAGTGCACCAGGGTTCCCTTTTCTCCACAACCTCACCAGCACTTGTTTCTTGATTTATTGATGACAGCCATTCTGACCAGAGTGAGGTGGTATCTCATTGTAGTTTTATTTGCATTTCCCTAATGATTAGTGAGGTTGAACATTTTTTCATATGCCTGTTGGCCATCTGTATGTCTTCTTTAGAGAAATGTTTCTTCATATCCTCTGCCCATTTTTTAATTGGGTTGTTTGTTTTTTTGGTGTTGAATTGCATGACTGTTTTATAAATTTTGGATATTAACCCCTTATCGGGTATGTCATTGACAAATATCTTCTCCCATTCAGTAGGCTTCCTTTTTGTTTTAGTGATGGTTTCCTTTGCTGTGATTGCATTTTAAGTTTGATGCAATCCCATATGTTTATTTTTTCTTTTACTTCCCTTGCCCGTGGGGATGTATCAGTAAACATATTACTCAGGGTAATGTCTGCAAATTTACTCCCTATATTTTCTTCTAGGAGTTTTATTGTTTCAGGTCTTACATTTAAGTCTGTAATCCATTTTGAATTTGTTCTCATATATTGCATAAGGAGGAGGTCCGGTTTCATTTTTTTTGCACGTGTCAGTCCAATTATCCCAGCACCATTTATTAGACTATCTTTATCCCAATGAAATTCTTGCCTCCATTGTCATAGATAAATGACCACATATGAATGGATTTATTTCTGGGTTCTCTGTTCTGTTCCATTGGTCTATGTGTCTTTCATGCCAATACCATACTGTTTTCATTACTGAAGGCTTGAAGTATGATTTGATGTTGGGTAGCACGATACCTCCAACTTTGTTCTTATTTCTCAGGATTGCTGTGGCTGTTCGGGGTCTTTTATGGTTCCATATAAATTTTAGGGTTATATTTTCTATTTCTGTGAAGGTTGAATCTATATATTGCCTTAGGCAGTATGGACATTTTAATATATTAATTCTTCCTATCCATGAGCATGGTATGTGTTTTCACTTATTTGTATCTTCTTTAATTTCTCTTCAGTGTCTTATAATTTTCTGAGCACAGGTCTTTTACTTCTTTGATTAAATTTATTCCTAAGTAGGGCCGACCGAGTGGCGCATTGGTTGATAGCTGGTTTTGGGATGCCAGCGGCCCCAGTTCGGATCCCACATATGAGGGCCAGTGACGCTGCCCTCTACAGCTAACAACGGCTCCACCTGGAGCCGGACTGCACCAGCCCAGGCAATGGTGTGGGCTGCAGCCCCTGCTGCAGTGGGCTGCCATAGGCTACAGTGAGTGGCCAGCAGCCAGCGTGAGTGGTTGGCAGCCAGCATGAGCTGCCAATAGCTGCCCTGAGCGACATCCAGAGGCTGGCGGCCGATCTGCCTCATCTGAGAAGAGCATTATGATGATAACAACATGGGCCAGGGGGGTGACGTCCTCCGCAACTAGACTGAGGAACAGGAGGACAGCAACTTGTCTGTTCCCCTTCCGCATTCCCCAATGCTGTTCCCCTCCCCCAATTCCCCAATAAAGTCTTTAAAAAAAAAATTATTCCTAAGTATTTTATCGTTCTTGAAGCAATTGTAAATGGGAATGTTTTCTTAATTTCTCCTTCTGATATTTTGTTATTGGTGTATACAAATGCAACTGATTTCCGAATATTTATTTTGTATCCTGCTACCTTACTGAATTCATTTATCAATTCCAATAGTTTTTTGGTGGAATCTGTGGGGCTTTCTCTATATAGTATCATGTCATCTGCATATAATGACAATTTTACTTCCTTCTTACTAATTTGGATGACTTTTATTTCTTTTTCTTGTCTGATTCCTGTGACTAGAATTTCTAGAACTATGTTGAATAAAAGTGGAGAGAGTGGACAACCTTGTCTTGTTCCTGATCTTAAGAGAAATGGTTTTAGCTTTTCCCCATTGGGTATGATGTTAACTGTGGTTTTATCATATATAGCCTTTATTAAGTTGAGATATGATCCCTCTATTCCCACTTTGCTAAGAGTTTTTATTACAAGTGCCTGCTGGAATTTGTCAGATGTTTTTTCTGCATCTATTGATATAACCATGTAATATTTATTTTTCATTTAGTTGATGTAGTGTATCATGTTAATTGATTTGCAACAAAAGCTCATCTTCTTAATCATGTTGAAAATATGAAAGATATATGTGGCTATAAAAATGTAGCTAATATTTTAATAAGAACTTTAATATGTATTGGTAGTTTACACTTTCGAAAGCAGTTATGAATACAAAGTGTTCATCTTTTCTTTCAGTCTTTTATTAATTGAGATGTACTTGACATATAACATTTTACTAGTTTCAGGTGTAAATAATGAGTTGATATTTGTATAAATTGGAAAATAATCACCACACTAAGTCTAGTTAATGTCCATCTCAACACATAGTTCCAATTTTTTCTCTTGTTTTGAGAACAGTTAACATCTACTCTCATAGCAACTTTCAAATATACCACACAGTATTATGAAATATAGTAATCATGCAGTACATCACATCCCCAGGACTTAGATATATAATAACTGGAAGTTTGTACATTTTGACTACCTTCGTCCATTTCACCCATTCCACATTCCCTTCCTCCCATGGGTTTGTTTGTTAAGTTTTTTTTTCTGTTTTTTTAATGATAACTCTACTAAGAAATATACAAGCAAGATGATGTATTTTGGGCAACTTAGAAATTTTTCTTATAAATATAGTGTTAGGGACTCAGGGAATTCATAAACCTGAATCTTCCCACTAACCCTTTTTCCCATTCACAGTTTCATACCAAGGGAAACATTAGCCAAATGGGAAACAAATGACTACTTTAATAAATAAGAACCCAATGCAAGGCTCTAACCATCTATGGACTAGGATTCATTTAGGAGAATAACTGAAGCTTCCTAGTTAGTTTTTCTATTCCTAAGCTACATTTGCCAGAAAACTTTCAGCAAAGATTGAGTTCACTTACCAACAGAATGAGAAGTTAAAAAAATTTCAGTGTATGAATAAGTTTATAGAAGATTTGAATAACACATTAACAAACCATTTGGTATATTGATGAAATTGGTATACATAGGACACTGCACTCAACAGTAACAGAATTGACATCCTTTTCAAGTATAAATGTAGCATGTAGCCAAAATTGAAAATATACTGTATAATTTAAAGTTTTCAAAAGTTTTCAGATTGATTGAAATCATTCAGTGTATCTTCTCTGAGCACAGTGGAATTACATTGGAAATATATAACAAAAATATAACTAAAAATACCCTAATTCTGGAAAATTAAGCTTTCAACAAAATTAAATACCCATTCATGATTAAAAATAGAATCTTAATAACTTTAAAAGCAGAGAATAGGAAGAAACCTCCTTCAACTTGTAAAGACTATCAATAAAAATACCTATTGTAAGCATCATGTTATTATTTAAAGCTTTCGTTCTGAGGTTCAGAATGAGACAAAGATATTTACTGTCAATATTATCCAGGCATTCCTAGCCAGTGCATATATAAACATTATTGTTTTCAAGAAATAATTAAAACAATATAGAAAAATAAATTTTATTTCTATATGCCTATTTCTATTTCTATATTTTGATAAGTAAAGAAATTATAAAGTTTTAAAATCATGCCATTTAAAATAGTAACAAAAAGCAGTGAATATCTAGGAGTAAATCTAACGAAAACATCCAGAAATCTACAAAGAAAATCATAGAACATTACTGAGTGAAATTAAAGGAAATTTAAATTAATGGAATCATGAATTTTCATGTTCATAAAGTTACTATTATACATATCTTAATTTTTCTAAGGTGATATACAGATTCAACTTACTCCCAATAAAAATTTTAGCAAGTGGTTTGGGGTTTTTTTTTGGTATCAGTGAGGTGATTATAAAGTTTATATGGAAATGGGGCTTCTGGTCAAGATGGAGGAGTAGGTAAACACTGTGCTCGCCTCCTCCTAAACCACATAAAAATTACAACTAAACTACAGAATAACTATCATTGAGAATCATCTGAAGTCTAGCTGAACAGAAGTTCTATAACTAAGGACATATAGAGGAAGCCATATGGAGACTGGTTGGGGGTGGAGATGAGGAAATGGCTGGTCCCTCACCCACATGTGTCCATTGAGAACTGGAAAGGATATCTTGACCTGAGGAGTGAGGGGTCCCATGCCCACACCAGGCACTGCAGTCCAGGCTTCCAGTACTGAGAAAAGATGTCCCCATAACATCTGGCTGTGAAAACGAGTGGAGATTGTGGGTGAGTAGTACAGAGGGCTGCAAGAGTCCCAGGTGCTCCTCTTAAAGGGCCCGGACATGGACTGACTTCCTAATGGACTCACTCAATCTGAGTTCCAGAGCTGGGGCAACAGTCGAAAGGCACCAGACACATACAGGGAAGAACTGAATTATCTGGCTTTAGGCCCAGATCTGGAGTGGCAGCTTTCTCCCAGAGAGAAGTGCTAGCAGAAGCCATTGTTTCTTTGTTGAGCCATTCTCCACCCAGCCTGCATGAGTAGGTGGCTGCCATATCTGAGTCTCTATCAACCTAACTGACAGGAATCTTCCCATCTAGGTGATTCCCTGACACCCCACCCTATCTGGTAGGCCCACCCAAGCCTCTTCTAGTGGCTTCTTCATACATATGGCCTGTCTTGGCTCATACTGCAGACTTTCCTAAAATCTCTCAGAGGGCCACAAACCCCAAACAAGCATCATCTGGTCTTGGCATGCCCCATACCTCTTGCTAAGCAGCCCCAAGCCAGGCATTAGCAGCAGACAGTCTCAGTTCACAGCTTAGCCTCTCCCAGGCACCTCCAAGCCCAGCACAAAGGGCAACCATCTGCAGATCACTTTGTAGCTCATACAAGTGGCCCTGGGTAGGGTGAACTTGACGTGCACCAGAGCCCTTCCCAAGAGGTACCAGAACTGGCACACCCAGTGGCCAGCTTCAGACCACATATCATAGCACTTTCCAACCACCTGCTCAAATGACACACCAAAGGACAGACTTGGCAGGCAACAGAGACCTGCTAATGTGAATCCTTATCCAAAGGGTCAGCCCCTGCTCTGTATTCACAGTCAGTCAACCTGAGCGTTAATCCCTCCCATTGGTGTGCCAACAGCAACCATAGCTCAGTTACAGCAGGAGGACACACAACCCACATAACGGACACACTGGAACAACCGGCTAAGGTAACCAGGAAGACAGCTTCACCCCTTTCAATGACATAATCCAGAAGGTGCCAAAGGAAATCCTGAGTACCTGTAGTCCTGGACAAAGGGTGCTCATAATATTGGATTGGGACTGGGAAAGCCTCATTTGTATATCACCCTCATACTTCTCACTAGCATCTGCCCTTCCTCCTCCTCCTCACCTTCCTCTTTCAGTTCATCATCATCCTCATGTAAGGTAGCGATCTCGGCTTGAGTTCAAGCTGCTCCCACTCTTGCTTCACCTCCTCCTAATTCCCTTCCACTGTGCAGGCATCTGCCCCAGCTGATGGCAACAGTGGTGACCTGGCTCCTCCTACTTCTCTCACTCCTGCTCCTCAACATTAGTTCCACTTAGGCTTCATATCTCCTAGAATACCCTTGAGATAGAAGGACAAGTGTTAAATTTGGAAATTCTACCTCACATAATCCAATTATAGAATTTTTAGTACTGCTATGTCCATAGAACATTATGTGCCCACAGTGACACATCATGCATTGCTGCAGTACGACCAATTTCAGGCATGTGTTAGGCCAATTTGCAGCACCCTCTCTCATACTGGAATATAGTGTGGAGGGCTCTTCAGAAAAGGCCTTTTTCGTTACTCCCTTCCTTGTTTAGTTGAGTAGCTATTTCTGGCTTTCCCAGTCATGTTCCTAATGATTGCCTCCTCTGTCACAAAAGAGCATGAACCCAACACTCCTGTGTCTGCTGTGCTTGTGTAGCTTTCAACCTCTCCTTTGTTACCATATCCAAAATGTTAAACTAGTAAAACACAGGTCTTGTGATTCATAACTGCATGAGCTTAGCCAGTCCTAGAAGCCTGTTTTTTGTGCTTTTAAATTATTTAGACCTTCCAGAGAAGTCTGCATCTGTTTTATCTTCACCTTGTCTTTTATAATATTATTTTTGTATCTTATAGTGTTCCCATTAGCCCTCATGGGCATGCTTATGGGCTAATAGAGCCCTAGAAATCACCTTCTGGCATTGAAAATTCTGCCTTGGGGCTTTTAAAGCACTGGAAAGTCTGCAGGGACCCCTCTCCTCCAAGCCAGTTGAGTCAATTCCCTGGATCTTTAGAAGAATAAGAAACCCACCCTGACAGTAATTCCCTCTACTGGGTACACTGGTGCTGCACTCTGGCAATTGAATGTTACACATGGATTTTAGTTTATATTATTTAAACATACACTTCCATGCTATCAGAACGTCCTTCTTTTCACTGTTGGTGCAAAGGTGATTTATGTTAAGTTAAAAGTGACCTGTGCCATGGCAATGACACTAACCATACAGTTCAGCATGATGCTGTCGGGACAGACGCATTGTGGTGTGGTGCCAACGTGCTGGCATGAGTGCCAGAAGCCCTGCCCCATAGCTGTCTGACCTTGTGTCTTGCTGGATGATACAAAAACCTCAATCCAAATATCAAATTACACCTATTCTTAACATACTCTCTGAAGATATTCTCCAAGAATGCAGAAATTTTCTCAGAGTTTTTTGTTTTTTTTTCAACTTCCAATTTGGCTTGAGGTGAAAATTCTGATTTTATAGAAGAAAGGAAACCATCTTTAGGAAGAATACACTTGCCTATGTCTTTATACAAATTTTGAAGAAAGATATTGCCCAAGTATCAAGTTGCCCATATCCCCCTGCTGGACCCATGCATAGGCCTCTGGGACAATCTGGCTGCTTGGGCAGGAGCCCTAGTCATGCATCACACTCACATCCTGGCAAAATGCTAGACTCATTCAAACACAATGACATGCAAAAATTGGAGGAACTGGCCCCATTGCTGGGGTACATAGACCTCTGCTAGAACTTTCTATCCAATATCAGAATAAAATAAAATAAGCAAATCGGGCATTGCACTTTCAACGGTGACTAAGCATTTAAGAAGCTGCTGTCATGCACTGCTAAGTGGAAAATAAGGGTTCTAGAACAGTATGTGTTTTGTAATTCCAGTATGCAAGACTAGAAGTTAATGCAGCAAAATGTTTTCACAGCTTTGGATGGTGTCATTACAATGATATAAAAATTGTCATTAGTTTATTTTATATCCTTCCAGTGCCTCTTTATGAAAATAAATACAAATCTGATAGATATTTTTATTAATCTCCTTTTCCACAAAAGATAGCTTACTATATTTTTACTACATTATTCTGTGTAAAGACAAATAATCACTAAAACTCAGGGGCTTTCGAAGCACATTTTTCTTTCTCACTCACTTGGTATGTTGGCTGCTTTGTTCCAAGTACAACTCTGCTCCTGGCTTCAGGTAAGCTTCCTAGATCTTCCAGGACTGTGGCCAAAAGACTGGCTGCTGCCTGGGACACACTCTTTTTTTGGTACTGAGCAGGATTGAGAGAGCTAGTGGAAATTATGATACCTCAGGAAGCTCAGACATGACATGCATCACATTATTCCACTGGCTGCTGCATGTCACACAACCAAGCCCAATGTCAAGGATGTATAGTCTTCTTATTGGACAGAAATACTTTGCACCATGCTTTGCACTTAATATGGCCTGGAGAGATACTCATTGAATATAGAGGAGGCTTCTTCACTTTGTAAATACCTACATGGTGCTTGATCATGTGGATATGCCATAGCTAATATAACCAGCCCCTATTGATGGAAACATGGCCTGTTTCTAATCTTTTACAATGTCAAACAATGTTGAAATAAATAACTCTGTCCATATGTCAATTCATATGTGGGTAGGTGTATAGTAGGATGAAGGCTAATGTGACCCTAAGAAAAAACCCAGATACAAAATGGCATAAGGTTATTTTCTTCATGCAAGAGTCCTAAGGCTGCGTTGAGGGGAGTCTAGTTTGGTGGTGGTTTCTTCCTTGTGATCATTTAAGAGGATCTTAGTTTAGTCCATTGGAGCTGCTATAACAAATTGTCATGGACTGGGTGTCTTAAATAACAAACATTTATTTTTCACAGTTTTGGAGGCTGGGAAGGCCAAGATCAGGACATAGGTATATTCAGTGTCTGGTGAGAGCCTGCTTCCTTGCTCATAGACAACTGTCTTCATGCTTTGTCCTTACATGGCAGAGGGGATGAGAGAGGTCTCTGGGGTCCCTTTTACAGGGACACTAATTCTATTCATGAGGGCCCCACTCTCATGACCTAATCACGTCGCAAAAGTCCCGTCTCCTAATACCATCACATTGAGGGTGAGGATTTCCACATGTGGATTCTGACACAAACCATCCACAACAAGGTGCAATGTTCCCTCCATCTCATTCCTGCCACTTTTCTCAAGATCTTAGTCTGTATGGTTGAAACTGGATCATGGACACCTTCGTATTTCAGTTTACAGGACAGAAAAGGGAACTCAGAAAAACACACGCTCAACATGTGAGGACCCAGACCAAGAAGCAGCAAGCATCTCATCCAGTCACATTCCACTGCAAAGACTTAGTGACTTAGCTACCACCGGCTACAAAGGAGGATGGGAAATGCAGTGACTAGCTGGACAACCACATGCCAGCCCCAATTCTGTCATCGTGGTAGAAGATGAGATGGGCATATCTGTAAGATAATTTCCTAGAAGAGGAATGATTGAGTCAAAGGAAGAACACATTTGTAATTTAAGAAGATAATACTAAATTGCACTCTATAGGAGCTGAATCACTTAGTACTCCCACTAGCAATGTATGAGAGTATGCTTGTCTTCCCAGACATGACAAAAGAGTATATTGTCAAACTTGGGAACTTTTACCAAACTGAAAATAACAAAGATTTCTCAGTTTAATTTTGATTGAATTTCTCTATTTTGAATGTGATTGAGCATCGTTTCATATGTTCAAGGGCCATTTATATCTCTTTTTATAAGAATCATCTTTTTTGAACCCTTGCCTATTTTTCTATTGGGTTATTAATCATTTGCCTGTGATATGAGTTGCAAATACTTTTTCCCCATCTTGTCATTTGTCCTTTCACTTTGCATATGAAGTGTGTGTGTGTTGTCTTTTTATCATAATCAGAAAACCCTTCCATTCCCCAATCTAGTGTCTGCACATTTTTGATAGTCACAGCTACGTGGGTGGAAGCCAGCCATGCTGCTAAACATCCTACTATGTACAGGGAATACTCCCACGATAAAGAATTATCCAGCCCCAGTGTCATTAGTGCTGAGTTAGAGAAACCATGGCTTAAAGGAATCAGCTCATGGTTTTTTTTGTAATAATTCAGAACATTTCATATTTTACATTTAAATCTTTGATCCATTTAGAATTTATCCTAGTAAACAATATAAAGTATGCATTCAGTTTATCTTTTCCCAGGTGATTTCCCAGTTGCAACAACATCAATTATTTCTCAACTTGTTATCTGTTGCTGTATAACAATATATTCCACACTCTGCAGCTTGAAAGGCAAATATTTATTGTCCCTCCTAGTTTCTGAGGGTCAGTGCTGTGAGAGTGACTTACCTGGGCCGTTCTGGTGCAGGGTTATGTAACATTACAGTTAAGCTATTAGCCAGGAGTGTGGCCAGGACGCTAACAGATCCACTTCTGCTGGTCGTTCCTCTTTTCCACAGGCTTCGTTTCTCCCTGGCTCTTGGCTGAGGGAGGTGTCTGCTCTTCACCATGAGGCCTCTTGATAGGGTCCTTGAGTGTCCTCATGATATAGTGTCTGGCTTCCCCCAGAGCAAGTAACGCAAGACAGAGTACAAGCAAGACAGATGCTAGATGCTTTGGGGCTTTTTAATAGGATAAACTTGGAAGTGACACCTGATCACATCTGCTGTAGCCTATTCATAAGAAGTGAGTCACTAAGTCCAGTCCTCGCTCAAGGGCAGGAGAATTACGCTCCATGTCTCGAATGGAGGGATACCAAAGAACCTGTGAACTTATTTTTAAAACTACCATACTCTGGGGCCGGCCGAATGGCGCTTTGGTTAAGAGCTGGCTTGGGACACCAGTTCTAAGCAGCAGGCATCTGGTTTGGATCCCACATGAGGGCCAGTGACACTGCCCGCTACAGCTAAGAGGGTGAATGGCAGCTCCACTTGGAGATGGGCTGCCATGAGAAGGCGGCAGCCAGTGTGAGCAGCCAGCAGCCGGCATGAGCTGCCAAGAGCCTCCGTGAGGGGCCATGCAGTGGCCGGTGACTGATCTGCCTCACCCTGGAAGAGTGCAGTGATAACACCAACATGGGCCAGTGAAGCGACGCCCTTCACAACTGGACTAAAGAACAAAAGGACAGCAACTTGTCTGTTCCCCTTCCCCAATTCCCCAACCCAGTTCCCCTCCCACAATTCCCCAATAAAATCTGTAAAAAAACAAACAAACTAACAAAAATCTACCATACTCTGCTTACTTGCGATTCCTCCTTTATCGTATACTTATTTCCACTGTGGATTGGGTTAGTTTCTACAATTAATGTACATTGCTTCTGACAACTTTATGGAGGTAATTTTTAAAATCATGCTTTGTCAATGATTTGTATTAAGGGACTTGTTCACATTATAAACTATTTTGTGTGCTTCTATGAATGTGGTAGATCAACTGACAGTAGGGATATGAAAGAACATTGCAAAGTCTCAAGAAATAAACTACTATAGGTTTTATTATTATTTTTGTGTGAAAATATAGCCAACATTCCATAATATATTTCCTATTTGATTTGCTGAAATTGGTTCTTGGATCTTAGTTGGAATGTAAGTTGTGGGCCAGTTGTGACATTTTCCATCATAACATTTCCTGTGGATACAAATGAACTGAAACCCAACCCAGGAAACATAAAGTATGTCAATTGGTTTATATTCACTGTGCCTTATCTGCCATTGCGGGTGATGACAGTTTATCCTTTATTTTGGGCAATCACAGTTATTGCAGGTAGATATACATATGTGTGGCTGTGTTTGGATGTGAAAAGAATAATGTTGGCCCTCACACAAGAAAGCCCCCAGCAGGAGCTGCTGGCAACATATTGTGTTATGTGAGATATGCCGCACTGGGCCATCTTGTCCTAATAGCCCTCTGAAGTTCTGCCTGGAGAGTCTTTTGATTCTGGTAGGACTTTACTTTTTAATTGCAGAGAACTGTTTAGCTATAAATAATCCTGGGGCTGGTAATACTTCAATCCCACTAATAATTGAAGCCTGGTTGAGGGGGAGGGAAAGGACAAAAGAAAAGATAAAAGCTTAGACTTGGGCAAGGGACCAGGGAAGGAGAAAACAGAGATTGAGAAGTAAAGACACTTGGTTTGTAATAGGCATTTGTCACAGTTATTAATGTGTTTAGAAATTTAAAACATGAGATCTCCAAATGACAGTTTATGTGCTGGATCCAACCCACAGATGTGCTTTGTCTGCCCAGAAATAAGCTTAAAAATTTGGAGATTTCCTTAAAAATTGCTGACTTTTCTTGATAGAAAGTCAAGAAATATGGGCCTGCATGGCAGCAAACGCCAGAGCTTTGTAGCACCCATGACCTTCAGAGGGGTGAAAACGTTCCAGTTCACCACAGCACCCCCTCATCCCCAGCCTCCCCATTATCGAGTTCACATATTAGTTACCATTTATTGCCATACTTGCACTGTTGTTATTCATGTAGTGGGTAAGTATGTTTTGTACTTACGTAGCTTAATAAAATTGAAAAACAAAAGACAGATGGCAAAGACAACATATAGGAAAACGACTAGCAGCATTCAGTGAGCATCTCTCCGATGGTTGTCCGTGTGTACAGGCCCTGAATTAGACAGCACAGCCATCCTGGGCCATTCTGCATGGCTGCACCTTCCTACTTTGCCATCACAGGCTGCAGAATATCTCCCAGCCTCTCTGGCATCTGATAGGCTGTAGGCCTTCCCTCGAGAGCTTATCCTGTTGGACCTTGCTGCCATTAGGAAGATACGTGCACGCAGTTGGGTTTAAACTGCAGTGAGAATTTGCACAGATGGAACCATTCTCCATCACATTCTCCCTCGGTGCTGACTCCCTTGGTGCTGGCCTGTCAAGGATACTGCCTTTGCTTTACAATGTTTTGTATGTGTCATCCTTAGCAGCAGATAGCTCCAGGAACCTCACTGATTTCAGATGTCAGCACTGAAATCTTTATATCCCCCTCTTTATAGGTTTCCTAGCCCTGGTTAAGCTTTTTATTAAGGATGTTTTGTGTGCCATGAGTCAGGGAATTGTGTTTATAAGAACCTGTTTAGCAGAGCACTCCCCGGATGGCACTGGCAGCATCACCCTGGCACCACACCCAGAGGCCCCAGGAGAGAGGCTGCCCTGCTTCCATCCTGCTCAACTGCCAGGAGTGACGGAAACCTGCTTACATTATGGAGTGACTACTCCCTGGGGGAGAGCAAAGGAGATGCAGTCACCTGATGTGTGAGGAACCATGCTCACTTCTTCAGGTTTCTCTCCTGATCTGCCCAGAGTTGGACCCACTGCTCCTGGGTTTGGGCAGGTTAAGACCTCCAAGTATGCTCAGTTTTTCAGCTAAAGCACATTGTGATGTTTACATGACCATGTGTGGCTTCCTTACCCTGAGTAGAAGGTAGAGATCAGAATAACAATGACAAAAACAATCTTCAGTGAGCACAGTTAAAATATTTCTAAAAGCTATTTGAACCATACGTGACAGAGATACTAGAGGTAGTTTCACTGGACACACAGATGTGTTTTGTTTTTCAGTTTTCTTCTTGCTTTTATCCTATGTATCATCTAGGAATCAGCTACATGTAATAGAAACCCATCTATTTGGGTTAACCAAATAGGGATTTCTTTTTTCCCTTAGCAAGAAGTCAGATGTCCTCAATATCCAAATGCTCTATCTTTCTGCTCCCTTATCTTTAGCATACAGTTTCATTCCTGTGTTTGTTGCCTCATGGTCACAAAGAGGCTGCTCCATCTTCAGCATTGTTTCTCCATCTTCAGGATTCCAGGCAGGACAGAAAAGCAAGAAGAGAGAAAAGGGGCAGTGTATTCATAAAGCAAAAAGTCTCCCAGAAATCCCTAGCAGATGTTTTCTTACACGTCACTGAGCCTATCTATGTTATTGTAGCCATCCTAGAAGCAAGGAAATCTACAAAATAGAGTATTTTAGCTGAGTGCATTTCTGTCTTCCTGTGTTCTGAATAAAGAATAAGGGGATGTTGGTTAGGGCATGCAGCTAGCAGTGTCTGCCAATTCTTATTAATTCCAGAAAAACTCATAAACATATTTTGGAAATTATTTATTTTCCATTTTCTTTCACTCTGAATTATCTAATACTTTCTTTGAAAGAGGAGAGTCAGAACTCTGTGAACGAATTCAAAAGGAGAGGATTTGGGATACCTACAACCATATGTTAGGTCTAGTAGGTAAATACAAAACACTAGGGCATCTGAGCATTCTCTGAGCCACGTGGCAGTGTCTCACTGGTAGAAATAGAATGAAACTCTGTGAATGTGGTTGTCTACCAGGCATGTTTCCTGAGGTAGGAACAATTAGGATTTTTTTCTGTGCTAATTACCCAGACTGATTTTTCCAGAGATTTCCTTCATCTAGTCTGCAGAGCAATCAAAGACTGTTTTGTATTATTTAAAATTATTAGTAGTAGTATTGGACTTTGGGACTTTAGACTGTTGCAGTGTGCAAACACAAGCAAAGAAAATACATGACAACATGAATAAATTCACTTAAAGTCAACTACATTCTAATAATTACTTTCTTGGTTATTCAGCATGGTTTCTCCTTCTTAGGCACCATGGACAGCCATGACTATTTGCCTTTATGTTCATACCATTAATATTAATGACAATGGCATTTGTTGAAGACCTTCAATATACCATAGCTCCATGAATTTACCTGATGCCCTGATGATGGGCTTCTAATCTAAAATAAATAGACAGGGGGCATTCAAAATTGCAGTGGAAAAAATGGTTTCTTTGTAGAAATTCCATGTATATTGGCTGCATGTAAACAGAGAATTGGGCCCTTTGGGTTCTCAGATATTTTCCTAAGGCTGTGTTTAGTTACATCAGATATCTAGTCAAACCTCTTGGGTGTTGGCCTCTAACTGTATATTAAACCATAGGTATGACCATTTGACCAGATATTTTGGCAAAGTCAGATGGTGAATGAAGAGATAAGGTAAGTAAGAGAGACTTCTGGTCAAAATGGTGTTGTAGGTAAATTCTGAGATTGCCTCCTCCTACAACCACATCAAAATTACAACTAAATTATAGAAAAAACATCACTGAGAAACATCTGAAGACTAGCTGAACAGAACTGCTATAACTAAGGATATAAAGAAGCCATGTAGAGACTGGTAGGAAGGGTGTGGACGCAGATGAGTCAAGTCCCACTTCTGCATGCGGCGGATAACAATCAGGAGGGATATCACAGCTGTGGCAGTCCACCCTGAGGATCGAGGGGGCCCAGACCCAAGCCAGGCTCCTCAGTTCAGGGCACCAGTACCAGAAACAGGAGTCCTTATAACATCTGGCAATGAAAACCAGTGGGGATTGCATCCCATAGGGGCAAAAAGATACAGGAGACCCAGACATGCTGCTCATAAAGGGCCAGGGCACAAACTCACTTGCTCTAAGCTCCAGACCAGGGGCAGCTGCTAGAAAATTGCCAGGGACATATGAAATAGAACTAAATAGACTAATCCGAGTGAGGGCTTGAGGGGCAGGGGTCAGGGCAAGTATCTCCAAGGATAGAAATGCTGGTGGTCACCATTGTTCCTCTGTCGAGATCTCCTCCAATGCAGCTAACCAGGCTCAGGCAGGTGCCAAATCTGTTCTTTCATTAACATGGCTAACATCGTTCATCCTTCCCTGGTGATTCCCTGAGACCCTGCCCCACTCGACTCACTTGCTTGGCTCAAGACTATTCCAGCAGCTTCTCCATAAGAGTGGCCTTCCCCAGCTCTTGCTACAGACTCATTCAGAGGACCACAAATGCCACACAAGTGGTGGCTGCACTAGGCTTGTGCTGCAGACTTTCTCAAAGGTACACACAAGTAGCAGCGGCTGTCACCTTGTACTTCAGACTCTCTAAAAGGTCCACAAACCCCACACAAGTAACAGATGTCCTCAGTATACAATGTAGTTACTGAAAAGTGACTCTAAGCCCACAAAAAGTGGTGACCAGTATCAATTTGCATTGTAACTCCTATCAGGCAGCCCCAAATATGACATAAGTAGCATCCAGTCTTGGCCTGTGACATAGCTGCTGGTTAGCAGTCAGAAGCCTGGCACAAGTTGTGACTTGCCTCAGCTCAAATTGTAATGCCCACCAAAGGGTGCCAAACCTGACATAAGTGGCAACCAGCTATAGTTCTTGGCACAGCCTCTCCCAAGTTACTTCAAGCCCAGCACAAGCTGCAAATAAATGCAGATAACTCTGTAGCTCCTCCAAGCAGCATGAAGCCCTGCACAAGCAGTGGCTGAACTACTGACAAGAGGCTCTATAGTGAACAAACTTTGTGGCCAGGTTCAGAGCCCCAACCAGCTCCATAACTGACACATCTGAAGGGTGGCACAATAGCTCCACTAGAGGGACTCTTTCTTCATGGAGTCAGTGCCCAGAAAACAGCTTATACACTGTAGTCATGGCCAGCTGTCACAGCCAGTCAGTCTGAAGGTAAACCCCACCCACAGATACTCCACCAGCAACTGAAGCCTAACTATAACAGGAGGGCACACATAATCCACACAGGGGCACCCATGGAGCACCTAGCTCAGGTGAGGCTATGCCACTGAGACACACAGGATACCATCTACATAAAACTACTTTGTCAAGACTGGCAGACATAGCAGATCTGCTCATATATAGAAACAAACTCAGGGAATCAGCCAAAATGAGGAGCCAAAAAAACCCCATAAATAAATAAACAAAATAAAATAAAACAAACATGCTCCAAATGAAAGAATACGACAAAACTCTAGAAAAAGAAATAAACAAAATCTACCATATACAAAGCTTAAAACAATGGTTATAAGGATGCTCAATAAACTTGGTAGCAGAATACATGAACTCAGTGATAACTATAACAAAGAGATAGCAGAACTGAAGAATACAATAACTAAAATGAAGAATACTCATACATTAGAGAGAATCAACAGCAGATTAGATGAAGCAGAGGAGCGCATAAGTGATCTGGAATACAAGGTAGAGAAAAATTCCGAAATGGAACAGGAAAAAAAAAAATCTAAAAAATGAGGATAGTTTAGGTGACCTCTGGAACAACATCAAGCATAACAACATTTACATCACAGGGGTCCCAGAAGGATAAGAAAGAGCAAAAGGGACTGAAAACCTACTTGAAGAAATAATGACTGAAACCTTCCCTAACCTGGTGAAGGAAACAAACATGTAACACCAGAAAGCACAAAGAATCCTAAATGAGATGAACTCAAAGAGGCCCACACCAAGACACATCATAATTAAAATAACAAAAGTTAAAGATAAAGAGAGAATCTTAAAAGGAGCAAGAGAAAAGCAGTTAGTTACATACAAGGAAGCTCCCATAAGACTATGAGCAGATTTCACAGCGGAAATTTTCAGGCCAGAAGGAAATGGCATGAAATATTCAAACTGATGATAGTTGAGACCTACAACCAAGAGCACTCTACGCAGCAAAGCTATCATTTAGAATCAAAGGAGAGATAGTTTCCTAGGCAAGAATAAAAGAATACTTTGCCAGTAAATCAGTATTACAAGAAATGTGAAAGGAAAAGATGAAAAGAGAAGATTTAAAAATATGAATAAGGGCCAGCCGAGTGGCGCGGTGGTTAAGCACTGGCCTGGGAAGCCAGTGGCCCCGGTTTGGTCCCACATAAGAGGGCCAGTGACACTGCCCTCAAAAAAAAAAAAAAAAAAATTTGAATAAGAAAATATAGGAAAGAATAAAACCTGATCAACAAAGCAAATACTTAGTAACAACAACGAATTAGCCAATTATAAAGCTAGTACAAAAGTTAAATGACAAAACTAGGAAGATTGTGTGTAATTACAACTATTAATTAAGGGATACACACAAAAGAAATTAAAAAAAAAATGACAAAAGATAAAAGTGGAGAGGGTAAGTAAAAATTGTAGTGATTTTAGAATGTGTTCAAACTTAAGCTACCATCAACTTAAAATAGACTGCTATAAACATAGCTTGGTACATAGAAAGCACTTGGTAATCACAACGCAAAAATCTAAAAAGATATACAAGAAATAAAGAGAAAGAAATCCAAACATAGCATTATAGAAAGTAAACAACATTGAAAAAAGAGCAAGAGAATAAGAAAGGAACAGAGAAAAAATTTTTAAAAATCAGAAAACAGTTAATAAAATGGCAATAACTACATACCTATCAATAATTACTTTAAATGTAAATGGATTCAATGTTCCAATCAAAAGACATAGGGTACTGAGTAGATAAAAAACAAATACAACAACAAAATGACTGTACATATACTGCCTACAAGAGAACAACTTCAGTTGCAAAAACATACACAGAGTGAAAATAAAGGGATGGAAAAAGATATTTCATGCAAATGGAAAAGAAAAAAAAAAGCTGGGATAGCAATATTTATATCTGACAAAATAGAGTTTAAAACAAAGACCGTAACAAGAGACAAAGGACATTTCATAATGATAAAAGGATCAATCCAAGAAAACGATATAAATCTTGTAAACATTTACACATACAACATAGTAACACCGAAATATATAAAGCAAATATTGAGACATGAAGGGAGAGGTTGATAGTAATACAGCAATTTTAAGGGACATCCTATTGACATCACTGGATAGATCATCCAGACAGAAAATCAACAAGGAAACAGTGGCTTTAAATGACACATTAGAGCAGATGAATTTAATTAATGTTTTTAGAGCATTTTACCCCAAAGCAGCTAAATATACATTCTTTTCAAGTGCACATAGAACATTGTCTATGATACACGACACATTAGGCCACAAAATAAGTCTCAATAAATTTAAGAAAAATTAAACTTATATCAAGCTTCTTCTTTGATTTTATGAATCTAAAAATTAATTATAAGAAAAAAACACTGGGACTTCTGGTAAAATGGCGGAATAGATAGATGCTGTGCTAACTGCCTCCCAGGATCACACCAAAATTACAAGCAAATTATACAGCAGTCAACCCTGGAGGTCCCTGGAACACTGGATGAACAGAACCACTAAAGGAAGAACTTTAAGAGGAGGCCAAGTCGGGTCTGGTAGGATGGGCGGAGACAAGAGAGGGCGAACCCCGTGAGGGAAGCCCCAGCCGTGGGAGGCTTCTCCGGTTAGTGGAGAGACCCTCCGGCCGCACACCAAGCTTACCAGCCCAGAGCTCCTTTGCCGGGAAGAGAAGTTCTAAGATAGCTGGCAGTAAATTAGTGAAGACTCTCTTTGCTCAGCTCGGTGAGGCTGAGAGTGGCTAGAGAAACAGTGGGGCTGGCGCCCGGGCTTGCTCGCCAGTGAGCACTTACCTGGTTACTGGTGGAGGGAGTGGCTGTGTGAGCCGGACCCAGGAGCCTGCGGGGACGGACTGAACTGAGCACCTTTGGTGCAAAGGCTGGAGGTTTTGGGACTGTTGTTCCCGTGGTGTGGAGCCTGCACGCAAGTGGTGTAGGGAGGAGGCCATTTTTTCGGGGTTGGGCCCTTCCACGGAGGATCAGGTCTGAGACCTCATTGATCTGGTGGAATTGGTGCAGAAGTGTGTGTGTGCATGCACGCGCATGTGGCCTTGGATCCCCACCCTCCGCCCGGATTATACTGCATTGTCAGGGAAATGCCTGGTGGGCATGCTCCTGCTCCAACAGGCTGCTCACTGAGACCCAGGAGTGCACAAGCCGCCTTGGATCCCCACCCTCCGCACTGCACTTGCAGAGTTGCCAGGCTGGTGATTGGTTGTCAGGCTGCTCAGCTTGATCTGTGAGCGGCTGATTGGGACAGGCTGAGACTGGGAATTTTCCTGGGAGTGTTGGGCTGTGAGCTGTGTGCCTGCGTGATCCAGCCAAGGCTCTCCTGGAGATCTATCTAATACATCAAAGCAATCCCAGAGTGACAGCCAGAATGGGGAAACAAAGAAACATGTCACAAGTAAAAGATCAGAAGAATCCTCTAGAAATGGAACTAAATGGAACAGAGGGATTCAACCTTTTAGAGACAAAGTTTAGAACACTGATGATAAGAATGTTTAACAAACTTAGTGAGGACATAAGGAAGGATAGAGAAATCATAAAAATCAACCAGTTAGAATTAAAGAATACAATAACTGAAATGAAGAACACACTCGAAGGAATCAACAGTAGAGTAGATGAAGCAGAGGAGCGGATCAGTGATTTGGTAGATAAAATAGTAGAAATCACCCAGTTGGCACAACAAAAAGACCAAAGAATAAAAAACAATGAAAATAGTTTAAGAGCCCTATGGGACAAGGTGAAGCACAACCACCAACGACTCATAGGAATACCAGAAGGAGAATAGAAGAAGCAAGGGGTCGAGAATGTATTTGAAAAAAATAATGACTGAAAACTAATCTACCCTGGTGAAGGAAATCAACATACATGCCCAGGAAGTGCAAAGGGTTCCAAACAAGCTGAACCCAAACAGGTCCACACCAAGACACATCAGAGTTAAAATGGCAAAGGTTAAAGACAGAGACAGAATCCTAGAGGCTGCAAGAGAAAGACAGCAGGTTACATACAAAGGAACTCCTGTTAGACTAACAGCTGACTTGTCTACAGAAACTCTGCAGGCCAGAAAGGAGTGGCAGGAGATATTCAAAGTGACACAAAATAAAGGCCTACAACCAAGATTACTCTACCCGGCACGGCTATCGCTTAAAATTGAAGGAGAAATAAAGAGCTTCTCAGAAAAGAATAAGCTTAAGGAATTCATTACCACCAAGCCAGCATTGCAAGAAATGTTAAAAGGCTTTTTTAAACAAAAGAAAGGGGTAAACAAGCTAACCCAGGGAGACCAGGAATACAAATAACAAAATGGCAATACATATGCACCTATCAATAATCATTTTAAATGTGAATGGGCTAAATGCTCCAATCAAAAGACAGAGAGTGGCTGAGTGGATAAGAAAATAGGACACATGTATATGCTGTTTACAGATGGAATAAGCTATCTCATGCAAATGGAAATGAGAAAGAAAAAAAAAGCTGGAGTACCAATACTTATTTTGGACAAAATAGACTTTAAAATGACTACAATAAAAGACAAAGAAGGGCACTATAACCCTAATAAACATCTATGCACCCAACATAGGAACTCCTAATTATATATAACAGATTTTGACAGACATAAAGACAGAGATCAACAGTAACACTATCATAGTAGGGGACTTCAACACCATTGTCACCAATGGACAGACACTTTAGACAGAAAATCAACACAGAAAGAGGGGCCTTAAATGATACTTTAGACCAGCTGGACTTTGTTGATATTTTTAGAGCATTTCACCCTGAACAAACAGAATATACATTCTTCTCAAGTACACATGGGACATTTTCCAAGATAGACCACGTTAGGCCACAAAACAGTCTCAGTAAATTTAAGAAGATTGAAGTCATATCAAGCAGATATAAAGGAAAAACTGATGGTTGCTGGCTGGGAGGGAGTGGGGAAGAGGGAGAGGGGGAAGGTTTTGCACAGTGTAGGTGGGACTACAATGTTGCTGCAGGGATATGGGGGCAATTCTGGGAATGTAATTGATAATGTTGTGAAGAGACTATTATGTTGAGTGAAATAAGTCAGTCGGAGAAGGACAGGTACCATGTGATCTCACTTGTGTGTGGAGTCTGAAGAGCTGAGTGAATGATCAAAGTAAACAGACTCGTAGATGTAGAGAAAAAACTGAGGGTTGCTAGTTGAGAGGGGGGTGGGGAGGGGGTGGAACGGGAAGGGATTAGACAGCATTAATAGACAACTACAATATTGCCACAGGGATATGAAACACATTTCTGGGAATATAGTAATATTGTAAAAATTTTGGATGGCGTAGAGGCTTGATCACTGCACTATTCACCTGAAGCTGATGTTGTATAATATTGTATGCCAACTGTAACTGAATATGTGGATGGTCACAGGATGTGGAGTGTACTGTGGAGGGGAGTCAGGGGAGTTGTGATAGATATGTATGATATGGGGGGGAGTGGGATGCGAACTGGGGAAGGGGGGTTGTCACTTTGGGGGGTAAAGAGTATAACTATTGCATTGTGTTGTAGACCTGAAACTAACAAAAAAAATAAAAAAAGAAAAAAAAAAAGAAAAAAACCCTGAAGAACACACAACCACATGGAGGCTAAATAACATGCTCCTAAACAATGAATGCTTCATTGAGATCAAGGAGGAAATCAAAAGATATCTTGAGACAAATAAAAATGAAAACATACTGATCAAAAATCAATAGAACACAGCCAAAGTGCCATGTTTATAGCAATACAGCCCTACTTCAAAAGTCAAGAGAAAAGTAAAATAAGCAATCTAACATTTTGCCCAAGGAACTAGAGTAAAGAAGAACAAACAAAGCCCAAAGTAAATAGAAAAATAGAATGAAGGAAATAATGAAGATTAGAGTGGAAATAAACAAAATAGAGACAAAAAAAAATAGACAAGATAAATGAAACCAAGAGTGGGTTTTTTCAAGATAAAAAAAAAAATAGATAAATCTTAAGAATAAAGGGCCCAAATAAATAAAATCAGAAATGAAAATGGAGAAGTGACAACAGACACCATGGAAATATAATGGATTATAAAAAAAAATACTACAAAATTATATGCCAACACATTGGACAACTTGGAGGAAATGAAAAAATTCCTAGAAACATAAAATCTTCCAAGACTGAATCAGGAAGAAAGAGAAAAGCAGACCAATAACTACTAACAAAATCTTACCAGTAATCAAAGTACTGCTAACAAACAAAAGTCCTGGACCAGGTGGCTTCACAGGTGAACTTTACAAACAAAGAAACATAAATATTGATCCTCTCAAACTACTTGAAAAAGCTGAAGAAGTGGGAAAACTCCCAAACTCATTTTACGAGCCCATCATTACCCTGATTCCAAAACCAAACAAAGACACCACAAAAAAGAAAGGAAGGAAGGAAGGAAGGAAGGAAGGAAGGAAGGAAGGAAGGAAAGAAAGAAAGAAAGAAAGAAAGAAAGAAAGAAAGAAAGAAAGAAAGAAAGAAAGAAAGAAAGAAAGAAAGAAAGAAAAGAGAAGACTATAGGCCAATATCCATGATGAACACAGATACAAAAATCGTCAACAAAATATTTGCAAACCAAGTCCAGCAATATATTAAAATAATCTTACACTATGTTCAAGTGGGATATATTCCTAGGATGCAAGTTTGTTTCAATATCTGCAAATTGATTAATGTGTTATAACACATAAACAAAATGAAGGATAAAAATCATATGATCATATCAGTAGATGCAGAAAAAAAGCATTTCACAAAATCCAGGATCCATTAATACAAACCCTCCGCAAAATTGGAATAAAGGGAACATACTTCAACACAATAAACACCACCATATGTAACAAACCCACAACTAATATAATTCTCAATGTTGAAAAGCTCAAAGCTTTTTCTTTAAGATCAGGATAAAGGCAAGGATGCCCACTCTCACCACTTTTATTCAACATAGTATTGAGTATCCTAGCCTTAGCAATTAGACAAGAAAAAGAAAAGGCATCCAATTAGGAAAGGAAGAAGTAAAACTGACAATATTTGCAGATGATATGATAGTATATACAGAGAACACTAATGCTTCCACCAAAAAAACTATTACAACTAATAAATTAATTTAGGAAAAGCAGGATACAAAATTAATATTCAGAAATCAGTTGCATATTTAGACACAAACTATCAGAATAAGAAACTAACAAAACTATTTCATTTACAACTGCATCAAAAAAACAAAACGAAACCTAGGAATAAATTTAACCAAGGAGGTAACAGACCTGTATGCAAAAGCTATAAGATACTGAAGGAGGAAACTGAAGAAGACACAAGTAAGTGGAAGAAGGATATACTGTGGATAATAAGAATTAACATCATTAAAATGCCCATACTACCAAATCAGTCCACAGATTCATTGCAATCCCTATCAAAATACTAATGGCATTTTTTCACAGAACTAGGAAAAATAATCCTAAAATTTATATGGAACCACAAAAGACCCCAATATCCAAAGCAATCTTGAAAACAAAGAACAAAGTTGGAGGTATCATGCTACCTGGTATCAAACAATACTACAAGGCTATGGTAGTCAAAACAGCATAGTACTTGCATAAAATCAGGTTCATGGATCAATGGAACAGAATAGAGAGCCCATAAATAAACCCACACTTATCTGGTCAATTAATCTATGACAAAGGAGGCAAGAATATACACTGGGCTAAAGACAGTCTCTTTAATAAATGATGTTGGGAATACTATACAGATGCATGCAAAACAAACAAACAAACCAGAAACTAGACCACTTTCTTACACCATATACAAAGATAAATTCAAAATGGATTAAAGACATTAAGATCTGAAACCACAAAACTCCTTGAAGAAAACATAAGCAGTAAATTCTGTGACATTGCTCTTAGTAATACTTTTTGGATATGTCTTCTCAGGCAAGGGAAGAAAAGTAAACATAAACAAATGGGAATACATCAAACTAAAAACGTTTGGCCCAGTAAAAGACACCATCAGCAAAATGAAAAGACAACATACTTAATCGAAGAAGATATTCACTAATGATACACCAATATCCAAAATATATATACAACTCATATAACTTAACAACAACAACAAAACCCAAAATTAAAAACAAACAATCCAGTTAAAGAATGGGCAGAGGACCTAAGTAGACATTTATCCAAAGACATACTGATGCCCAATGAACATATGAAAAGATGCTCAATATCACTAATCATTAGGGAAATGCAAATTAAAACCACAATGAGATTATCACCTCCCTCCGGTCAGAATGGCCATCATCAATAAATCAACAAACAAGTGTTGGCAAGAATGTGGAGAAAAGGGAACCCTCGTGGGCTGTTGGTGAGATTGCAAATTGGTGCAGACACTTTGGAAAACCATATGTAGGTTCCTCAAAAAAATTAAAATATAAGTACCATATTACCCATCAATTCCATTACTGTGTATTTATCCGATCAAATCCAAAACACTAATTGAAAAAGATATATGCTGCCCTGTGTTCATTGCAGCATTATTTACAATAGCCAAGATATGGAAACCATCTAAGTGTTCATTGATAGAAGATGGATAAAGGAGATATGGTACATATATTATACAACTCAGATATTATACAATTCAGATATTCTGATACCTAACACAAAGTTGAAAGTGCCCACTAAAAGTCAGTTGAATAAATGAATGAATAAAAAAGGAAGTAAACTTTTCAATTATATTTGACTTAACTAATGATTATGTAAATACAACCAAAATCTGTATGGGATTGGAGAAGAAATGAGTATGTTAAGATCAGATGTTTTCTCAATCAGGAACAAAGAGATTAATTACAGGAGATGAAGGACAGGCACTAAAGTAAGTCATCCTGCCTGCCTTTGGACAAGTTACTTAAGCTTCCTAAGCCTCAGCCGGCACATGCCTCACAAACTAGTATGAGGGTTAAAGAAAATAATATATTTAAAGCAGTAAATATAATACCTGTCACTTGGTAACTTGTCACTAAATCAGATATTAAAAGTTTGGTTTGGTTCCTCTCGGACTTCTGAAGAATTTCTGGACCAAGGATTGAGTTGAGGAGTGTAGAGACATCAGTAAGTCTTGTGATTTGTAGGGGCTGCAATTTCTCAAATATGGTTCCATTATCTATCTGGTTATGGCACTTCCTCCAAAGAGCAGGGCAGGGAGGAGAACTTCAACCCCGAATCCAGACAGAACAAAGTAGCTCCAGCTACAACCCTTATGAGATAGAGATGCTCAATTAGAAAATTACAACTAGGGAGTTTGGAGAGAATTGTTTAGGGCAAGACATCTTTTATAAAAAAAAAAAAAAAAAAAAGAAAAAAGAAAAAGAAAAGAAATTCAGGAGAGAGGAGAGAGAAGTATGAAGACATTATGTCAGAGGGTGAGATCTGGATTTAATCTTGGGAGAAATCGGAACTTTTTTTTTTTCAAGATGGAGGTGTGTTTGGGAAGACCTTTGGCTTCCTGGGTGAAAATGAGAGCACTGCAGTTCTAAAGTTTGGGAATAGATATTAGAAAGGAAATTAATGTGATCCAAACAAACAAGGTCCTTTTGAATGAGTGAAGTGGAATGCCCAAGGAGCTTGAATTTGGCAAAGAAAGTCGGTCTTTCAGATTCCTTAGTGAAGACAGGAGTCATGATTATTTTTCAAGGCCCTTATCAGACCAGCCATGGGCATTCTATCAGCTCTACAATTCTTTAACCCCAGCTACTCAGTTCAGTACTCCTTTGGCTGTGAAATGTATACTTTCCATTCTATTCATACCAGGATTCTGGTCTCTCTGCTCCCAGTTCATTCTCCCCATAACAGGCAGGGTGTTCCCTAAAACAAAAGCCTGAAGGTCTTATTTCCTTGTTAAAATGCTAGTCCTTGGCTTTGTAATGCTTTCAGGAAACAGTTTTCACTGGCCACTAACCCATCACATTCCCAGCCACACAGAAATGTTTGTGTGTTCCTTTTCCTGTTTCCATCTTCACCAAACACACACATACAGTTTCCCTCTGTTCTCCTACCTGATTAACCCCAGTCACTCTTCAGTACCCACTCCATCCATCTCTCCAACCCCTTTCCCACTTATTCATAAACTGGGTTAAATGCTCCTGCTCCACCACCTTAGGCCCTGGGCCCTGTCTTCTCACCAAACTTTCCCCTTTGTCTCATTATCTTGTCATCTGTCTTCCCATTCATGAGTTTCTGTGTGCGTTAAGGGTCTTATTTATTTTTCATAGGCAGTATCTAATAGTTGGTAAATGGTAGAAACATTTTTCTAAAATAAAAGGACAAATGAATGAACGTCTCATGACTTTAACAAGAACACATACTGAGTAGGCAGCTTTCTGTTTAAGATAGTTTTCTGTGGTATTAAAGGTGTTTCTTGGGTCTGACCTTCACAGCGTCACTTGCTGGCTTCCCCATATGTCTCTTTTCCTAATTATTTATAGCAGCAAAGCTTTTCAGTCACTTTAGATTTCCCGAATTTATCCTTACGTCCATCCATGGGATATTTATTGGGTAGCCAAAAGGGCAAATGGAAATTTTTATGCAGGTCATGCCTTCACCTGAGTAAGAATTTTTGATAGCAAAGAGGTTGGCCTCCTTCTAAAGAGATAAAAAGCCTTAAATCTGGAGTCATTTCATTAGATGGAACATTCACGTGTTGTCTTTCTGACTTTTAAAGGCAGTTAAAGCTGTAAGTGAGCCAGCAGCAAAGGTTTTCTGTTGTGGGACTGCTCGTTGCTCACAAACACCCTGGAAGCTGACTAGTTACAGAAGAAACTGTCCTGCAGTTGCCTAAGATGGGTCTTTGACATAACCCGACAGGAAACTCATAAATCAAACTTATCTCACAATCATCATGCTCAGTGAAGTTCTAAAGGTTAAACATGTCAGGTCTTAATTTGGTTTTGTTATTTTAAATCATATCAGGTCTTGATTTTGGTTTAAGGATTAAATATATTACTAAGTCAACAGAGCCTTTTAAACTATGGGATAAAAATAACAAATATTCAATGCATAAAAATGCTTAGAGAATATCCTTGTTTTTATTACTGTTATTGATAAATTAACAAGCAGAAACTATAGGATTTCAAAATTTATTGGTCTTCAGAGATAGTGATAAAAGACTGTTTCTTTGCTATTATCTTTTTAATAGCATATGTTATATTGTCACCATTCACAGCTCAGGTATTAAATCAGAACTGATAAGGTGTTTCTAAATTCTAACATATCTTTTTTTTTAAGTAATGTTGATTTCCTCTCTTCTGTTCCCCCTCCTATTCATTCCTTTCATGATCTCCTCTCTTTAAGTCTCTGTCTAGAATTATACCCTAAAATGGAGAAGTGAAGCAAAAGTTCTGGAATAATCAAGCATTTTTTCCTGTTAATTGTGCCAATTAATTTTACTAGAATTTCCCCTCAGTGGTGTACTTCCCATTGTTAATATTAGCAAAAGCTGAGAATACTGAAAGAAGCTTAACAAATCTGGCTGCCACTTTCTGGGAATGTAAAAATCTACCATGCCTTTTCAAGTATTCTGCTTTGGGTATTATTCATTTACTTTTCAATTATTAGCATTTATATCTTTTTTTTTCTATCTTCACACTTTACTTAAAAGAGTTTCTCTTGAAGATGTGAGTAGTAGCAAGGGAAGTCCCAGCATATGCTGAATTGAGCCAATCTAAACAGCTGCTGTCAGAAGTGATTTTAATCATGCTGTATTTGCTTTCCAAAACAAGTGAGATGTGTGTCAGTAGCTCTTCTCCAAACAATGCACCGTAGAGTCAATTTATGACTGTATCCAAATTTTCCATTGATCTTTAAATATTTCCTTGCAGAAACCTTGAGACCATGTAGGTAGATTAACTGGGGACTGAGAGATCCTTCACAAAATGGAAAGCACGTGCACTAATGCCGGATGCTTTGGAAATAATTCCCATGATCCATCACCTCAAATCATGTTAATTCCCCCATGGACTTGGGTCTTCAAAACCCAGGTCTTTGTATTTACTGGCAATCAGCTAGAAAACCCTTGTGGCTTTCTCGTTAATTTTGAATTTGTTAAATTATCATAGTTCTTTAGCATTGCTTTTTCTTCTTTTTAAATTACATGTTAGAATAAAAGAGGGAGAGTTTTACAGACACATTTTGATTTTAAGTGTCACAGACTGGGGTGCAACACCCAAACCTTCATTGTCACAATCTTTTTTTAGTAATATTTCTTTAGTCTCAGAACTTAGCTTTCTGATAATCATGTTGTCACCCAACTTTATTTTATGTCTAAATTAACATTCTTAATTAATCTAGTTTGAAGAATAATATTAAGCACTAGAAGATTTTGGATAGAAATGGATAGAAGTACAAATGGATCGTTTTTTTAGTTAATTTAGTTAATTTAAAAGTTAGTAAAAAAAAGTTAATTTTGCTTTACATTAAGCTCATAGTCTCAAGAAATTATCATGGACATCCATTGCAATTAGACTTTGATTTGTTTTAGAGTGACCAAAAGTTGTAACCTTCTAGTAACTAACTACTAGGTCATATTAAAAGGGTAGATCACCCCACTGATTTTTCTAAGAGACAATTCAATGGCCCAAAGGCCAATTTTTAAATTTACATCTAAATGATTCAGGAGTAAATACAGGTTTTTACTACTGGAGGACATTAGTCTATGGTTCCAAGGTAAAATGTGTTTATTTTAAAAATACAACATGTGCCAGTAAAAATGGGCCTAGCAGGTTTAATAAGTACAGGGTAATTCCTTTCCTGGTGATATGTGACAATCACTAACATTTCTTCTGAAATCTTTATGTGTTGATGAATTAGCCAATTTGCACTGGTAGGCCATGTCTGATCTAGTTATTTCAGTCACCTTAATAATCAATGCAGATCACTGCATGATCGATTCAGCAGCAGAGATGGGAATTAATCATAAAGACAGTTCCTCAACTATGGTCCAATGTAGTGCCCCAGACAGATGTGGTCTTATGCCAAGGATTCTTTTCAGAAGACTGTTTCTCAAGTTTGGCCTCCCTTTTGTTGGTATAGCTGCAATTCTAGTCTAAGTCTTAAAACATCATAAGCAAAATTGTGTTTATGACATCACATTCAGAAGACAACCAATGTCAGCTTCAGGATAAGATAATTCAATTTGTAAAAAGCCATTCAAAGTGATAGCTTAAAAATGAAATCTTTAAAATGACTTGACAGATTTTTTTTTTTCTCTCCTGGTTCTGTTGAAATTGTTGAGAGTTAACCATCTGTTAAGCATGCATACACACTTGTGCAAACATACTTGTGCAAACGTATTTAAAATATGGGATTGGTGATTTTCTAAAGGACTTTTTTTCTTAAGTTTGTAGACTTTATGATATTAATATATTTTGTGGAGCTCTTCCCACATTGCCTGGTCAATACTGATTTCAGTGAAATGAAAAACATTTATTTTCATTTATGAGAAGTTATCAAATGTCTCCCCTGCTGCTAGTTCCTGCCTGCATCTTTGAGTGGTGACCTGTCAGGTGACCTCCATGCCCAAGTGACATTAAAAACAACTGGATGGTACTCACTGTAAAGTTTGAGACTGTTCAGATATTTATAAAGTATGAAGACACTTATGGCTATGATGACATCTGTGACTTAAAAATACTCATTCTTCAATGAATTTGAAGGAAATGACTCAATTAAGTGAAACTGAAAGTCTATTTGAGAAGTTTCCTAATTTGAGTAAAATATTTTAAGAAGGAAATACTTTATGGAAAAACATGATATCACGGGATGTTTTTCAAAGTTTAAGTTCTGATGAACACGACATAAGAAGGTGAAATTCCCCTGGAGTAAGCTGAAAGCCACTCTAATGTTGATCTAACCTGAATCTGTACTTTACACAGGCTCTTTCACCAAACCTGAGATTAACAGTAGGACATGCGTTAACTTTTCTGTCTGATGCCTAGTTGATTGTATTCTGTAGAATATACAGTTTGCCATATTCTAGAAAAGAACCTTGCACTTAACAAAGCTTTATGGAGTGTCCAGTTCATGCTAGCCACAGCAGGACAGCATCAAGCTGGGGGCATGGCTCTTGCGGGCCCTCGGTTGCAGTGCCTGACCTTGCTTTGTGTACCTTCTTCTGATGGCTTCATTTATTAATGGGCCTGGCTCTTGTGTAGGCCTTGAGAGAGGGCAGTTTATGACAACAGTCAATATAATATGTATTAAGTATTTTCTTTGTACAAAGCACTAAGTTTAGGTGTTGTCATCTTTTTTCTCATACTTTCACAGGAACAATGGGAGCAATTTGAAGAGCAAAAACACATTGTCTGATCCCAAGGTTGGCCTCAGGAAATTGGGTAGTTTAGGGAAAAATCTGAAATGCTTAAGCTTGGGAGCTGCATCCTCAGGAGAGCACACTTACCTGGCTCTGAATTGCTTTTGCAAAAGGATTACCTTGTCATTTGTCTGCTTTATGGCTCAACCAACTATTGACTCAGGAAGTAGCAAACCAGAGAAGTAAGAAAAATATTCAAACCAAGTGGGCTGTTTTAAATGTAGCTAAAGGAAAAAAAAATTTTCTTTCAAAAAAGGTTTGATTTTTTGGTATACACTTGCCAATTCATTGGACCTTTCTTTAATATGAACATTTCAGTTGGTCAAATGAATAGTGGCTATTTTTAGACATGCCCACTGATTTGAGTCCTTTTTCACTGATTTAATGTAGTAACATCTTCTAAAATGCAAAATCTTCCACAAGCTAAACCAAAGAGCTGCCTCCTTGATCGTTTCCTCTCTGCTGGCTTGTGTCCCTCACCAGGCCAGGAACAGAACCACACGGTCTCCTCACCTGGGGGATTCATCCGCGTTTTTCCACCTCCTCCTCATCGTTTTTTGCTAAATAAATCTTCTGTGGCTCAAGTTCACTACATCTAAAGAACTTTATTTCCTCACGTGTTTTGTAATTTTTCGCTGGGAGCACATACCCAGCAGAATCTTCCTTATGGGGATCTTTCAGGACCTGGATTAAAGGTAAATAAGTCTCTCACCAGAGGGTTTGCATTGCTTCTGCTGAATACCCTGGCATGAATGAACCTGGGAGCAATTTATGTTAATTCTTGGCTTGGAATTTCCCAAACTGAAAGGAGGTATATATTTGATCCCCAAATCCAAATAAGAGAAGGCCTTCCCAGGAGCGACTTTACCCAGGACACAAGTCACGTTTCCATTTGCCAGAGGAAGGATTTTTTCTTAGTCCAAAATTTAATTGACATGCCTAGCCCTTTGAAAGTCCCAGCTTTAAATGGGAATCTCAGTTCCAACTCCCTGCCCTGTTTGAAGACCGAGCGCATTGTGCTGTCCTGAGGCTGCTGGTGATCAGACCTGGTAATTCCTCAAGAATGGCCATTGAGTCAGCTTCCGTTTACTACTCTGGTTAGAAATTCTCCTTCATCCTGGGACCCGTGGAGTCTCTTCTAATTTATTGCAAGCCCAGCTCTGTGTGTGTGTGTGTGTGTGTGTGTGTGTATATATATATATATATATATATATATATATATATATATATATATATATATGATGTTTCATGAAGCATTTCCAGGTATTCTCTATCAGGAAGATTTTCAGGATATGTAGACTTCCACATTGCCAGAAATAGAGGCTCACAGATGATTAGAAGATTTTAAAACTACTCCAGTTGATCTCCTCAGCCTACAAAGCTACATGATATAGAATCTGTGTCACACAATTTTGTGTGCAATAGTTGAGGCTATTATCACTTCTATGAGCTTGATATTAGTTTATTGAGTCTTTTCACTTAGACTATAATCTCAAGCTGTGGACTGCATCTTTTCTTTTCTGTATATCCCATTGTGCCTAGGACTGTGTCGAGTACATGATAATTATTCAAGAAACATTTATTGCTTGATTTAAGCAATCATCAGCTTCTTTTTTCATATGGGTTGAGAAAACCATTGTCCATCACTCTTGCTATCCTTTCTTTTTATTTAAGCACTTGAATTTTTTTTTCTTCTTATGGAAGGTGTTGAATACTTATGATTCAATAATCCATCCTACTGAGGGCAGCGCTATACAAGCAATTAATATGGATACAGAAAGCACAATCTATTGTAATCTTTTTACTTTTCTCTCATTATTGACTGATATAACCCCGGACATTTCAATGTTCTAAATTTTGGCTGTGTTTAGTCCAATTCAGTTATTTTAAAAGATGTGATCTGATTTATTTTAAAAAAGGGTATTTGAAGACAAAGGTAAAGACAGTCATTTGTGGAGATTAGAGAAATGCTATTTGAAGATAACTAGTGCAAAGTCCTTATTTTAAGTGCTAGCTAACTTGCAAGAACTTAGAAATTCTGAAACACATGTGATGCACACCATCAAATAGGGGATTTCTGAAATTATAGCTGTATGCTAATTACTCACTTTGGGCTGTGGTTTTTTGAAGCAGTAAATGATCCTAAACCCTCTGTCTCAGCAAGGAGAAAAAAAAACCCTTCAAAATCAGGAACTGTTAGTCACCAATATAGGAATTGCCACTTTCTAAATGAATAGGAATGAATTCAATAAAAAGGGACATAATGATGGATTTATAAAAATAACGTTCCTTCACCTAATGGGTTTCGTATTCTAATGTTTCTTTACAGTAATCATTTAAAATTATTCCAAAAATTTATTATTTAAGTGATAGTAAAGAATTCATTAAAAGATTAATAGTTCTGGTTTACTGATTTGCTTACTAGGTCACTTAATTATTTAGTTCATTAATTCTGTAAATGTCAGACTAACCATGAACTTCAGTGATTTGCATAAGTAAGGTTATAGTTCTACTGGTAATCACAGTCTAACAACTTCAAATAGAAATTTGGCATCATTTATACATTTCAAATGAAATAAAGTCTTTTTTTCCTCTTTAAAATCAACATGGGAAATCCAAGAGCTGAGAAATTGTAACAATATAATCTAGCTATTCAGCCTCTAATTTTGTCCTTTAAAAGGATGATGATGGACAGCTATAATGAAAAAAAAAAATCTCCAAAGAACAGGACAGAAATAACTTCTAGATTAAGCAATATGAAGGACTCTAGTTTTGAGATACATGCTTTACTTTTAAAAAATATTACTCAGTGAAGACACTATGAAGTCTTCTAGGGACCCAGATTTTATGTATTAAAATGGTTACTCACTGGGAAAGCTTCAGGAAAGGCAACATCTCATTATCATAAGGTCCTAGAGCAGAACTGGCAGTTCATATATAATGAATATCATTTACACCATGCTAATGCATTCACTCACTCACTCACAGACACTGTTTACAATGAATACAAGGGAATTTATACAACATAAAATGGGCATATTAGACTTGACCATGGGTTTAGTACAAATAGCCATCAGTCAGCATTTAAACTTTACCAAAAGTAATGTAGGCCATGCATAAAATAAGATTTCCTTTTCTTTCTTTCTTTCTTTCTTTCTTTCTTTCTTTCTTTCTTTCTTTCTTTCTTTCTTTCTTTCTTTCTCTCTCTCTCTCTCTCTCTCTCTCTCTCTCTCTCTCTCTCTCTCTCTCCCTTCCTCCTTCCCTCCCTCCCTCCCGCCCTTCCTTTCTTTTTTCCTTCCTTCCTTTCTTTCTGTTTCTGTTTTCCTTTCTTCCTTTCTTCCTCTCTTTCACCTTTATGCAGTTTGACATTATCTTAGCAAGTCTGAATAGATATAATCTGCTGTTTATTAAATAAAACGAAGTGTTTGAAACATTTGGGCTCTGTAAGGGCACTTACAATGTATAAGTACTTTCTTGTGAGTTTTTTCCCTCGAGTCCCCCTGGGAGAAGTGCAATAATTTATTTTAGGCTTGTTTCTCATCAATCCATAGCCCATTGGTTCCCCATGACAGCATTTATCTGTGCTCATAGTTCTAGATTTGTTAACATTTATTAAAAGGGTATTGATAAAACAGAAAAAGACAAAGAGTTACGAATAAAGAAACAAATAAAAATTAGTTTTTCCTGGGACAAATTTTTACATTACAGGCTCAGAAAAAAATGATCACAGTTGTTCACAGAGAAGGTTATAAAATTCTGCTGTTTCTAGAAATCCAGGAGAATGCAGCAGAAAATACATGTAGACATTCTTAGATTGGCATGAAGACAAGAAAATCATGAGAATGACCCAAGATGGAACCTGCCATCTGAATTTAATGAGGATCACTCTTTCCTCAGTGAAGTCTAGTTTTGCCAGCAAGATGAGGGGAGATAAACATTGGGGAGAAAATCCAGTGATTTCTACACCCAGTTTTCCAAAGAACCGTGTGGGAATTCTGGACTTGCAGGCCAATGTTCTTGATCATTTGCCACGTAACCTCCATCTGGGAAAAAGTTACACTTGATAAACTATTATCAGGGGACTATGGATCCAAAAAGTTTGGGTCATTCCATCTCCAAAGAGAACAATAACAAGGAAGCTTTCACAATTGTGTCAGCATGGAACTGTGGAAGGCACGTTGACCTGGGCAGAAACAGGCCATTTACCCTAAATAACTATTCCAGCAATTACCAGTGGGTTCATTGGCCAAAGCAAGTGTCTCTCAGGACATCATTCCCTTCTCTGTAAAAAACGCTTGACAGGATTGTTGTGAGGACTCAGATAATGTATATGAAAGTATTTTGTAAACTGTAAGGCTCAAATGCTATGTAATTGAAAGGCATGATTAGCTAATGAACCAATCACTTTTACCTCTGCATGTCACACTTCCCTAGCTGGTTAGTCATGTTTTCCTGCTGCCTCACCAAAGTAGCTTCCTGCTGTCTCATTACCACCTCATGTTTAACATGGCAAAGATCAAGATTTTTAATTTTTCACCAGAACATACTCTTCGCTTTTCAACTCTGTAGTCCCTGTGGGGAACACACTCCAGTGTCAATCACCCAGGTCTGAGTCTGAGTCTGCTTTACAACCTGCTCTTTCAATCTCCCCCTTCCCAACCATGACTTCATTAAATCGTGCTACTTCCTACACAGTTTCTCTACTTTCCAGCTTTCCCCTCCCTCCAAAATAAGTATCTATGCCGGAGTCCTGTCATTTAACACATAAGCCTTCTGCAACCTTTTCATCAGCTCTCCTTCTTCACCTTCACGTGAAATCTCCCCAGACAATATAGAAAAATGAGAATTCCTGTAAC
Source organism: Aselliscus stoliczkanus (assembly GCA_033961575.1). NCBI lineage: Eukaryota > Metazoa > Chordata > Mammalia > Chiroptera > Hipposideridae > Aselliscus > Aselliscus stoliczkanus. Next base: position 65,082,747 of record CM066740.1, on the reverse strand, counting down.
ATGGCATCTCCACAAACCTGGTTGTTCTGCAACAAAGAAGAATGCTATTAAGCGTAGGTCCCTGATGTCCCCATTAGACACTCGGAAGCAAATCTGGCCCAGGGGGTTCTTTAAGACTCCCATCTCCTCTTTATTTTGCATTAAGGAGAGCGCACAGGAGAAGACTGATACATCTTTGGTGGGAAGTGTAGGACTTCCAGAAGAAATCAGAACATTTCCCTCATTCTTTTTGCCTCAAGCTTCTGAGTCTAGGCTCCAGGATGGGGCATAGGATCAAAATGGAGAAAAAAAACAAAGGGCAAGACAGATAAAATTTGCTTTGAGGAAATGGCAAATTTGAATTAGGATGACAGAGACACATTTGGCCTCCAGTTTGGAGGAGGTGGTGAGCTTTGAAGATGGCCAGGAATGGGTCCTAATTCATAATATAACTTTGGTGAGTATGTCAATGAAAGGTCATGAGTGAGGAAGGAAAGTTCAACCATGACACTCCTGTGTGTGCTTGATCTAGAGCCAGGCCCCAGATAAGGGAAAGCAGTAAGACATAGCACATGAAGTTTATAAGTGGTTAGGACAGCGGAAATGGAGGATACTAAATGGCCATAGGGACATGGCAATGGTTAGGAAAGTTATATGCAGAGTGAAGGGCAGTGATAAGATCAATTCAGGTTCAGAAGCTGAGGGGAAAGGCTGGGAAAGAATAGGACCCATGTTCTGTGTACACACCGTGTGTTAGATGCTCCATGTCCTTAAGTACATCACCTAATTAAATCTTGGAGCAATCCTATCAGCAAGGTATCATCACTGTACTTGTTGCAGGTAAGAAAAGTAAAGAAGCTTGCTCAAAGTCCCTCTCTAAGCAACCTGACTCCAAGCACTTGCAAATGCTTCCCAGTCTCTCAATCATATCACATGATCACCTCCACAATGACCCTATGAGACAAGCAGCATCAGGAGAGTTTTCAGGTAACGCATCTGGAACTCAGAGAGGTTAAGTGCTTTCCCCAAGACCTCACAGCTTGTTTTCTTTGAAGCTGGAGTTTACATTTAGATCAGTTTGGATTCCAAACTCACTGAATTATACCAATGAATATAACAAGAAATAAATAGCTTCACCTCAGTCCTTATATAGGGCTTCACATGTCAACTGTAATTTCAGAAGTGTTAGTGAAGAGGTTTCTAAAAAGGTAGAAGTGAGTCAATGTGACCTTACAGCAGCCTCGCCAGTCTGCCTCCCTGCATTTGTCCAAAACAGCAGAGCCGCACAGGGGCAGGATTTTCACTATGTTTATGGCAAAACCCCATGGGACCCTAAGAGAGAGGGCAGGTCAGTCAATGATGGGGCAAGACCTTAAATATGTGAAAGACCCTAAAATATGCCCAAGATCCTAAATAAAATATGTGCATTAGGGCGGCTCAAGCCAGGCATCCTCCGGAGGGTACCCTGAGAGGAATCAAGGAGGTGAAGCATAAGGGGCCTAAGGGCCTGTGAACCCTCATCTGCAGAGCTAACAGCCTGCTAGAGAAGAGAAATAAATCCTCCAAGAGATAACTTCCTTCGGTCCTCCTTGCATTCTTGCCTCTAAGTGTCATAGTGAATCATTAACTGTTCCCGTAGGAGGCAATGTTGTATTGGTCAAGGGTCTTTCGGCTGAGGTGGTCTGTGAGACATAGGGAGATTTGGCTAAATTCTTTAGGTGATGTATGTGAATTACAGACCGCGGAAAGAACAAAGCTCCTTCCCTGTGTGTACTCAATAAAAGCTGCAGTCTGACCAGATTCTGGGCTCTTTGTCCATCAGACACTCAGTCCCCTGGCTCACATTGCTTTTTAAACCACTCTTGTCTCTTGCTCTTTATTTCTGTTTCTGAGTTCCCGCTGGTCCTCTCGAGGAAGCCAGACCCAGTCACGCATGATGCGACAAGTCAAGAGTGTGCTTTCTGTCCTGGGTAAGACATTGGGGTGCTCTGGGGCCCTGTACTACTCTTCTGCAGCTGCCCACGTCCGCAGGGGCACTTCCAGCTGCTGGATGGAAAGACAAGATGCACAGTGCTTCTAAGGCTCCGAGGAGTGAAGGAGGCTAACTCAGTCCTTCTTAGATTCTGTCTTTACTCTGAGCAGCCTTAGCAATAGCCACTCTCCCCTCCCCACAGTCTTTAACTCTTGCCATCAGCCCCAAAGATCACCCTAGCCTCTGGAGAGTATAGTCTTCCTGGACTTCTGATGGGGGAAAACTATACACTCTGAAGTGTATAGTCTTTCTGAACTTCTATCCCATCAAAAGTCCAGGCAGGAGACTGTGAGGCTGTCTGGCACATTCATTCATCCAGCAAATATTTATGATCACTTATTACATGATACGATGAGATAGCAAAAAAAATATAGACGAGGTCCCTGCTTTATTTTAAAGCTGGGGTCAAATCCCCACCCCAGTATTTGTCTGTGTGATCTTGGGAAGGTACTTCACAACCAGGGCTTCTATTTCATTCTTTACACAATGGAAATAACTACAACATCTGCCTTGGAACATTGTTGTGAAGATTAAATAAGATAATCAACTTAAATAGCTTGTTGCATAATATGCGATTAATAAGCAAAACACACACACACACACACACACACACACACACACACACAAATGCTCGGTGCCCTCTTAGTAACCATACACTGCAGCAAGCTGGGGGCAGGGGGTAGGGTACAGAGAGAACATGTGAATGTAAATGTTTCTAAATTATCAAATAGACTCTAATTATGTTAAATAAGGACTTCCATAAAGGCATGCCTGGTTATCACGGAAGCATGTATCATATTGAACAGGTTTATCAAACTAGTGATTAGTCAACTTTGAAGATATGAAGTTGCTGAGCCTCCCCTCAAGAACCCTCCTCCTCCATTTAACATTTTCGCCTGCTATTTATCATCATTATGCAAAGCTGCTAGGAGCTGGCCACCCATTTAACCACAGGGCCAATCATCTCTATTTACACTGAGTTCAGCTAAGAGATATCTAAGAGTATGCCCCCTTAGGGCTAAAAGGGTGTTAGTAATGTGACTGGCAAGATGTCTTCAGCTCTGATTGATCTCTAGATTGGATTATTAACCTGATGCTTGCTTATTTAAGGAGACTCTCCAAAGCATTTCTTTGCTCTTCAGACCAACAATGAAGAGAAGTGCTGAGAGCACATACCCCTTCTCATTAGGTTTTTCCTCAGCTTCTCTAAACTTCCTGCATCCTACAGCAGCTCCCCAGTGCACACTGAATCTTTCATGTTCCAGTAGAGCACTGACAAAAGAAGTTCACAAGGATTTTATAGAAAAGCTTCTCTTCTATAACAAGTGCATTTCTTAGATATTTATTCTCACTCGCAACTTACCAGAGGCAAACACACTCCATCGCAAAGAGCAAGAAGGCATGATTTACATTTTTTTCTTGCTTAACAGCTGGCCTACCTTGGGCAAGTTCCTTAACTTCTTGTGGGCCTCATTTATTAGAGTGTTTTGACTTTGAAACCAGTCAAATACAAGACTAGTAAAGATGCTGTGTATAAATCCCCCCACAGGCAGACAATTTATATAACAATCCAGTACTGCAGAGACAATTTTTTCCAGTTCATTCACTTGTTAGTTTACTCATTCATTTGACAAACAAGTAATCAGCCTAAACTCTGTACCAGACCTGGTTTGTTCCTCAGATTATACTGATGAGTAATTCAAGTCAAGGAGTTTGACTCTGGGAGTATAGGAAGGAACGAGATTCATGTCCCCAGGCCTCACTCAGCTCTGCACCTGGCATGGCTCTGTGCCTAGCACATGGCAGCCCCTCAGTATCATTTTATCGATGGAATGACACAAAACAGTTTCACCTATCTCTTCTTGGTAGCTAATACTACCTTGTCTTTGTATATAACACACCCATTTGTCAGCATATTCTTTGTCCTTTGCAAAGCCAATCTCTAATCCAATTTTACTTTTAGAAAGCTTCCACTGAGTTGAACGGCCTCCGTCTGAAGACTGCAGCTAGTAAACCCAGGTTAGTGTTAGCCCTTTACCGGATGCTGCCTACACCAAACTAAAACATCAATGAGAAAGAGTTTTCTGTGGGTTTGCCCATTCTGGATATTACATATCACAAGAATCATATAATATGTTACCTTGTGTGCCTGACTTCTATTACTTAACGTACAGCTAACTGTATTTCTTGTTGTGAATTTCGCACATTATGACCAATTCTCGGTAAATATCTGAACAAACCTAAATCAGTTTTCCCTTGAATTACACAGTAGCTGTATTCCTGGAAAATCTGTACATGTTAAAGCTATTCAGGGACACTTGGTACTAGTGTGCAACAGAGTTTTTGTCACAGATTATTCACTTGCATGAATGTCCTTTAGGACACTTAATAGTTGCGTGGGATGTGGGACAATACGTTGTTGTGTCTTATGGATTCCTTAGTTCCACTTTCTCAGAACCAGTTGGGCCTCTAATAATTTTCAGGCAAAATCATTTGCTCCTAAAATTTATAGCATATTGAGAACCACTGCTCATGTGAACTCAGAGATGAAGCACCTGCATTTCCTCTTCAATGCCCATCACTTTATCTGTGTTCTTGGTCCCTTTTAGTTTCTTTTATGGATTTACCCATCAATGATTGCTTTCCAGATAATTTCAACTTTTCCATTTCCTGTTGACTCTGCCTTGGTATCTAGTCTCTCTCTCTCTCTCTCTCTCTCTCTCTCTCTCTCTCTCTCTCTCTCTTCTCCTCTCCTCTCTTCTCCTCTCCCTCTCTCATTATTTAACCATTAATTTCATGAATAGAATAAGTTGTATGCTAATGTGAGCTTCCTATTCATTTCCCACCCTGTGCCCTTCAGACTTTCTGCCATCACACCAACACAACTGCTCTACCATAAGCTCCAATACAATGGCACCCTCCATCTCCCACCCTCACCCCTAATCCTTACCTGACTTCTCTTTGGCAGCTGACTCTGCTCCCCTGGCTCTTCAGCCTCTCTGTCAACTCCGTTGCACCCTGCTTTGCCTCCTCACCCTCTGGGCGGACCTTAAAGGTTTCCTGAGATATTCTGTCTTTGTCCACTTGCTGATGAGTCCTGAAACTCTACTTCCGTCTAGATTTTTCTTCATGTTCCAGATTTCTCTGCTGGACTGCAGAACTTCATATCCAACTGTCTGTACTCACTCTGGATCTCCCAAAATTACAATATTAAAAAATGCAATTACAAGTTAATAATCAACACATCCAAATGTGTCCTCACTACCTTCCTTCTGATTCTCTCTTACACTTATCATTATTATTATTATTATTATTATTTGTATCACACCATTCAATTGGCATTCATGACAGAAACCGAAGCCATTCCGGATGTTTCCCTTTGTCACTGCCTTCTCCCCATTCCTCTTCCTGATACTAAATATCACACACTTTCTTTTCTTCACCACACTTCTCTGCTATTACTGCTTTTTCCTTCAGGCTTTTGTCATCCCTTACTGCAGTACACTCCTGTGAGGAGGAGTGGTCTAGGAGCAAGGCAACAAATTCAAAAAGAAAAATTATCTAAAATGGAATATAAGTTGAATCTAATGGTTAGCCTCGCTCTCTCCCAAATCTGCCAACTTTGGTTTAAAAGAAGCGACTGCATTCTTCCTATTCTATCTACCTACTCTGATCTTATCCACTTACTCCTTCCTACATTATTAAACCTTTTTCCTTGTCAGAGTTTAACCTATGGTTCAACACCCTACACCTACAGCTAAGGGTCCAGGATTGCTTTCTTTAAATTGTAGAAAACATCTTAGATTGTCTTTACAGGACCTCTGATTAGCCTTCTGAATTGGTTTTAATTTATTCTTTTGGTAATCACAAATAGGTATTAAAAAAAGAAAAATTATGGAAACTATAATTTTCCAATGGGATTCCTGAATGACTCTTTGGCCTAGTCAGAAATTTTTTTTTCTTTCTCTGACATCTTTTGGCTCAGCTTTTTATTCTTTGAACATTTACCCTAATAAATACAATGCAAAGTTTTCTCATTTAATGCAAAATTCTAAAGAACTTTAGCAACTTTTAAAATATGGTATCTGAGATGGATGGCTCTCTTGTCAAAGAACAGTGTCATTTTCAAGGAGCAGTGTGACATAGTATATAGGCAGACAGATTTATGTAGAAGATTTGCTGTATTCAAATCCTGGCCCTGATATTTACGTATGTTTACTTGGTAAATGTGAGCAATTAATTTCATCTCTCCAAGACTTCTTTCTTCTCTATAAAGTAGGGTAAAGATAGGTCCTGTCCTGTAGGGTACTTGTCAGGAATAAATTTGCTAATTTGTTTAAATACAGTGCCTGGTATGAAGTAAGATGTGCTAAAAAATGTATGTACAATACAACTAATAGAAACGAAGTTTTCAAATAGAGCTGTAAGCAACAGATACCCCAATCCTGATAGAAATTCATAAACTTAATCCGTAAGTCTACATATTAGTTTTCTACTTAGTAATGCTGGCTTGTATTTCAATTTACTACCAGTTAATTGATTGTGACCAGATAAAAGGTGACAGTGAAAACTGTGTTATTTGTAGGCCCCTTTTCCACATGTCCTTATGGGGTTCTGTGGCTCACTTCTCTCTGCTCCAGTGGCTTCCTGGCACCCAAGCTTCTCCTCTATCAATCCTGTATAATTTGCTCTCATTTGTTTTCCTTATCCTTTTCCTGTACCATCTAATGACAGTACATAAATTTACTGCATGTAATCTATTAGACACATATTTAAATTCTATTATCCGTGACTAAAACTTTTCTTCCACTGGACAATGTCTCTTTTGTTCACTGATGTATCCCCAGACCCTAAAACAGTGCCTGGCAAATAGAAATCGCCCACTAAATATTTGTTGAATTAACTTTGTCTAATTTGATCCTGGAAAAACTCAGTGAGTTCTGGAGGGCAAGTGTCATTTCCCCTTTTTACATAAAAAAAGTAAAGAGCAAATGTTGTTAACCTGGAGTCATTGGATGAAATTCAGGGAGTCCTTAAAACTTGAATGGGGAAATTTGAGTCTCATTTTCACTAACCCTTAACTAACATTGACATTTACTTCTTTAATGAATGTAACCAACAAAGGTACCTATCATTATATTAATAACATTATATTAATAGGTACCTATCATTTTATCCTCAACAGATATCACAGATACTTTTATGTCACATTAGATTTGTTGCAGCTATCTCAAAATATTGTTTATGTTCATCATTATTTCTAAATTATGGTATTTATGAGAATTGCCTTTTGATATTGATATATAATATGATAATAAAGAAGCATATTTATTACTACATTATAAAAAGTTAACAACGGATTCTTCAAAATCTTCTGTATCATTTTATTCAACTAAAGCCCGTATTCTGAGAAATCCTCTCAGCAGATTATCAAAGCACATGGAATAAATGAAGGGACCTTGGCATGGAAGCTCAGCAAGGTGCAGCGATTTGTCCAGTGCATATAACTGTGAAGTGGCAGCTGTAGAACTGGACTACACGTCAGGACTTTTGTGGAGCCCGTTGCTCTCATGGCCAACTTCATGAGGGATGGGGCGCACATACATGGTGGTAGAATAACGTCTTCCGGAGTTCGACAGCACGGTGGCCCTGACAGAGATGTCCGATCCTGTCTATACTATTCTTTACATCTGCTTTATAAATTTTGAAATACTCGTTCACATGGCAAGAGTAGTTGCTATCTCCACATTTCCTTCTCTCTAGTTAATATGTAGGTCATCAGCATTGCCATTCCAGCCTCCTGGGTAAAGTCATGCCAGCATGTGAGGATTAAAAAACTCCCAGGTTTAGGGCTGGCTGAGTGGCGCAGTGGTTAAGCACTGGCTTGGGACGCCAGTGGCCCCGGTTCGGGTCTCACATATGAGGGCCAGTGACACAGCCCTCAAAAAAAAAAAATAAATAAAATACAATAAAACAAATAAAAAAACCCCTCAGGCTTGAGGATAGGATCTCTTGCTGAATGAAAGTTAGAGCTGTTGGTTGCAATTTCTTAACTGTTTGCGTCACTGGAGTTTTTATAGTCTGCTCTTGTTGATGTCCTGCCCAAATTCTCCTGAGTGTTATTATTTTCTGTTGAACTCTATTCCTGCAATCGTTTCACTTGGAAATGACATTCTTCATTTAGGGTTCCAAACTGTTCTGTGGCCTTTATGTGCATAGTTAAGGAATTGGCATGCTTCAGAGTACATGTCTATTTCAACATATACTGTTTTGAAGACATGAACTTATATATATATATATATATATATATATATATATATATATATTTCATATAACAGTTGAGTGTATAATAATTGTAAAAGTACATATTGAAAAGGGAATTAATAACTAAGAAACATAGATATGGAATAAAAAGACATGCACACATACACACGCATATTTATTTCTGAGTTGTAGATGATAGAAGTGAACTTGGAGCCATGTTATTCAATTCCAAGTTATAATGCCTGCATTTCCCTCCACCACACATACATGATGGTGTAAGCACTAAGCCACAGTCACATATAGGTGTGTGTGGCAGGCAGGGGTATGGGAAGGGGGGTAGAAGTAAGCTTGAATATCAGGATAATTGTTTCAAAGATTAAGTATAATTATTAATGCACACTGTCATAATGCATTCATTTATTCCTTGAAGAATGTTTCAGCGTATGAGAGCTTGACCTTTGATGGAGAAACGACTAGTGCATTTGCCTACGCTTCTGCTTACAACTATCATTGTTTGGCTTTACAGGGTAAATTCTTTCATGTGTCTATAGTAAGAAAAAGACACGTTGGAGGAGCCAATCGGACGTCCGAGCAGACAAGGACAGGTATTACCCGTCACATAGTGTAAAAGGCGCTTTTGGGGGATGGGTCCTTTCTGGGGATGACTTGGCATAAATTAAGTTCTCTGCCCTACTTACAGTTTTCTTCTTGCACAACTCCAGCACATTTTTGTGTATTCCTGGACTCAGAGTCAGCCTTTCCTTCTTGGGTACACCCTTCCTACCTTACAGACCAATGTACCTCACTAAGGGGCATTGAAACAGTTGGTCAGGCTGTCGCCACCTGTTACATAGTAGTTATTTCTCCCTGGTGTCTTCCAACAGCCAATTTTTTTAACGTGCTGTTTCTTCAGCCAGAAACTGTTATTGTAGATCTTGGCCTAGTTCCTGTTTCCAGTGCGAACCAACATCCTGACCCAGGATTGCTTTGAGCCAAAGAAACACTTTACTAGGTTGGGAAAACCATTCTCTAGGTGTTCTGATTTCATTCTCACCCACTCCAGCCATCCCTACCCTCAAATGAAAGGATTGCTCGACCATCCCCCATCCATCCTTCATTAGTACATTCTTCTGGGGTGTCCTCTACGGTGGCACATCAACCCTTGTGAAGTCTCTGTCCTCAGGCCATTTAACATTTAATTAGGTGGAAAGGACCCATGTCAATAAAAGCTAGCTGGCAACACCACAAGATTAGATAAGAGAAATACAAAAGGAACAACAAAAATAGAGGCCACATGAGTTCAAAGAAGCACTGTAAATTGGAGTTAATTGGAAAATATTCATGAAGGCATTGAAAACATTTGAAGCTAGAAATTCCATGTCTGTGAAGTATAGGAAAGCTTGCTCAGTAGTAAAAGACATTTAACCACATCTAATAATGATACAAACACAGAGATAGTGTTGTAAGTTAGTAAATGATGTCTCTAACCCTGAGAAGCATATGAATGCAATCAGCTATTAATGAACTCATTTAATTTTTGGAAAAGAAAGCAGTGTTTAGAATCAGACTAACTTTCTGTTAGAAGTCTTTCCTTGCCTACACATCACTTCAGGATAACCCTGGTGTGTTGTTCTGTACCCAGGAACTTTCAGCCTTTACATGGTGTCAGCTTAAAAGATAAGAGAAGTGGAGGCTAAGACAATCTTCATTGTTACAGATAGAAAGGTTAAGAAAGTCTTTACCTAGTGCCTCAGGTTAGCATAGTTTGTCCCCCCCCCCGCCTTCTCCCCTGCCCCCATCCACCCCACCTTTTGTATAAGAGGAGATTCAAAGAAGTAGAGAAACAGGAAAGTGAGCTTTTAAGTAGGTGGTGGGAAAAAAAGCCACACCGATAAAAATTATAAACAATATGGCACAGGCCCCTCATGGAGCTGGCTCTCTGAGTACACAGTGAGGCATGTTTACCAGAAGAAGAAAGATCGAGTTCGCTGGCGCCTCTTAAATGTGCGTACTCAAGAGTTCAGGCACACATATGCTTTTGTGTGTGTTTTCTCAGAGGACATTTTTAGACGCCAGTCTTTTTCTAATCTTAGCCATGTTTTCAAATTGAGGAAGGTATGGGATTTCTTATAGAGGACATAGATATGTAGAGGTCCATTAGGAAGTTATCTGATATTTAAATGCAAAAAAATGCAATTAAAATCCCACTACCCTTTTCATAGTTTGTTTTCTTTATTTAAAGAAGTCAGGAATTAAAAACAACTGAAATTATTTTTGTAAACCTTTCAAGAAGTTCATTTTTGGACTAAGCCCAAACATACAGTCAGTAAGCCAAAAATGGACTATTTTCACAAAGAGCTGAGTGATGGAAAGCAGAAGCTGTCATGGAAAGTGTTATGTGAATACTCTCATTAAAAAAAATGGCTGTGCATTGGAAGTAGGCATTTCTTTACCTTTTATAAACCCTGGCAAATTATTTCCCTTTGGAGGATGATCATTTGAGCTAATTTGCCTGCATTCCAAATATTATGGGTCTTGTGACAGTATGTGATTTTTTTTTTCTTTGACAACTTTCCCCCCACCAGTCTGTGGGCAGATTCTGGACATTTTTCAACCAAAAGTCAAGGCTGTTCAAACTCTAAGTGTAGTGACTGTCTCACTGATTTTGATTGACAGGATTTTGTACTGTGTGATTCACTTACTAATGTAAATTGTAACTATAATTTATATATTTCCATTGGCTGTAAAATATTATCGTAAACTATATTCTAAGATGAACTATTCACAAATTATTTCAACAGTTGTGGAACTATGGAGCAGTGGTTCTCAAAATGTGGTCCCCGACCAGCATCTGCCAGTCACCTGGGAACCTCTTAGCAATGCAAATCCTCAGTCCTTGGCCCAGGTTTAGGGGATCAGAAATTCTAGGGGTGGAGCCCATCAATTTGCAATTTAAGAAGCTGTGATTCAGATGAGCTAGACGGGGAGAACTATAGAACATAAGAGTTGCAGGTATAATGGAAGTAAAAGCAGAACCATTTACTACTATAAAAGGAAGCCCAAATATCTTTTTGTAAAACAAATTTATTCTGGAGCAAATTTCACTAAACCAGATTTCATAACCTGCCATCTCATGACATGATGGACTTAGCCTTTGGTCATTCATTCAACATAAGTATTTAAGGATTTCTTAAATGCTCATCCTATGGAGTATTTAATACAGGATGACTCTGATGTGCTGTTAGTAATCTTCCAGATGGCAGTTTGGATGCAGTGTGATCCAGAGACAATTTTAGTTCTGCGAAACAAAACTCTAAGAAGACCTCTGTTAACTTTAGCATTTGAGAAATATTCCAAAAGTGAGGATTAGTAGTAATCTCACATTGGCTGAAATTTATGGGATTACTCCTCTTGAAAACAATCTTCATTCTGTCATGTGTAATTCTTTTTACATAACTTAGAACAAGGATCCGAAGAATACTGTGATGAGATAATATCCATATTTTGACTGTAATAAATATACATAAGATCCTTAAAATGATTTTTAATAAATGCCATTGTATTACTCTGAAACTCCAATTCTTTTGGCAAACTTTCATTGATCTTTGTTGCCAAATAGGTGAAAAAGAAAAGCACTATTGCAGAATAGAAAGAGCTTTAGCTGAGGAGCTGGGGAATGCAATATTTAAACCTGATTCTCCCTCTGACAATGTTTAAATGTGGACAAGGCACTTATCCTCTCTGGGTCTCAGTTATCTTATCTGTAAAGTGGAGAGGTTGAATGGATCTTGGAATCCTGCTTCAATTAGCTACTGTGGTATCACAAACTATCATGCACACAGGGGTTTAACTCAGCACATTCATTATTTCTCATGAGTCTGCAGCTAGTCTAGGTGTTCTGCTAACCTCACTTTGGCTGGGCCAATCTCAGCTGGATTCACTGTAGTGAGATTGCAGGGTGGCTTGGGAGCTGACAGTTCTAAAATGGCCTCCATGTGGCTTCTCATCCTCCAGGAGGCATCTTGGGCTTCTTCTCATGCCCATGGCAGGGTTCCAAGAAAACAAGTAGGAGCATGCAGTCTCTTGAGAAAGAGATTCTGAACTGACATAATATAGCCACCACATCCTACTGACCAATCCAAGTTACAAGCTAGGCAGAATCAAATGTAGGGAAATAAACTCTACCTTCAATGAAAGGCACGACAAAGTCACATTGGAAAAGGTATGCTATAAGAAGAAGAATAATTAGGGCTGCTTTTGCAATCAATTGACTTTGCTAGCTTAAAATACTGTGCAATATCAAAAAATACGTTCAACATAATGCTATTGCATGCTCACTGTGGCATGGTTCAGGTATACAGAACTATTTAGGAAAATGAATGATGTGGAAAGGATATAACGTATTTGTGAAAACTATAGTAAGCATGTTTTAAGCAAAGCTTCTCTTTAATTATTGTCTGAATTTCACATAAAGTCTGCTTCATCAACTGGATAAATATTTGACTGCTGTTCAGTAAATTGCATTAGTTTACTTTAACTGTATGCTCAGCCTTATTCAGGCGTCCTACATTAGGCAATGGAGTGTGCAATGCATCTCTGCAGGTGACCAGAGCTATTCTCTGTATGAGGTAAATTAAAACTCATATTTTAAAAATTAAACATTCTTGCACTTCATGATTTCAATATTTAATTATAACCTGTGTCAAGGCCTAATCTCTGACTGAGTCAGGCATGAAATTAATCAAAAAAAAGAGGCAAAAGCTTAGCAATTCTACACTGTAAAAATAATGTGGTTTCTTTAGTCGCACAGTGATGTTTATATCCATTTTATGGAGAAGATTTCAATATCCACTTATTAAGTAGACTAAGTTGCCATATGTAGGGACACTGACCTTTTCAAAAATATCAGTAATCTGAACTGATATTTGTTAATTTTAACCGAGAACCAAACTTCCTTAAAAAATAAAAGATACTGAAAAAGATAATAGAAAATAAAATAAACGTGTTGACATCCTGTGTAGAACAAAAATAAAATATATCCAGTAGTACATTTGTTTCAAATGTCATGTTTGTGTCATTTATGTTTTCTACTAGTTTTTCAAAAAGAAACATATGAAAAAATTCACACCAGTCTTCCTAGGAATATATACTTACAAAATAATAGAAACCATTTGTTGCAACTTTTTTTTCTACAAGAATTTGCATAGCATTATAGGATTGTATGGATCAGAAAAACTAATGTACTGCATTAGAGGAGGAAAACGTATGGAGGTTAGTTAGTGGAATTAGGTAGCGTTAAACCACTGATTTTATAGCAACATGTAACGGATACCGTTATGGTGATGGAACAGCTGAGTTAAAGAGGTTGCTCACATCGTCTTCTTCACCACAAGAGTGAGATGAACTAAAATGCCTTTAAAGTTTGACAGCATGGAACAGAAAGTTTAATTGAACCTTGCTGGTTTCATTGTTGCCTTGGTTGAATGATTCCCTTCCTCTTGTAGTCATACTATATGAAAAACTTCACGGGTAAATTAAATCAACAGTAAGCAGACATGGAGGCACATTTCTCATTAGGTCTGCATTGGGAAAATCTGGGTGGGGCTTGCAGCGAGACAAAGGAAGTGAACATGAAGGGATGAGCTAGTACTGTGCATCAACATGTTGTCCTGCACCTGGAAATTTTGACATCTTGGATTCTGCAGTCTTCATGCTTCTCCCACTAATTTTGTTTGTAATTAGTACAACCGCTGATTTTATATGTATGAAAACATTGAGCATCCACAATATTTACAACACTTAAATCTAACACATAACAAAATACTACCCCATAAAAAATACAAAACTTAGCAATTCTCAACGAAAGTAATCTAAATGTCTTTATGAAAATACAAATTTAAAAAATACTAAAATGTAATTTTATACCCAACAGCTATGAAATAAGCAATAATATAAAAACTGACAATATTGAATGTTGTGCAAAATGTGGAGAAATAAGAATACCCAGACCATTTTGGAGAGGAATTTGGCAGTATTCAATAAATGTGAAGATGTACATACACTCAGACCCTGCATTCTTTATCTTTGTACTAGATTGTTTATTGTAACATTCAGTCTAATAGCAAAAATTTAGAAATATCCAAATATCTTTAGTACTATGAACAGAGTCTGGTAATTCTTAGATGAAATTAGTAAATTAGAGCTGAATATATGAACACAGATAAAATGCTGAAAAATGTTCAGCAAATGTAAAAACATGTAGAATAATGCATATAGAAGGGTACCACTGATAAAGTTTAAGAACATTCAATACTGTGGACTGCTTGTGGATACATATATTTGAAGGAAATGTATTAAAATGTTCATGTAATTGTAAACACAAAATTCAGGTTTATTCCTCCTTTCCTCCCTCTCTCCCTCTCCCTTTTTTCCCCATCTCTTTCTTCTTTCTTTCTTTCTTTCTTTCTTTCTTTCTTTCTTTCTTTCTTTCTTTCTTTCTTTCTTTCTTTCTTTCTTCCTTCCTTCCTTCCACCCTTCCTTCCACCCTTCCTTCCTTTCTTTCTTTCTTTCTTTCTTTCTTTCTTTCTTTCTTTCTTTCTTTCTTTCTTTCTTTCTTTCTTTCTCTTGAAAAAGAAAGAGGGCAACCCATAGAAAGACTCAAGAGCAACTTTAATATTTTAAAAAAATGTCTGAGGAGGGTCGGCCAAATGGCACCGTGGTTGGGAGCTGGCTTGGAACGCCAGCAGCCCCAGTTCGGATCCCACATGTGGGGGCCAGTGATACGGCCCTCTAAAAAAAAAAAAAAAAGATGTCTGAGGACAATATGGCTAAATGTTAAGTTTTGTTAATGGCTGGTATATTTAAAATAGTGTTTATTATAGTATTTTCCATATATTTCATAATTTAAAAAAGAAAAATATTATTTTTATTTTTTTAGATTTATTGATTAGCCCATACTGATGACTCTTCTTTAATGTTTGTACGTTTTTTTCACCATTCACTTTGAAATTAGGTCTTTGCCTTGTATCTAAACCCAATATAGGATCCAAACAAGCCATGTATGGTAAAATCCTGTTTCAACGTGATATTACACAATTTACCTCTAGAGTGGGCAATAATTCTAACCCTAGCATCAGTGTTATAAAGTATTTTACTGTTTTGATTTTGGAATTTGGAAGTTGCCTCACTTTGAAGGAATGAAAGGGCAAACCATTGCATAATATTTTTATGCCATAGATGAATAAATCATTGCCTAAAATTTTCTCAATATTAATATTATGCATCAAAGATATTTTAATTTAAAACTGAGACATAATCTTTGGTCTATGAATTACTATTTATGTCCATTAAAGCCTTGACCAAGTAATCAGATTGGTTTGGTGAATATACTTACTATATGATTTGTCACTGATTGGTGACACCCTCACTGATTGGTGCACATGGAGAATCCATATGCACAGTGAGTACTTTTTGTCTATAGAAACTACACTGATTAAACTAAGACATAACCATGCTTTTAGACTTAACAGTTGAAAATTCTGGTTATAAAATCCAGGTGACCCAATGGGAAGTGGGACCTGAATCAATGAGAATCACTCGATCAGATAGCAGATGTTGGCTAACTTGTTTCCTTTCAAATAAATATTTTATTATCAAGTATATGGAAAAACTGATCTGTCATGAATATGTATCCATGTGACATAGTGTATGACGTATTAGGAAGTATTACTATGATAGTTGCTGTAGCATTACATTATCTCAAGGAACTTGTAAAATCCTGAGTTATGCATTATACTTGTTTTGCAGGTGAGAAAACTGAGGATCAAAGATGTTTAAAAAGTGACCTATGTTTACACAGCCAGTAAGGAAAGAGGTGGTATTCAAACCCTGGTATGTCTTTCTTGGAAGTCCACACACTTAACAGCTTCCCAATGCTTTCTCCCACTATTATTTGCATTAGCAACAATAAAAACCCTCTTCTGTAGCAAAATATAGCATTACCATTTATCACATAATGTTGGAAATTTCTGGTGCCAAATACTAAAACAAACAGTTTATGAAAGGAAAGGAAAAAAGTGAGAGATAAAATAATAAAACAAAGGACCCAACTCTTTATCAAAACAATAATAAAGACACAACCCTTTTCCACCTTTGCCATTTCCTCTCAAAGAGCATGTTGCTCAGATGGTTTTTTCATGAACTGTCTCTGATATTCAAATTCACACTCAAGAATACCCACATGCCTGGACAAACTTTTGCAGTTGTTTTATTTGTAATTAATAATAAACTTCAAAACTGCAAGTATTCATAACATACCTCTCTACATAGAGTCCCCAGGTGTGTCTACTTAAGGGCTGCCAGAATAAGTCAGAAAGACCCAGATGAGAACATAAAGTTCTGTTATAGTCCAAATTACTGATTTATCTCTCCCCTTTGGTGACTTGCAAACTGGGATTATCAACCTCTGGCTTATTTCTGATCCAAATAACTGGTTTTTTTGTTAAATTAATAATTCAAGAGACAGTGAAAATACTAATTTCTGGTGCATATATTAGGTCAGTACTACTCAAATTTTAGGTTGCTACCCATTAGCGATTTGGAATAAAATAGTCGTTGTCAAAGCAATTAGTGGATTGCAGTCGGCATTAAAAAAGGAAGATGAATAGAATAGAATAGAATAGAATAGAATAGAATAGAATAGAATAGAATAGAATAGAATAGAATAGAATAGAATAGAATAGAATAAGTATTCCAATGCATGGCATGTCAAAGAGTATATAAGGGTAAATATTATTTCATATACATGCATATCTGAAATTCAGTGTAAAAATGTATTCTGTACTGAGAACCATGTTCAAAAGTTGAAAACCCAATGTAATAGGATTAACTGGATCTAACTGAAACATTTGGCTCTCTTTCAATCAGGTGAAATCATAAGTACACCCTCAGACCATTGGATTACTATTCTTGGTAGATACTTAAATAATCATTGACTCAGGAGAAATCTAATTAGGAAGCTGCTAGAGATTTTTCATGTGTTATAATTACTGCCTCCTCCCCTATTGCCAAATAGAAGCAGTGCTCAAATGGATGTCCTAATTGCTGATGGAACAGTCATCTTCTTTGCGAGCTTAAATTGTTATTAATTTTTCCCACTCAGTTTTATTCAATTGAATGGGGGAAAATGGTCAAGTCAATTGTCTGGTAATTGTGGGAAACATAGCATTTGGATGGACTTTGTCATTTTTTTTTTTTGGCTAATTATTTTGGCTTCCTGGAGGCCTAATTTAAATGTTAGTCTTAAGTATGAAAATAATCATCTAAAATACTCATAATAACTAACAGTTTTCATCCAGGAGCTGTGCTACTTCCCATTGTAGCTAGATGTAAGAATCACCGGGGGAGTCATTCAAAATACCATCCCCAGGCCCCCCCCCTGGACACTAAGATTCCTGTCCATTATGGGGCCCAGGAACTTGTGAAACACCCCAGTTGATTGCTAGCTTTAAGCAGGCTTGGGATAAAACGGAATTGTCTCATTTTATACACACACACACACACACACACACACACACACACGTCGTGTGGAAGCAGATTTTATCATTATGCCCATTTTATAGGTGAAGAAACCGAACCTTATACAGATTAAGCAATGTGCCTCCAGCTCTAGATGGTGAGGGGAGAAGAAGGGAGCCAGGGGCAGGAATCTCAGCTGAGATTCCACCACAGGCTGCATCCAGTAACTAAGCTACCGAATTATTCAAATCCTCTTTCCCAGCCTCCTGTCCATAAACTCTTATCTGTGTGCCCTAGAGGAGGCTCCTGTGTCCCACTGGAACCTCTCCCCTTCCCTTTCCCTTTCCCTCAGCTCTTTTTTGTGACCAAGGAGCTGGTGTTGGGGGTGGACAATGTCCTCTGAGCCACCCTAGAGGCGGTTTGGGTACAGGTGTATGACTGCGATGTTGGGGAGGATCTTATATCTGTGATCCCGGAAGTACCATCATCCTCCATCCTCCCTCCAGAGAGGCTTCAAGGCTGTACGTAGCGACTGTGCTTTGGCTGCTAAAACTGCAAGGGTGCTGCTGATACCTGGTGTTTTCAGGGTGGGAGAAGTTTGGCTCTGTCACTATACAACCTAGAGAAAGGAGAGAAACATAGGGCAAGCGACTTTCTTTGCTATCCTAATGGACGATTGTAAAACATACAGCATAGGAAAAGCAGTGTTTCACATCTGAAGAGTGTTCAGTCCATTCACAGTGCTGTGCATTCATCACCTCTACCTAGTTCTAAGTTTTCCTCTCTACCTCAAAGGAGACTCTGTACCCATTAAGCAGTCATAATCTATCCTCTCCCATCTCCCTGGGAGCCACTAATCTCTTTCTGTTTTCCATGGATTTGTCCATTCTGGATATTTTATATACAGGGAATCATATAATATGTGACCTTTTGTGTCTCATCTTTTTCAGTTAGCATAATATTTTCCAGTTTCATCCACATTGTAGTGTGTGTCAACACTGTATTTTTTCTTGTGACTGAATAATGTTCCATCCTGTGAGTAAACCCCAATTTGTTTATCTAGATACCCGCTGATGGACATCTGGGTTGTGTCCACCCTTTGGCTACTGTGAATAGTGCTGTTATGAACATTTGTGTGTTCATAAGTATTTGTTTAAGTACCTGTTTTTAATTCATTTTGGTCTATATCTAAGAGGGAAGTTGTGGGATCATAATGGTCATTCTATGTTTAACTTTCTGAGGAACCACCACACTGCTTTCCACAGTGGCTGCTTCATTTGGCACTCCCAACAGTAGTATAGTGGTTCAGTTTCTCCACAACTTCACCAACACTTGTTGTTCTTTTCCTTAGAAAAAAACAAAACAAAACAAAAAAACAACAACATTTATTTTTATTCTAGCCATTCTAGTAGGTATGAACTGGTATCTCACTGTAGGTTTGATTTGCATTTTCCTAATGGCTAATGATATTGAATATCTTTTCATATGCTTATTGATCATTTGTATAGCATATCTCCTTTGGAGAAATGTTGATCCAAAGCCTATGTTTAACTGTTGAATTCTGCTCGTCTCTTTTAGCACTGACCTCTCCCTGTCTCCCTCATTGCAGTAATAATGGTGATAATGAGAGTAGCTACCTAACACCAGGCACAGTTCTAAGCACTTTAAATACATTGAATTCTTTTAGGTTTTATCTCCATTTTAAAGATAAGAAAACTGAGACCCAGAGAAGATTAAGTTGAACAGGGTTCATTACCAACCAAGAGGCAGAGATTGATTTCAGTCATTTCTCCCTGATTTGAAGGTCCATGCTCTTAATCTCTGCACCAGGGGTCTGCAGATGAGCTTGCATTGCTTACATATACTGGGAAATTATTATTTTGCTATGTAGCATCTTATACATTTTTAATAATAAGCTTAAATGACTGAAAAGGATGTCATTTTATCCTTACATATTATAAATATTATCATTTAAAAATATAACTGTTAGATCACTCCTTTAAATGTTTCCAAGGGACTCTAAGTGCCATGCTGATACAGTACACAGAACCATTGATTTTAAAAATTCGTGAACAATTCTTTCTTATTTTGCTTGAAATTGTACTTTTGTTATATTACTTCCTCAGAATGTTATCATAAAATAGCATTTTTCATGCTTGAAAGTCTCTTATTGATCACCCTCTCATACTTTCTGTATCAAAAATATGAATATAAGTTAAAATAGAATCTTAAATAATTTCTAATAACTATAAAGCTCTGAGTGTTAAAGGTTTCTTCTGATTGAGTGATTATTACAATTATTAGTAGTAGTCAATTCTAAAGTCAACAAAAATTATACTACAACAGATTTTGATAAATTATCATTAACTAGAACAAGTAAATTTGTGTTGGAAATGTACCCTTTTAGTAGGGATGGGGATATTATGGTACCCTGATTAAAGGAGAGTCTGTGCACAACAATTTTTCTATTTGTCCCTTTGACATCCTAGAGCATTTTTACTATTGAATAATGCATCAGAACAAATTTGTGATAGGTGAAAGACATGCCTCTTTTTGTTGTCACTTGGGAGAAGTTAATTCAAAAGGAGTTGTACAAATGGGAACCTTGGAACCTACTGGTGTGCTGTCTTCATCACTTATGGGAGAGTTCTGAAATAGGCCAAATTTAGAAAAGAGCAAATATAGAAACAATGGATCTGGAAAATAATTTTAAAAACAAATTATTCCTGCGCCCTAATCCTTGGAGGGGCTTTGTGTGCTCTCAGGGGGTTGAAGATCAATATGCTACACGATATTAACGAGTGGCCTTCAAGACTCCCTCCCAACTTCAATAGTGGGCCCCAGAAGACATAGCCACTGGACACATGACTACAATCTGCTAAGAACTTTGCACAGGTTATCTTGTTTAATTGTTGGAAAACAGAAAGAACTCTGCAAGGTAGGATTGTGTTCAGTATACAAAAAGAGAGTAATTTGTGTGGTTTGGCACAAATGAAGTGGTTGAGCAAAATTTTGAATTCATTCTGTCTCCTGTTTTTTCCTTAATTCTTTATTAGGCTGCTGTCCACTAGATGCAATGTAATTCACATCAAATAATTTTTGTCTGATTTTTTTCTTTCTTTTCCAAACTTTTACGATGTTATTACTTGCCATATATATCTCACAGGGACAACAAAGAGGTTATGTGTATCTGTAATTAGTGGAATATGAAAAGGAGAGTTTTTTGAATAAAGAAGATACCTTGTATCCACCATCTACCTTTGGGCATTGATCACTCTCTGAACAACGTTAGCACAAAGATGGGCAAAGTTGCACCCTGATTTTGAAAGGGTACAGAGCTGGGGATCCCTAAGTCAGACTTTTCTAAATTATAAGTTTGTGACTCAGATTTTACACAGAAGAGATAATTGTCTATGATAGGTGTCACTGTATGAAAACCTTTTCTTTTTTTAAAGTGAGATAATTGTGAAACCAATTTGCTAAACTGTGGGACAATTTAATTTCTCACATGGACAAGAATTCATATTTAAAAAAATAAGACTAACTGTATAATTTATTCACGAGCTATAAGGTAATGTCAGGTTTAGCCATCATTCTATAAATAGAGTCATAAAAGCACAGACCAACACCTTTTAGTTACCCTGTAAGTAGCTTCATGGTCAGATTTATCTGGTATACTGAGCAGAAAGTCATTTTCTATCACATAATGAAAATATTTGGAAAACCACTAGAGCAATGAAAGTTACAGCATCTTAAAACTGTAATTGTCTTATTCCATTATTAGAGTGGAAAGTATTTGGAAATGTTTTAGTTTCCAAATAAGTGGCATTGTGTCATTTTGAGATTACTAATTGGTTGCCCCACCCCTTTTCTTTAAAGACTGAAGTCTGATGAAAAAAAGAGAAAAAGGAAAATTAAAAACAAAAGAAAGACTTTAAAAGGAGAACTTTGCTTTTGATACTGGTATTTCTTTCGATGACTAGTCAGTAAACAAAATGTATGAAAAGTACATAGAATGACAAGATGTTTATAGGAAAACACTTGAATAGTTCCTTCCCCAAAATCTTACATAAACTTTATAAAGGAAATAAACCCATAATCAAACAGAAAATGAGCCCCTGCCTGGTAGAAAAATAATTTAATGGGAGAAACCTTTTAGGTTCTTAAAGGTTTCTTTGTTAGATATTTCTGGCATTTCTTCCTCCTTTCTTCTGCTTCTGGCCTCTTAGATAATTTCACTGCTTGTTAGAGGCTTTACTACAAAGAGCGTGGGCTTAAAACAATGAAATGATGAAACAAACCTGGCTAGTTTTTAGTACATTCCAGGGACAGAATCAGGGAAAGGTAGAGCATGAGGGTTATGAATTATGAGTAGAATTCAATTATCTGAATTAACTGGATGTCCCTTTACCAGACAATGCAAATTTAATTATGTCTTACTTCAGTATTCATCAATGAGTTTGTAGAAAACCCCACAAAAAAAAGGTGAGGTATATTCATGAGAGAAGAACTCAATTGAGCACACAAAAAAAGGAAAAAATATCAGCTCTGCATTACAGCTTTTATTTGGGAAAAATTTATTTAGTGAAGTTACCTTGAAAGGAGGATAAACACTCTCAGACAAATTGGTTCATCTTGGGACCAGTTCTATGAGATAAGTGAACACTTTTTTCCTTGAATCCAAGAACTACACTGCAACCTGACAAATCCTAGGCACAGTGTATCAAACAGCCACAACAGGTTCCTTAGAGATCTCACAAATGACATTTCTTTATGTGCAACTCGATAAGTGTAATTCCCCATCTCCAACTTTTTCTGTATTGCTTCATATCTAATCTAATTTTTTTTTTCAAGAATTGTTTTATGCCTCTTAATGTATTGTTGGGAATTTGCTTTTAGGCTCTTGGGTAATGGGGAAAATGAATTGCAATCTAGTGGAATCTTGACAATATAACCATTACATTGTGAATGCTACAGCCAACAAGGAAAGTAAAGATGAAGGGAACAGTGTTTGATTCTGGTAAATTATTTCCTTCACAATTTTGCTTCTGTAGAATAAATACAGTACATGAAATAGCTATGGAAAGATAATCTGTTAGTTGCTCTCTTCAATGAAAAGCAGAAGTATATCATTCAATTTTGGGACAACTTGACATCTCTGAGAGCATCATTTGCGAGAAGAGACAATTGTTATTTTATGAACAATTATTTGATACATTTAATAAATTATACTTACCAGGCAGCACTTACAAAATGTATCTCTGTAATTAGGGAAAACATACAACTCTTATGGTGAGAAAATGACTGCTTTGTCATTTCTAGGATCAGAGCAATTACTGACAAAAAAATTAATTTCAGCTTTGGAAAGAATGACTTTTTATGGTTGTTAAGCCTCAGTTATGTGCATAATAGCTAGAAGAATGTGTAGGTTCAGGTCAATGAAAAGAACATAATCTTGCTATGAACACACAGTCTAGCGAATATTACAAAATATTTAATTACTTGCCCTATCAAGTCACTTTGTGGTTCTATAGTGGGAACCCTGGAAAGGCATCTTGAAGCCTGTTTGCTTTCTGGTCTACCTCCTTCTGTTTACTTCCCCAACATTACATTCTGTCTTTTCCTATCTTCTGTCCTTACCCTCAAGTCTGGCCTGTATCCAGTTGAAGGTTGTGGACATTATTCACAGATCCATAATGGAAGTGTGTAAGTGGATTCTAATTATTTTTTTTGGAGGAGAAAGGATAAATCTTTCCAATTATGAAAGAGAAATAACTATAAAGAATTTATGGAGTTTTTCTGCTAATACTGAGCATTATATCTGAGTTAACAACATAAAGGCTGTTTCTTCACTGATCTATCAAAGGTGGGAAGGTCAAAGAAAGAAAACGGAGAGAAGAAAAAATTGCCTTGACATATAACCCATACTATACACTAACATGTTGAACATTTATTTAGCACCAGATTTGTAAAATTGACAGCTATTTTAAAATATCCTTTAAAATTTCACACACATTTAAGGAAAGAAACTACAAATATTATATAAAGTAATAAAAACTGAAGATGAATAAAGAGCTAAAAAAAAGTATCATTTGAGTTAAATTTTATTTTAAAAATTTTTAAGTATGATTAACTTAAAGATATCATGTTCTTCCAATATATTACTGTCTTGGTAATGATAATGATGGTAACTAATATTATTGACTAGTTACTATGTGCTAGGTACTGTTTTACATACTTTATAGATATTATTTCAAAATGGCAAGTTAAATAAATGACCATTCTTCTAAGATACTGGATCTGGAGGCTTTACAATATGTGGTGTATGTTTTCTGATGGTTTCTGAGATTAGAATCTGATTACTGGAGTTCAAGGGGCAAAAGTTCAAACTCTTGTGAAACTCCAGGGTCTATCATTCTTATTATTTCTTTAGAGACTGAAGTTTAGACAAAGAAATCCTGACGCCACTCTTCAGTTGCTCACACTCATCTTTTAAACTCTTGAAAACACTATTATTCCAGAGATGAAGCAATTTTTTTTTACTCGACTATTCCAATTGGCTAAGCATCTGTAAGTAAAAACTAATATGCGTGTAATTCAGTAATTCCACAGCCTCTGGAGGAATGTGGCAAAATCCACCTTGGAATGCATGATGTTTATGCTAGTTTACTCAATCTTTCAATCTGTGGTCCTGGACTGTGTCTTCTTTCCCATAAGCAATTATCAGGACTCATGTGTCCCTTGAATTTAGACTGAACACACTGTCCTGGATCTATGATTTGCCTAATCCTCCTCCTAATAATGTGGAAACTTCTGGGCTATCTAAAGACCTCTGCAACAGCAAGAATTTAACTTGAAAATTCAACATGTAAAAAGAAGAAACGATGTACAGAAGTTCATTTAAAAAAAAAAGAAAGAAAGACTATTCATATAATTTCCACAACGGCATATTCATTGCTGTAGATGTGAGGTATTATCTAGAGGTAAGGTAAAATGGCCAGAGTGCATTTGTTATTTTTGTCAAATCTTTCACACATCAGGTAAAATGACAGAAATGGTGTAGTGTGCTTCTAATGGAAGGGAATATAAATTTGAAATGAAATTTAAAGGAATGGAGAATTATTTTTTGTTGCTGAGTAATTTCTCAAATTTTTCTCAGGAAAATAACTATAAGTTAACTAAATATTTTGATGTTAAATATTTTTTCTCTTGTGAGAGATAGCTCACCAATTTCCAAAGCCACTTGGTGAAATGTATACTCATACTATTATTTGCTTTAATCGTTTTAAACCCTGCCCCCCAATAAAAGCAAATTAAAAAATAAGCAATAAAATTAAAAATCATTTTTCCTTACTTTGGTTTCTGGAATGACGCTGTATTGATAGTGTGCTTTCAGTTGTGTCTTAAATTTAAACTTATTCAAGCCATAAAAGAGATTTCTTGGGTCATCCTGCCTGTCCTCCCTCTAGCTAAATTTCTGTTTCCAGGAGAATGCCATGTAGTGATTTAAATGTAGATTATCAAAACCAACCATAATGCAAGGGAAATGGATAAACAATAAATTGTTTTATTCCACCTTAGGACACCGCAGGAGCTGGGGATAGCATTGCTTGTACCTCAAAACATCCTATTCTACAATACAGATGTAATAGATGAGATAATGGCCATAGAGTCAGGATGTCCAGTCCATCTGCAACTCTTACTGCTGGAAGTTTATTACTGAGGGGTTTTTCTCATCTGCTGCTTCGTGTTTCTTGCATCAAAGAAAAGCATGAATAAATGTTGCTGAAAGGTTAGGATATCTAAATAGAAAAGATAACAAGCTATCTCCTATTGTAAGAGACAATTCTCTTTGGAACTCATAGACAGTGTCTCATAGACAGTGGCACTAACTGCCTGTGTTCTAGACTTCCTTTCCAAGGAGGTTTGTATGGCAAACAGCACAGAAAGATCAGACAGTATCTCCTTCTTTGGGAATGGTCAAATAGGCTTGCTGCCCATTAGAAAGGTTTGTGTTCCCTAAACTTGGGGTTCTTCTCCTGTAAAAGCCTTCTGTATATTTAGGCACCACCTGGCCTGCTTTTGATTTCTCTGCAGCATTGCAGATTGGGGTACTGGCACAAATGCTGATACTCTGACTACTGCTGTATCCATGCATAATAAATGTTTTTTGTTTGTCTGTTTGTTTTGTTTTGTTTTGTCCCTGACCCAAGAGTCTCCTTTCTCCTACCAGCATCTGTGAACCAGTGTCAGGCTAGTAACTTGTTTGTTGTTAACTTGCCTATAAGGTAAATTTTAGACTTTTCACAGTTCTTGACAGTCAAATATGGTTAATATGTGAAACAGACAAGTAAATATTCCACCTTTCACATTTCTTGCTATAGGTAAGTAAACCTTAAAACCTCTGCTGGGACTGCTACATGATAGCCTTGGAATAATTATATACTTGTATACTGATTTTCCTGGACTCCTACACCAGAGAAATCATTCTCTACTCTTTCAGAATGAATTCTAAATCCAAGATTTCTTTTACTAAGAACACACCGCACCTATTCTGTCATTTCATCCTTTGCCTTAAAGAATTAGTGGAGAAAAATCATTGTAAACAATTTCACTGCACATCTAGACCCTCTTCCCAAGTAAAGCCTCTGCAGGACTCCAGGCTTGCTTTAGGTAGTATTTCATATTTCAGCATTGGAAGTATTTGGGGCCCACTTTCTTTCAGCAGTAACTGTCTTGCTTTGTATATTAACAGTGCCCAGCATAATTTATAATCTATGTTCTTCTTATGTATGTATTGTTTCTTAACTTCTAAGTACTCTAGTGTCATTTTTTAAAATCAAGGACATTCTCTTAGATAACCACAACACAAATGTATCAAAGTCAGGAAATTACCATTGAAAAAACACTGTTATCCAATCGAGAGACTTCATTCAGATTTCACGCACTGTCCTGCTTCTCATCTGTAGTAAGATTTTTCAGGGCCAGGATCCAATCCAAGATCACCTGTTGCATTTCAGTTGTCATGTTCCCTCAGCCTTCTTTCATCTGGATCAGTCTTCATAAAACTTTCTTTATCTTTCTCAATTTTGACATTTTGAAAAGATGGAGGCTGTTTTGTAGAATGTTCCTTCATTGTGGTTCATCTAAAACTTCATTAGATCTAGGTCACACATGGGTGGCAGGGATACCCCAGAAGTGATACTATATTGTTCCCCTTGATCCTATTAGGGGGCAGGCAATTGTGACTCGTGTCCATGTTGGTGATGTTAAATTTGATCACCAAGTCCTGGACATGTCCTCCAAATTTCTCTGCTGTAATGAATAACTAACCTATGGGAAGATTATTTGAAGCTATGTAATATCTGTTCCTCATAGTACATTGATGGCTCTTACCTGATCAAATTACTATAGTGATTGCCAAATAGCACATTCCTTCTGCACTTATTAAGTTAAATATTTAGGGTCGTCCCTGCTCCCTTATTTATTTATTTACTTTTGTCTATATGGATTCATGGATTCTGATTTTATTCAATGGGTTATAATCTATTACTATCATTATTTATTTTGATGCTCAGATTGCCCCAGATTTGACCAGTGGGAGCTCCTTTCTTTTTTATTTATTTTTATTATTTTTTTTTTTAGGGCAGTGTCACTGGCCCTCAGATGTGGGATCTGAACCGGGGCCGCTGGTTTCCCAAGCCAGCGCTTAACCACTGCGCCACTCGGCCACCTCCTGAAAATTGTTTGTTTTTTTTTAGAGGGCAGTGCCACTGGCCCTCATATGTAGGATCTGAACCGGGGCCGCTGGTGTCCCAGGCCAGCTCTTAACCACCGCGCTACTCGGCCAGCCCCAGTGGGAGCTCCTTCAAAACTGGCTTCTGTGCCTGTCATTCTTGGAGCACATTCTTATTTCTGGATTACCCTCCCAGCCCCAACCCTGGACTCAACCATTTTGCTAAGGACCCCTGGTTCTTTGTAGTGGGGAGTGACATTAGAACGCAAGATTTGGAAGCTAGGTGTGCTCATTGCCACTAAAATGCCCTTGTTCATGTCCTATCAGTGGACAGACTGGGGGAAGTAGCCATCTCATATTATTCTTGCTTTTCACTGTTTTATATTTGTAGCTCCTTTCTCTCACCGTGAGATGCCTGGCCTGCAACAAGATCAATATATTTACCCCTTTGCTCAGTTCTACAATACACATAAACTGACTTCAGAATTACTACACCCACACCACTATTAACAAAAAACCTACTGTTTTAGAGGCAACCAGCCTGGGGTTTGATTTGTAACTGAATTCATCTACTTAAGCTTATTTATAGTTTTGAATGACTGACCGTGCATTTTTTCGTTTAATACTCTAACACTATACAAGCTGGTTTATGTAGTTAAAATTATTGTCCCCATTCTTTCTCAATTAATAAAGATTTATTTATTATTATTATTTAAATAAATATTTATTAGATTAGGCTGCTTACACTGTCATTCCCTTTTACAAAGAACAAGTGAGCAGTTTCTCTTTGGTCCCTTAGATGCTGCCTTCTGAGCTCTTTTTCAGTTTTTCCTCTGTTCCTCTTCAGAGCAGACTTCCTTTTGGGTTCTTAGTGAACTCCTGCTTACCCAGTTCTTTCCATTCAACAAACAACTTTCAGATGAATTTACACAAGTGAAAATTATTAATAACATTTAGTATTATCCTGTTATATCGCTTCACAAACTGCTCCCCATCTCTTAGCCATTAACATGACTTTTCAGTGATAGAAATTCAAATTATAAATATCAGAAAACTAAGGGAGGAACTTTCAGGGTCTGGGGAATATCCCTGGTACCCACAAACCACACTAAATAACCCCTACTTTTAACTTCTAAGCATAATACTGGTGAGATAAAAGTCTCCTGCTAAGAAGACAAAAATATTCACAAATATAAATAGGAGAAAGCCTGGCTTTAAATGTGTTCAGAGAACTGAGGGCAATTTTGCTTCTCATTTTAAATGCTTTATAGGTCACTGAAAACCTCTCCTACCAATTTACTGGGTAACCTTTCTGTAATAAGATCCCATC
The DNA here is from genome assembly GCA_033961575.1 of Aselliscus stoliczkanus. NCBI lineage: Eukaryota > Metazoa > Chordata > Mammalia > Chiroptera > Hipposideridae > Aselliscus > Aselliscus stoliczkanus. The sequence continues at coordinate 65,053,890 of CM066740.1, read as the reverse complement.
TTGTCTCAGTTTTTCCTTCCATAAAATGAAAATACTACTACCTGCTCCTATTTATAGGATAATCAAGATAAAAAAGGTTTGGGTAGGAATAAAGTATAATTTCTTAGCTGTGGTTCCCCTCTAGGGAAACTAGCATTCCTTATGTGGAAAAAAGGAAACAGCTTGGCGTGTAGTTTGTGCTACGACGGCTCATAGTGCCGTGTGCTCGGCGGGCTTGCTCCCTTCTAGGTCCCTCACATTTTTGCCAGACAGACTCTCAGGCCACCCAGCAAGAAGAATACCTGCTCTTGAAATTGAGAATTCAGCTTTTGATAACTTCAGAGACAATGTGTTCTGCCATGCTTCCTGAGGGCTCAATAGACATTGTGATTCAGTTACTGGCAAAGATCAACAATAAATATGAAATGAAATAATAATTATTTGCTATGCAATCTACATGAAGCGATCATTGGAGGGATGGCACAGTATCAGTGGTTAGGCCACAGGCTCTGGAGCCTGACTGCTGAAATTCACATCCCAGCTATGCCATTTGCTAGCTGTGTGACCTGGGGCAAGTTACCTACCCACTCTGGATCTCATTTTTACCGACTATAATTTGGAAAGGAGAACAGCTACCTTACACCAGAATTAAATGAGTTAGCATATATCTAGTCTTAGTATATAGCACAATACTGAAAAAAGTTGATACTAAAATGATTCATAAATGGCCATGTGACAGATTACCTGGGTGACAGAGATATCAACCAGAAAAAAAAAATGTATTTGGAGAAGCACTATATAAAAGCAATTTTTCTAACTGGTATATATTAGCTAGGTTTACTCAAGTGGACATTCAAATGTTAGAATTAAGTTTAAAAACTGTGAGAACTAGAACCCAATAACATGATCACAATTAATATTATTAATTATAGCTGAACTAAACTACATAACTGAGGGCTATAATGGTTAATATTGCTTTATCAAGTGATAATTCACCATATTCCATATGGTTGTGAAATTTCTAATTTCTCTTGATTTTTATTCCAAGGCTAGCATAGACTTCTTCCTACACTCACAAGACCACCTCAGCTTTCGCAGAAATTTTAATTTGCACAACTAAACAAGGAAAGTGGAACTATATGTTTAAAAGAGGATATTAGAAACCAATATTATTTTGTATTTTTGTATAAGTCTTAATAACTTCTTTTTTGAGACATACATACATATGGTTACTATAGCTTTGCAATCACAAATCAGACTACATGATCTTGAAATATGATGATCAGCTTATTTCCATGCACAAAATTATGAGTATTTAGTTTGGATGCTAAAAATAAAATTTCTAGGTAGAATATTATCCATAATCGTTTTGTTATCATATTCTCTCAGAGTATGGATACATTACACCTATATGTCCTAAAGTTCATTGATTATTAAAAGATCAATTTCACTTGCTAGCAATGTTGAATTATTAGGAAAATAACAAGTAAAATATTATGAGATTTGATTCTAACCTTTTTCCAAAATTGATATGAATATTTAATCTTTCCAAGAATTTTTCAAAAAATTTCTGGATTGTTCTCAGAGTGTGTTTCTCTATCTTCTCTTCTTTTAGAATGTCATTTGATTTCTTAATTATAATTGGATCAGATTCGTATTACATTTAGAAAATAAAATATATATTGTTTGAAAAGTAGAATAAACAGTGGAATTATTGGTTTGGTAATCATTAAGTTGTCCAAACTATTCCATGGAAACATGAGTAAACATGACAAAAATTAGAAAAAACATAACAATATAAATAATTTGACCATTGCTTCTCTTCAGGACTAAGGCCAATATTATAAGTGAGCCTATGTACATCCCAAGTGGACAGCTCTTTGTAAATGGAATTGATTATTGTATGATTCTTATGTTTGTACTGTTTATGGTCGATTTTTCTATTGTTCCCATTATTCATTCTCCATGAAATATTACGTATCCTCACCACTGCCATGAAATAGTGACTTTTTATCAGAGGAATATACTTCCCTGTCCCATTGTTATTTGACTTGCCATATGACTTGTTTTGGCCACTGACGAGAACTGAAAGGATGTATGCCACATCCAAAGAAAGACTTAGGATACACTCTGTGTTAAGGATCTTGCTCTCATTTCCCTCTGGCAAAATAAAATAGCATGTCTCAGAGGTTGCTGTTTCCATTTGGATCCTTGAATGAGATAGGGGCAGGATTTTAACCAACCCACACAAAAAATAACTTTGTAGTTATTTTAGAGTGATTCATTACTGCAGGCAAACAATTATTTAAAGTATCTGTATAAAGCATTTTCTTTTAAATATCATGGGAGCCAGTCTCCAAGATAGCTCCTATTGATAATGGTTCTTGTCTACTAGTGTTTATTCCCTGGGTGTCCCTTTCACATTTGATAGAACTATTCTATGTAACTCATAGAATACTGAAGAAAGAAAGAATATGACTTCCAAGACTCAGTCATAAAGACTTCTAATTTGCTCATTCTTGGGTCACTCGCTACAGAGGAAGCCAGCTGCCATGTCATGAACACATTCAAGCAGACCTATGTGAAAATGGACAGAGGCCTCATGAAAATAACTAGCACCTGCTTGCCAATCATGAGCTGTCTTGGAAGCTCAGCATCGAGCCTAAGCCAACATCATGATGGTAACCTCGTGAGAGATTGTGCCAGAACCACCCATCAATGCTTCTCCCAACCTACAGGATTCCTGATGCAAAGAAACTGTGAGATAATGAATGTTTATTTTTTTAAAGTCACTAAGTTTTAATGTAATTTGTTACATGGCAGTAAACTAATAAAAATGATGTCTCAGGAGATTTCCACTTCTGGGTATGCAGTAGTACTTTCCAGCAGACCAGTGCTTCAGCCAAGAACAAGCCTAATATAACACATAAGACATCTGCTTGGAGGCAGTGGAGAGCTGCTAAGGCAACCAAGATGAGAAGTGCCAAGATTCCAGAGAGGAGGGACAAGTGAATTAACACCACTTAGCCAGTGTTTCCTAGAGAAATTTGCTGATTCTGCGCATAAAGCAAATGTCTAAGAACTGAGTCTTCCTTAGACAGTCGGGGTGAAGACACTGGGAAAACTTTTGGTGGTCTTAAGTGATGCAAAGACCTGAGAGGCCAGGATGCCAGTCAGCAGGGAAGACAGAGAATTTTGCCTGACCCATAGCTGATTTTCTCTCAAGACATTTGTGAAATTCTTAAGTTGTGTGGGGCAGGAGGCTAAGTGGCTGAGCAGAAATTTTCTGCAAAGCAGAGTGGATCTTCTGTCAAGCTGTGGCATGGAAGAAGCACAGATTAGGGGTGGGTACTTGTGAGGGGAAAGACCCTGGTTAGACCGTTAGGCTCCCAGCTGGAATTCCTGGAGAATCGAAGCATAGCAGAGATAGTGGGAACCTTGCCAGAATTTCAACACAGACTCAACTCAGTTTAGCTTCTAAATGGATTTAGGTGATAAAGGCTCTATTCTGTGTTCCTAGTTGAGAAAGACAAGACCATTGGGAGTCTGCGGTATTTTATGAAAGTGTTTGGCATCCAGTTAAAAAAATTACCATGCATATTAATAAATCCAAGGGGAAAAAACACACAATAAAAGTATACTCCAGGTGATCCAAATATTTGAGATAAATGTTAGAGAGGCAGCAGGAGATAGCACTGGGGAGGGACCTGGCCTAATGACTCTCAGAAGGTTTTTCTTTTCTTCTGCTTTGCCAAATTCTTCTGTTGACATGTATTATCGGGTTTTTGGAAAAGTCATGATGTATTTTTTCTGTTTTTCATCACAAAAATGCGTCATGACTTTTCCAACAACCCAATATAAAGTGCCTGCCCTCCTCCAGGGACATTATCATACTACTTGGTTTGATTTTTTTCAGAGCACAAAACCATTTTAAAAACTCACATTTATACATTTGTTTGTTTGATTTTTGTTTATGTCCCAAATTAATATGTAAATACCATGAAATCAGTAAACTTGCTTGTTTTCTTCAGGCACATGTGAATCAAGAACAGATGGGCATAAAACAAAAACAATAACTATGACAACAACAGCAAAAACAATTAATTACATATCCTAGGAACAAAATACCCCAGTGCTACTTTCTAATTCACCAATTCTATCTTTAACAAGGTCAACTCTAAAGTTTACCCCATTTAAAATATATATCATTATTTTAATGATTATACTTTTATTTTTAGGATTTGTAGTTGTTGTTGCTTTATGGTAATCTCTTCTTTATTCATATTTCCCCGTAAAAGACAGGTAAGTCTCCTGCTTTCATAGTATTTCATTTTATTTGGAGAAGCTAGTGAAAAACATATAAGTGTGAGCATTTCAAATGATAATTAGTGGGCCTGCTGAGTGGTGCGTTGGCTAAGAGCTAGCTTGGGACACCAGAGGCCACGGGTCGGATCCCACATATGAGGGCCAGTGACACTGCTCTCTACAGCTAAGATGGTGAACAACAGCTCCACCTGGAGCTGGGCTGCTGTGAGTCCCCGGGATGGCACAGCTGCAGCACCTGCTGCAGTGGGCTGCCATAGGCTACAGTGAGTGGCCGGCAGCCAGCGTGAGCAGCTGGCAGCTGGTGTGAGCTGCCACGCTGTGAGTGGCCATCCAGAGGCCAGTGATCAATCTGCCTCACCCGAGAAGAGTGCAATGACGATACCAACATGGGCCAGTGAAGCAATGTCGTCCACAACTAGACTGAAGAACAAAAGGACAGCAACTTGTCTGTTCCCCTTCCCCGGTTCCCCAACGCTGTTCCCCTCCTCCAATTCCCCAATAAAATCTTTAAAAAAAAAACCCAAAACTGATAATTAGTGCTTTGGAGAAAATCAAGCTGTGCAGTGTAATGATTTGACTGTGTAGTGTAATGATTTGCCCAGAGAAGGAGATGCACTTCATGTAGAGAAACAACAGAACAGTTTTACAAATCTTGAGAAGAAAACAAAAGCCTCTCTGAGGCTTTAGGCCAGATGCCTTCCCAGAGCTCTCTCTGGCTGTCTTTCCTCAAGCCTGATTTACTGCTCTTAGAAGGGTCAGCTTCCTTATCTCCAATGGGAATGTATTGCAGCAAGCTTTTGTCCATAATCCAAGCCTTTATTCTTCTTAGAGGTATAGAGCAAGAAATAAAGCAACCATTTTTAAAGGAGGAAACAATCTGCAGAAAGTCAGCCGACAAGATTAAGCACTATTAATGCAGGATGGTTCATCAACCGCCTGGAGGGGTGGTCTCCGTGGCAGAATAGGAAATGCTCATAAAATCAAAAGTTGCACTCCCAAAGGTGAATGGAAGCCTAAACTGTGAGAGCAGTATTCTTCAGGTGTTTTCTTTATACCTAGGACTCAAAGTACAGTATACTAGTAGAAATTACTAGTCCCTAGTCCAGGTCTAATGGCTCTTGGATTGAACCTAGGAATCTGTATTTTTGATAGTCATCCCAAATGAAACTTTGCAAATATAAGTTTAATAACTATTATCAAATGGTGACTTTTCTTATTTTAAACATCTGTTTTTCAAATTAATTTTCTACAATCTAGATTTCACATGGTCTAGATAAAAAGGTTTAATCAAGTAATAAAATGATTAAGGTAAATTAATAGAAAAATTCAGGTGTTTAAATTTAGATGAATGGTGTTTAAATTTAGATGGGCCATTCAGCTTTCTTAACTAAAACTTTAAAATTTTATAAATTAGACAGGTAGTCCACCAGTAATAAAAATAAAGAGATTATTTACATACTGCTGCCTTCTGATGCATGCAAGATACTTATTCATTCCCTTATGGGATATTTTCATAACATATTCAAGTTTCGTTTTGAGACAGCAGACAAAAGGGTAAGCATTAGAAGTACCTACTGTTAGATCTAATTTTCAGATAAGCCATCAATAATGTAAAACAGAAGACAAATGTTTTGTTTCTTTTATTGTAAGACTTTTAGTTTTTGTGCTAAATTCAATTTTCTGAGAAATTACTACGTGCCAAGTACTGGGAAAACATCAGTGAATAAAGCCAAACTCATAACTGCTCCCACAGAGGTTACACTCTAATGGAGGGACACACAATAATCAATAAGATCACAGACAAAACTGCAGTTATGAATTGACTTCATCTATATTTGAATTCTACATTTTTTTATGAACTCCATTCTGACTTTGGAAAGTATATCCAAAATAATCAGGACCTCCTGTTACAATAGAAATTACTACAGGGATTGTAAGCTCCATATTTTTTTTTAACTTAGCTCCATATTTTTTTTAACTTAGTTTAATATTTATCTCCTAAAAGTGTCACGTTTCTCTCTCACATAATTTATCTGTAAGAACATCGTGTGTGTGTGTGTGAGTGTGTGTGTGTGTAAAACATTTGTGAAAAGATTAGACAAAAGGCTTTGGAAATAGCTGAAAACATCATATGGGCTGCGGGCATGATCTGGCTAGAAATGGTCAGATGTATTCCCGAAGGCTCATGGGTGGAGAATGCTACCGTGTAGGAGAGTGAAGCAGTAGCCTTGTCTTTATTGCAGATATTTCCAAGAGTCTATTAGCTTTTCCAGATGGGTAATTTCCCCAGTTTAAACCAGGTCTTCTGAAAACAAGGCAACAGGATCCTCTTCCAGGTGAAAGAACCGTAGTTTATGTCCGAACTGAAAAACAGATATGAGAAAACATAGCCTCCTATGAACTTCAGCAACTAGTCTATGGAATTTCAGCTTTTGCAGAGCTGTTAACTCATTTAAAGTTTTAGAAGCAATGATTTGTATTTTTAAAAATTGCATCCATTTGTTTACCAAGTGTGAAAGTTAGGGGACTTGGGCTGTTTGTGCCTTAAATCCTTCCTGATTAACAAGCACGTGCTGTAGCAGAGGAGGCAGATGCATGTGAGGGACAAGGAACCCAGAAGCATCATGCTCAGGAACAATCCACCTCAGAGCCAAGCGCCAGGTGACGGTCCTGGTCCCGTTTCCTTTCCACCCATGCTGTTTATACCGATGGACGCCCTTCATGTCCCCTGCTCACGTGGCTTTAGTGTTAGGTTATGGATATTCAGGAAAAGCACCAGGAGGGCATATGGTATTGCTGTGTTAGCTAAGACAAAAGCGTTGACACAGCCTGTCCTAGGCTCCCGTAAGTAATGGGATGTGAAGGCAACAGTGGAAACTGGGCTGCGGAGAAGTCGAGTTTCACAAATCCACAATTAAAAAAGAATTGGACCTGTCAAAACACCTTTCAAACTTTCTCAAATCCTGCTTCCTACTTTAGGACCCCAGAGGAAAATCCACTGGAGAGAAATGCTCCGCTGTCCGTTGTCTGAAGTGGGGCGCAGGTAATCAGGCTCGGCGATTGATGCCTCTCCCTATTATGTACAGTGCGGCATTTGTATAATTCATTTCTTCATGCATATTTCATTATTATTAATCATCATAAGTAAGTTGCATCTTTTAACGACATAGGGGTTGAAGAAATAGCCTGTGTCAGTGTGTGACAGTGCTGCATAGTCATCATTAGGGGGATTTATTATTTGGGAAAAAGCCAAGTGAAAAGACTCAGCTCAGTAGTCAAAAGTGCAATTTAGGGTTTATTGTGCAAAAACCTAACGTGGAAAGAGCTCTTCTGAAACGGTTTAACATACACGTGACTCCGGCCACCTTCCTTACGAAGCCTTGGTCTATTCATTGCAGGACACTGAGCTTTCCGCCCACGTCAGGCCCTTCAAGCTTCATAGTTGAAGAACATCCCCAGTCCCTTGGCCGTGGGAACTCACCAAGGCGGTAAGCACTAAGCTGTGTCTCTCCTTCACATAGCAGGATTCTGGGCAGCCTCCTTTTGCTCCCTTCAGCGGCAATTAATGGGTTTTGAATACACCTGGAGATTATTAATTCTGGAAGTGACCTTTAAGCTGCAGGTCACATTTCACTTTGATTTTGTAAGAAATCAAAGAAAGAGGGATTTAAAAATGTAGGCAATTTTTATTTTAATAATTTTGTCTGCAAACTGTTCTAGCGTCCTTTGGCAAAGAAATAAAAATTTCCAGTCTAGGGAGCTTAAATGTATCACATGAATATTACATTTTTACCTCGATTTAACCGTTTCAAACGGGGGAAAAAAAAAGAGAGAGGAAGAGCACTCAAAGAAGAGCCCGTGCCGGGAGGGTGGCTTGGTTCTCCGGAGCTTACCTAGAGAGCAGCCGGAGCGGAGGGCCCAGCGCACATCAAGGCGCGCTCACTTTTCAAGACTGCCGCATGATCTAACTCCATCCCACAAGCCCAGCATGGTCTCGGGGACTTTTGATTTCTGGTTTGGGTCGCAATTGAAGAATGGACAGAATATATCATCAGTTTTGTAAGGTGACTTCAAACTCTTTTAAAAAAATGTCCCTCACTTAAAATTTAAATATATATTTCTTACTGGACTGTATAATAGGATTTACTTGAAATCAATGCTTTCAACCCTGGCCGCACATTAGAATCCCTAAGGGAGCTTTTCAAACAGAAAGAATGTCCAGTCCCGCCCAGTAATCTGATTTTAATTGATCTGAGGTGAGGCTCAGAAAATTTTAAAAAGCTTTCTGGATGATTCTAATGTGCAGCCAGGGTTGAGAACAACTGCTGTAAATACTTAGAATAAGTATGAAAATTATTTTGATTATTTTTCTAAATATATTTTATGTTTTAGTTTATGAGGCTGAGGATGGGTATTCACTGATATACTCGTATATGCAACATCTTGAATATTAGTTTGGAAAGTTTTGAGAGACTGATCTATTTGTATTCTTTTTTCTTATTCTCTCCATTTTTTAGTGTTTTATTTTCTCTTTCCCTGTTTCTCCAACACACACACACACACACACACGCACATATATACAAATAGGTATATACATAATTGCACCTTTAAAAAAAGTAGGGATATATTATCTATGACAGTGCCTTATGCTTCTTTTGTGATAACCAAAACATTTATTCTTTCTTTCTTTTAATCCTTCCTTTCTTTCTCCACCAAGCAAATATTTGTACAGCATCATGTCATTAATGAGAGATGGAAAAAATTTTTTCCCATCACATGACAAAAATAGGTGTCCACTGACATTTTTAGAAACAGTACCATACACAATATTGATATACCTACTCAGGGTGAAGCAAGGAATTGAGGTAAATATCAAAACAAAGCATATTTATTCACCTAAATAATGCTACTTATTATAATGAACATGAGTACCTGTTCTTTGCTTGAATTATTTCAGTAATTTAATACATTTTTGAGCAAATTAAATGTTCAGAAGTAATATTAATAGCCAAAGCAAATGGGAGGGTGAGATAATGTGTGGTTTATATTGAAGGAGAAAAATGAATTTTCTGGACTTGTAGAGAAGGAAAGTCCCTTGGAAATCGTAAAGTCTATTTGCCTCCATTTTACAAATAAGGAAATTGAGGCTAAGAGAATTACCAGTTTTCCTCTCGTTATTTCTTTGCTTATATTAAGAGCAAAAGCAACTGGCTTCTTTAACAGACCAAAGCAGAGTTTAAAAGTTAGAGAAGTTTATATTTAAATGATTTATTTTATTATGAATTCAAATTAAAGAATATCCAAATAGCTCTGTCACTAAATGTTGTACATATGATGGATTTTATACTGAATAATGATAAAGGGAATATAGATATTTGAGGATGTTAATATCAACAAAATTAGAAGTATTTCAAAATGTCTTACAGCCCATGATGTATGAATGTGTTACCATGTAATTATCTGGAGCCCTGCACCTTGTAATAGAGAGAAGGTAAGTGCCTGTGATTAGGACCCATTATACATTACGCCACATCTGATTTCAAAATGGGTTTACAGTAATAAACACTCTTTATCAAAAATGTATACTAAAAGTAAATATTTAATTTAAAAACTATAATGGTAAAATACATTTAATCACAAATATGTTAAATAAATAGATTCTATCTTCTAAAAAATATTAAAATCAAACAAGATGCTTGATATATGATCATATGCTGATTTTTCCCTTTCATTAATACTAAATGTTCAAGAGTATGACACTGTATTTCACCCTCTAATTGAACATTTTCATGTCCAAATGACAGAAACTTCAAATATATTGTTACCATAGTGAACATTATTTAAAATATTTTAAACACTATGCATATCCAGGCAGAGGCTTTTATTCAACAGCATGAATAAAATATATACTAGCATTTGCCAGTGAGATTTTGGCAAAGAAAATTAAAACTGCTAAAAGACATTGTTTCTTGGATATAGAGCTTTAGAGTATAGCCAGAAATATTTAAAAGGTCCTAATGAAGTGGGCCTCCCCTTGGAGGGCTGAATAAAATGTCAGCATAAGGTTAGGAGTTCCCCCAGCCTCTGAGACACAAACACTTTGGGAAATGCTGGGTTTATTTGGTGTCTGGCACCCACTCAATCATGAATTATTTCCCTGGGTATAGACATAGAAATGGAGCCTTCAGAGAGACTCTTGGGATTAAGGTAGAAATGGTCAACATTCTTGGTTCACTTTGATTTGAAATAGCACCTTGGACCCATTCTGGCATACTCCCAGTAGCCCAGGGGGAGACTGGAATAAAACTTCTGGAAGGAGCTGCAGCAGAGTCATCAAGAGATGAATTTTGAGATCCTACAGATCTGAAGCCTAGTTTGAACACTATCTTTTTTATTAATAAATTTAAGACATTAACTAAATTATTTAATCTCTCTATGCTTTAGGTTTCTTGTCTGTTAAATAGTAACAGTAACACCTATTTTAAAAGGTATTTTCCAGGAGAGCATCTATGTAGAGGGCTTCACAGAGCGCTGCTCACATAGAAAATACACAACAATTTTACTCCTTCAGCCCGTGCTTCTATGGAAGAGTAGGGAAGGCTACGTCACTTGTGGGACCCAGTGAAAAATGAAAATGTGTGCTTCCTTGTTGGAAAAGCAGGAAATAGTGCCATTAGAGGTATGAAACTGTAAAGCCTTTTCTTTCTTCAGTGATCTCTGTTTTGATGAATCATGGTTTTGTTTTCATTTTTGCAATTTATTGTTCCTAAGTAAGACAAAAATTAAAAATTTAAATTATCAGCATGAATTTTGCCATTCATTTTTATGTTGTGCAATGGCAGATTTAAATGAAAATATAAGCACATTTAATCTGCATCCAGATTCACCGAAATTACATAATTTGTACTTCAAAGCTTGTATACAATATGCATGTATGTATTTTGTTCTTATAGAGCAGTATAAATACTGCACAAACTAACACAACTTTTTGTTTCACTTCTTAATATTTGCACATTCTACCAGCACTATACTTTTGTCCTAAATAAGGAAGAACCAAATAGAAAAAAAATATGTGGGTGGTCCTACCTTCCCTTCCTTGTATGTCATTTTCTATGTAAGCAATGGGCTAGAGAAGTAACATGAGTAAGAAAGAACATAACAGGGTTTCTTGGTCATTCATGTTTCTTAGAACACAGTTGTTCTTTGTGTTTTTGAAGCAAGTTCTGGCTCAAATAGAAAGCATGGCCTCTTGGGGGCTATCACCACCCCACTAACTCAGTTATGGATGTGACACACTTACCTTGTAATCGCTTTGAGTCCCATTGGGTCCATTAAAATTTTGTGCTCATGGAGCATCATAGTATGAAAATGAGCCAGCAAAGAAAGAGGACATACACACTGAGTGTCTTTCCTCTGTTCACAGGCATGTCCGCTATCCCATTGCCCTTCATTTACATTTACAAAACATAAGTTCAGAGATAAAATTATGAATTTCTAGAGGGTAACAGTAGAGTGTTAAACCAAGCAGAAGGCCAAGGACAGTTGCACAGGTTGTTCCTCTAAAAAGCCAGCCCCATGGATAAGGCATTGTTTTGTGTGCTGAGCTACTGCGCTGAAGGGTATGGGCCATGCACTTGCTGCATAGAGCTTACAAGGAAACAAATAGGCGAGGAAAGAAAATTCAGAGGTGGTAACTATAATTAAGAAAATAGCAAAATATCTTGATCGAGTGTTATATATTTGTGATTGGATGAGTATTTTCAATAGGGTGATTAAGAAAGACTTTTCTGGAGAGCTGACATTTGAGCTGAGACCTACCCAACAAAGGTGCTAGATGTACAAGGATCTGGGGGAAGCAAGTTCCTGGCAGAAGGAGCAAGCACCATGTTAGTAAGGGGAGAGCACACTTGGTGAACTGCGTTGCTGCCCACACTGGTGTAGGTAGTCTGCCAGTGTCTGAACTGAGCATCTGTCTGCTGGCACCTTGCTACTCAGAGTGTGGTCCCAGGACCAGCACCATCAGCGTTCTCTCGGAGCTATCACAACTGCAAGAATTCTGTACCCCTCCCCAAAACTACCATATAAAAATCTGCCTTTTTAGCAAGACCATACCCCTCTTCTGCCCTCCTCAAGTTGATGTGCATGTACATTGGAGTTGGAGAGGCATTGAGTTAGAGGACCAGTGTGACTAAAATCCAGTGACACCGTGGGTGAGCTTGGACAGGAAGCTGCAGCCAGGTCGGGCCGGCTTTGTTAGTCAGAGGAAGGAGCTTAGGTTTCTTCTAAGTGTGAAGGAAACTCGGAGAGAATATTAAAGGGGAATGCAGTTGGGGGACAATTAAGGTTTTCAAGGTTGAGAACAACTAGAGAGGATAGAGAGATGCTAAAGAGATGTGGAAACAACTTAGCCCTTTCCAAATCGCCTGAAGTTTCTCCCTGGTGGCAGTGTCACAGAACAGCCACCCAGTTTGCCAGAGGGCCCTAGTCCTGTGCCGAGACCTCCGATGAATCACATAGCATATTGTGTGACTGCATGTTTCACGTTTAATTTCTCCTTTTTCTGCTAGCCAGTATTTCTTCTATTGCATAAACCTGTTTTTGACCTTTGCACCCTAAGGGAATGCAATAAATGTTTGTTGATTTGTGTTGATTGAAAAAATATGAGTTAAAGAAGCAGCAGATTCAGACATAGGATGCTAGCCTATCCTCGACTATTGTTCATTTTCTCATGCTTTGAGCATATCAATTTAAATACTGCAGTACTAGGAGAAAAATGCTGAAATATTTGAATGTACGAGGTCAGACAATTAAACTCGTGAACTTCCACCGTGTAAGTGCATGACTCCTTAGCCAAATAACAACATATTTTTAATTTGTTAACACTTTTTAAATGAGTTATAATTCTTTGATATTGTTGGAATCACAATTTGTTCTCTGAGATGTGTTGTAGGACCTCAGCAGTGCAGTGCCGCAGAATGGCTCAGACACAAACCAGGTAAACAGGATACATCATCTTCCCTGTCACCCCCCTGTGCTTGCACCTGTGGGCAGAACTCTGCTGTCTTCTGGCTCTTGACCTTGAACTCAGACTCCATTCTTGTCTAGAAAAATTCAGGAGGCTCTAAGGCTGCCACCGTCAGTTCTTGTCATAGAAATTGCCCTCTGTCCGCCTGAGGGGGCGGGCAAGGTCTCATCTGCCATTTTCAGTTGTTTCTGTAATGGATAAAAGATCACTTACAGTCCAAGTTACAATCCAGTTTACACAACCACAAGAAAACCTTAAAAATTAATTACTACTTTTTATTTAGAAAATATGACAATCCTTGTATGTCTTATTGCTTGATTGATTTGCCAAAACTTTCTGGCATCCCTGCTTACCGTGTTTGAAATAGGGCTAAAATTTCTTTATTGAATTAGTGAATCATGATTCAACTATTATAGATAGTGTGCGTTCCATTGTCCTGTAAGCTTCATTAAGTCTAATTTGATTTCAGTGCTTCAGCATAAAAATAATTTTTAAAATTAGCTAACATTTATAGAATAAACTTTTTAAATGTATCATGTCTCAGTACTGAAAGTTCCCTTCTTTTTATTAATATAAACTATACCGAGTTTAAAGCTAAATCTAAGTTTGAATCATGCTTTAAAAAAACAGGCTGTTTTCATCAGTGAAAGGGTGGTTTCTCGGCACGGATTCACTCTCGAGCACATCATCATTTCAGTAACCTGTGAGTAAGTGTCAAACATTATGTGCTGGAACAGGGTGTCAACTGTGACTAGTTTAATAGATGCTTCTTCCTGCTCAGACATTCATCGTCTCTGTAGCTGTATCTTTTCCAAAGGACCAGGTTTTCTATCCCTTTCTATTCTAGTCACTAGATACAATAAACATATTTCTCATGGAGATTTTATCAATGTCAGATGATAAACACAAAATTTCTCATGCAAAAGATAATCTTTCAGGTGGTTAAGAGTTTTATTTAGTTTCACATATACATATAAATACAAAAAACGATTGAAACATCTTACCATCCTAGTTATGTTAGTTGTTCCTTTTGCTTTTTGATGCTAATCTGGCTCATGATTTTATACCTCAGGTTTTAAAAATTAGAAAAACAGAAATTGAATATATGAGTAGTAAACTACCAGAAAAAATATATACATTCATTGGAAAATTAACCAACCTCACCTTGCTGTGTGTGACATCTGTATAAAATCCATAATGAATGAAAACCATTGTGTTCCATTTGCTTATATAACAGCCATTCTTAGGGCTTTCAAATTTCTCTCTATATTTTTTTGTAACTTGCTAAGCTACTGGGCTTCTACACCTTTACTGAGAAATTTTACTGCTGAGGCCATTTAACCTCATGTTAGATTCTGGAACTGTCTCTTACTATGGAGGGGAAAGATACGCTGTTATGACATGTTGTACCTAAGCTGAGACTTGCTGAGGTCTTCAGACTTGCAGCTTGGAATCCCGCACTAGTGTCCGAATCCCTGCAGTGACTGAAATTGCCCCTCTGCACCTGCTCTCTCAATGGGGGCCTCTCTGTGCCCATCGCCAGGCCAGGCTACCCCGTCCTCCCAATGGCCACTCCCCAGGAGTGCCCATGTGCCTATGCAGACTAAACATCCTCTGACTCTCAGACTCAGCCCCATCACTTCAGCTAACAGTGGTCCCAGTTCTAGACTTTTTGTTCATCTAACATTCCCATTTCCTCACAGTAACAACCTTTGGTCTTTCTCCCATGATCAGCCCCCAGTCTCTATCTAAACTGTGTGGATATAATTGGAATTTTTATGTTTAGACTGTGCTGTCACATCCTGTTGCTGCCTGTACTTGAATTATGATGAGGTAGAGGGTTTCTAAGAACTCTGGTTGCTGATATATTCTAATCTTTGACAGTAATTATTAATCTTGGAAGGCTTCATTTTTCATAGGATATACCAGCACATAAACTATTCCATAGAATATATGATAAAATTGATAGGGAATCTGAATAATAACTTCTATTTCGGATACTTGCTATGTACCAGGTATTTTGGTCAGCACTTTATAAACATTGTTTAATTATATAATGTCTGCAGCCTCAATAGTCTCCTATGAGGTAGGTGCTAACGAGAGAAAAGATGGCTCACTTGGTGAGTGCCTATTGTGCATAACTCTATGGGAAGCCCTTGTATGTTGGTTAAACTCACCCTCCCAAGAAATCTCCATTGCATACCTCTGTCCTAACCTGGAATTGTGCTTTTATTCTTCTGTCTTCCAATAGACTATAAATTCCTGAACACAGAGATTTCTTAATGTTTTCTTAACATTCACATCTCTGTAAAACGCTCACCTCCTAGAGGGGATCTTTCCTAACCATGGTTTCTAAAGCATCTCTGTTTCCACAAAGTCACCTGCTCATTCTGCTTTATTTTCTTCATAGTTCCTATCACCTGAGTTTATATTGGATTAGTTCTTGGCTTTCTTATTTATTTACTGATTATTTTACTAAAATGTAAGCTATGAGAACAGGGAATTTGTCAGCTGTGTTCAAAGATTTGTCCTCAGCCCTTAAGACAATGCTTAACATATAGCATCTGCTCAAAATAATATTGGGTCAATAAATGAATGAATGGTTTTATACCTAACTCTAGCACAAAATGTAGTACCTAGCAGATATACTAAATCTGTTTGCTGAACTGGGCTGAATTTCCAAAATTATCTTACTAGTGAGGAATATGGGCACAAGCAGTGTAAGTAATTTTTTCAAGGTCACATATTTAATAAGTGGAGAATCTAGGACAAGAACCCAGGTCTGTGCATACCCTGTGTGCATCATTCAACACCACTTCAGAGAACTGAAAGAACAGAGTCCAGGCCTGCAGATTTCTGGCGATTCAGTTTATTAGAGGCTGACACGTAAGAGATGGAAAGTTAATCTCAAGTGAGTTTTGCACAAGTATAGCAAGGAAGTCAACTCATGAGTTATTCCTTTGTGTTATTAACTGAAAGGAGAGCTATAGGTTTTATCAACCAGGTACGGGTGATGCAGAATTAATATCCTGTGGTAAAAGTTAAAAAACTCAAAATGCATTTTTTTCAAAGGGACAGCCTATTTGCACGTGGAAGTGGGCCAACAGGGTACTTTTTAGAAGGACCAATTTTTTTTTTCCTTAGAAGGAGTCTTGAAAATGCTCCAGCTCTTGAAAAAATGTACTTGATATAAAATTCATTGCTTCATTATACAACATGGAAAAGGCATTTAGTTCTGAAAAAATTAGTGGCACATACTAATAATGGAAGTGAGTTGCTCAGAAATAAGTTTATATGTGCCCTGTGACATGTTTAGTTCATTTGAAAAGTACTTTATTGGATGACTAATCAAGATGAGCAGGTTGCAAAATGCAGCCAAAGTAGCTGAATGAATTGACCTGTTGAATGAGGTTTTTAGTGTTGTTTACATGAATGATGTTTACCAAATATGCATGTTAATAATTTTTACGAAGCTGCTGCTTCTGACAATAAGTAATAACTACTGTCAGCTGCCTCTGAAAGTCTGCTCCTAGTTACACATAATAAAAACCATACATCAGCAGAGAAGACTCGTGGTTTTTTGGTTTAGTGGAAATAACACATTCTATAGAGTTAGTCCAGCCTAGTTTCAAATTTTGTTTCTGCCACTTACTAGAGGAGAGATACAGAGAAAGTTACCTCTCTTTGCTTTATAAATTTGTTCTGAAAAATAAATGGAGTGATGTGTGTGAAGTATCTGCTTAACCCATGCTTGCTGAAAGTAGATGGGACTCAGTAAGTCTTTTATAACCTAGATACAAGCTCCAAAGCTGTGCCTCTTTCCTATGGCCCAAGCCAAAGCTCTAGAGAATTTGATCTTTATTTGTATCTCTTCAAGACAAGACGAAATGCACTCTAATTCAGAGTTCACAGCAGTGTCTCCTAAACCCCCTCATGTTTCCTCCACAGGGCTCATGCCTCCACAGCTACTCTGAGACCATTCCTTAGCTCTCTTCATTCCTCAAACTACTCTAACAACTAAAATATATATATATATATATATATATATATATATATATATATATATATATATATATTTTTTTTTTTTTTTCTAACCTAGTTCATGTCATTACTTGACTTATTTTATTATTCATGGTTGGTGTCTGCTAAGTGCTAGGGGCAAATAGTTAGATGTTTATAGGGAATTTCATGATGACAAAATCCTACATAATAAAAGTGAACAAGATATTCAGCCTTCAATCCAAACTTGGGCTGGCTCTAAGGTTGTAGGGAATTCTCTTTGAAGACTGGAGAATGAGCTTATCCTGAGCTACTGGAGACTGGAACACCCCTCCAGGCTACCAAGTTTTTCCCAGCATCTTCACCCTGAGCTCAATCATTCCGACTTGGTTTTGGTGTGTGGCCGAGGCAGCCACAGAGAAGATGGGAGAGGTCTCCTTGGGTTACAAAGAAATTCAAGGTTGCTTAATAAATATTGGTTATAATTTGTTTCATCTTCAATTTGAGGTAGAATATGACTTGTCCTTCCAGTCGTGTCCTTCTGCCTGCTGAGTAAAGGCTTATAGAAGACACGGGGGCGGAGCACGTTCAATGTTTACTGATGCGCAGCTGTGACGCCCAGTCCCATTCACTCTGCTTCTTCTAGGTAAACTTCTCAAGGAAATCAAGTTCCAATCACTTTGGGTCTGAGAATCATCCCCATAGACCTCTCTTCATCTCTGCCATTTCTCAGCATTCAGGACTTAACACTTTTGCAGCATTTGGGTTCCATTCGCTGCTACCCATAACTTTACCTCTCTGCTCCTATTTCAGGCACAGGGTTGCCTGAAATTCTTTGTTTCATGATAGGGAGTCGCCACTGTGAATGGTTCCAAAGCCTGTTTGATTGTGAACCACAGGATGGCAGCCACGGTCCAGGCCCTCCATTTGTGCAGAGGTGTTGGGCAGCATCCCTAGACTAACGTGAATGGCTCTGACATTGATGTAATCTCTCCATCCAAACTATATGTCCACAGAGATTGAGGTTAAAATTAAAACTTCAAAAGTAAAATTTGGAAGTTACATACAATGTCACAAATATCTGGTTTTCTTCTTAAAAGATCCAGTCTTAAACAGGCATTCTTCGCCCAGAATAGAAATGATAACATCTGTATTATATCTGCCATGTCTTGCTAATGTTGAGGCTGTATTCTTACAACCACAACACCTCATATTTGGAAAATGGGAAACTTTCCCCACAAAATTTTAACAGTTAGGTGGAAGATTTCTCTGGCTTAAATCTAGAAAGTAATGCTTTAATCTGAGCTATAGGTAACCATATCATCTAAAAGTAAAACTTTTTAAGAACCCATCAAAATACAAAGGCTGGGACCCAGTAAGATCCAACCCTTTTTCCTAGCTTATTCAGATATCATTGTTATATGACATTGTGTAAGTTTAAGGTGTACAACATGACCTGATACACATACATAGTGTGAAATGATTACCACAAGAAGGCTAGTTAACACATCTATTGCCTCACATAAGTGTAGTGTGTGTGTGTGTGTGTCTTGTGAGAACATTTAAGATCCACTCTCTTTGCAACTTTTAAGTATGTAATATAGTATTGTTAACTATAATCAAAATGTTTTACATTAGATCCCCAGAACTTGTTCATCTTATTACTGGAAGTTTGTGACCTTTGACGAACATCTCCCCATTTTCCCCATCCCCCAACCCCCACCATTCTACTCTCTGTTTCTCTAGGAGTTTGCCATTTTTAAATATTCCTCATGTAAGTGAGATCATTCAGTATTTATGACCCAACCTTTAACAGGGTTTTATTCAAAGAAGCACAGTAACATCCTCCAAAACCCTTTCCTTTGTACTTACCTTGCACCCCATCATCTGCTTCCACTGGGAAATGGTAATAACTGACTTTTCCAAAAAAAAGTGTACATGTATTCTGTCTATTATGTCAGTGTTCCTGATTGTTTCTCAAAAAGAAGATGATTCCTAACTCCTCTTCCATCCATAGATGTTTGAAGTCCATTGTCTTAAACTATTCAATTCCCAAGTTTATAATCACTCCTCTCCCACCCACCCCACTCCTGGGCCTCAATGTCTTTATTAAGGACAGGAGATGTTTGTCACTACTCTTTAATAAAGGACAGCATCTGTTTCTCCTCAGCCAATGATGGACTCAAAGTGTACCTCTTTTTCTGCTGCCTCTCCAGTCATCAATCTCATCACACAAGCACTGTGCACACTCACACACACAGTGCACATTCACACACAGCACACACACACAGTGCAAACTCACACAAGATGCACACTCACACACACAGTGCACACACACAGCACAAACACAGTGCACACTTACACACACCACACACACCGTGCACACTCACACACAGTGCACACTCATGCACGGGCACACACAAAGTGCACACTTGTGCACGGTGCACACTCACACACAGTGCAAACTCACACACAATGCACACACAGCACATACTCCAGCACACACTGCACACATAGTTCATACACACAGCACATACACACACACAGTCTGGACACACACAGTGCAGACTCAAGTATACTGAGCATACCCACACACAGAGTACACACTCACGCACAGGCACACACACAGTGCACACTTGCGCACAGGCTCATACATATGCAGCACATGTGCACGTGGCTCAGGTACACTATATTTCCGTGGTGCTGTCCTACTCCTTTTTTATCTATCTTCTTTTGTCTCCCTCCTGTTTCTAGGGTTGGTCAGTAGTTCCTCTTTCTAGGGCTATTTTCTTTATTGATATTTTCAAAATATGTTGGAACTATATGATTTAATACAAAAGGTTAGATTATGGATCAGCAATTTCTAAACCCAGCTCATTATCAGAATCCCAGTGAATGGTTAAAGAATATATATTAGGAGGTTCTGGAATGATGGCGAAATAGACAGACGCTTTCCAGACTGCTTCCCAGGATCAGATCAAAATTACAAATAATTTATGCAACATTTAACCTTGGAAGTTGCCTGAACACTAGATGAACAGAACTTCTAAACGAAGAACCTAAAGAGGAGCCACATCAAGTCTGGTAGGAGGGGCACAGATGAGAGAGGGTGAACCCCGTGAGGGAAGCCCCAGCTGTGGGGAGGCTTCTCCGGTTGGGGGAGAGGCCCTCTGGCCCCACACCGAGCTCATTAGCCCAGAGTTGCTTTGCCAGGAAGAGGAGTTCTACGATAGTGGGCAGTAGAAATTAGTGAGGACTCTCTTTGCTCTGCTCGGTGAGGCTGAGGGCAGCTGGAGAACCAGTGGGGCTGGCGCATGGGTTCGCTCACTGGTGAGCACTCACCCGGTTCCTGTTGGAGGGACTAGCTGTGTGAGCCAGGCCCAGGAGTCTGCAGGAACTGACTGAACTGAGCACCTTTGGTGCAGAAGCTGGAGGTTTTAGGACCATTGTTCCCCTGATGTGGAGCTTGCACACAAGCGGTGTATAGGAGGGCACCATTTTTTTAGTCTTGGGCCCTCCCACAGAGGGTCAGATCCAGGATCCCATTGGTCTGGTGAACTTGGCACAAGAGTGCATGCGTTCGTGTGTGCATGCACATGCGGCCTTGGATTCCCACCCTCTGCCCTGCTTGTGCTGCGTTGCCAGAGAAACACCTAGCAGGTGCCCTCTGGCTCCATCAGGCAGCTCACTGAGACGCAGGAGTGCGCGAGCCACCTTGGATGCCCATCCTCCGCCCTGCTTGTGCTGCATAGCCAGGGAAATGCAGGGCCGGCACTCTCCAGCTGCATCAGTCTGTTCACTGAGACTCAGGAGTATGCGAGCTGCCTTGGGTCCCCGCTCTCCACACTGTTTGTGCAGAGTTGCAAGGTTGGGGATTGGCTGTTGGGCTGCTTAGCCTGATCTGTGGGCAGTTGATTGGGACAGGCTGAGATGGAGAGTTTTCCTGAGAGCGTTGGGCAGGGGCTGTGCACCTGCGTGATCTGATCGAGGCTTTCCTGGTGAGTATGTGTAGACTGATTGCTGGTGCAGAGTGAGTGCTGCTCTGACTTGGTGGGGGCCACTGACCACATCAAGGGGTGCCTTGGGGACCTGCCCCACCCACCTAGAGCTGTGTTGCCAGAGGCACCCTGAGCCCCCAGTGCCTGGCCCACATCTCTGCAGGCCAGAGAGGGGTTTTCTTTGCAGTAACGGACAACCTGCAACAACCTAGATGCAGAAAAGGTATTTGACAAAATCCAGCAGCCATTTATGGTAAAGACTCTTAACAAAGTGGGAATAGTGGGATCAGATCTCAACATAATAAAGGCCATATATGATAAGTCCACAGCAAACATCGTTCTCAATGGGGAAAGGCTGAAAGCTTTCCCCTTAAGATCAGGAACAAGACAAGGCTGCCCGCTTTCACCACTTCTATTTAACATAGTTCCGGAAGTTCTAGCCACAGCAATCAGACAAGAAAATGAAATAAAAGGCATCCAAATTGGAAAAGAGGAAGTAAAATTGTCATTATATGCAGATGACATGATACTATATATAGAGAATCCCAAAGACTCCACTAAAAAACTGCTAGAACTGATACACAAATTTGGTAAGGTAGCAAGATACAAAATTAATATTCAGAAATCAGTGGCATTTCTATACACCAATAATAAACTATCAGAAGAAGAAATCAGGAAATCAATCCCTTTTACAATTGCTTCAAAAACAATAAAATATCTAGGAATCAATTTAACTAAAGAAGTAAAAGGCCTGTACTCACAAAATTATGAGAACTGAAGAGAGAAATCAAAGAAGATACAAATAAATGGAAATACACACCATGCTCATGGATAGGAAGAATTAATATAGTTAAGATGTCAGTACTACCTAAGGCAATATATAGATTCAACGCAATTCTAATCAAAGTACCAGGGACATTTTTCTCAGAAATAGAACATAGAATCCTAAAATTTATATGGAACCACAAAAGACCCCGAATAGCCTTGGCAATCCTAAGAAATAAGAACAAAGTGGGAGGCATCACACTACCTGACATCAAATCATGCTACAAAGCTACAGTAATCAAAACAGTATGGTACTGGCCTAAAAACAGACACATAGACCAATGGAATAGAATAGAGAGCCCAGAAATAAACCCATCCATATACGGTCATTTAATCTATGACAATGGATGCAATAATTTACATTGGAGTAAAGATAGTCTATTTAATAAATGGTGCTGGGAAAACTGGACTGACACATGCAAAAAAAATGAAAATGGACCACCTATTTTCACCATATACGAGAACAAACTCAAAATGGATTAAAGACTTAAATGTAAGCCCTGGAACCATAAAACTCTGGAAGAAACATAGGGAGTAAGTTTCTAGACATTACCCTGAGTAATATTTTTACTGATATATCCCCTTGGGCAAGGGAAATAAAAGAAAAAATGAAAATATGGGATTACATCAAACTTAAAAGTTTTTCTCACAGCAAAGGAAATCATCAATAAAACAAAAAGGCAGCCTACTGAATGGGAGAAGATATTTGCGAATGATATATCTGATAAGGGGTTGATGTCCAAAATTTATAAAACACTCATGAAACTCAACACCAAAAAAACAAACAACCCAATTAAAAAATGAGCAGAGAATATGAAGAGCCATTTCTCTAAAGAGGTCATACAAATGGCCAACAGAAATATGAAAAAATGTTCAACCTCACTAATCATCAGAGAAATGCAAATATAAACCACAATGAGATACCACCTCACTCCGGTCAGAATGGCTATCATCAACAAATCAACAAGCAACAAGTGCTGGCGAGGGTGTGGAGAAAAGGGGACCCTGATACACTGTTGGTGGGACTGCAAATTGGTGCAGCCATTATGGAAATCAGTATGGGATATCTCAAAAAAAATGGAAATGGAACTGCCGTATGACCCAGAAATTCCACTCTTGGGTATCTACCCAGAGGAAACCAAGAGGTTAATTCGAAAAAATATACACACCCCTATGTTTATTGTAGTGCTATTTACAATAGCCAACACTTGGAAACAACCGAAATGCCCATCAGTAGATGACTGGATTAAGAAACTGTGGTACATTTATACAATGGAGTATTACTACTCTATAAAGAAGAATGAAATTGTACCATTTGCAACAATATGGATGGACCTAGAGATTATTATGTTAAGTGAAATAAGTCAGTCGGAGAAAGACAAATACCATATGATCTCACTTATATGTGGAATCTGAAAAACTGAATGAACGAGCAAAGTATACAGAAACAGTCTCATAGATATAGAAGAAAAACTGGGTTGCTAGTTGGGAGTGGGGTGGGGATGAGAGGAAAGGGGAAGTGATTAGACAGCATAAATAGGTTACTACAATATTGCCACAGGGATATGAAAAAGAGTTCGGGGAATATAATAATGTTGTAAATATTTTGTGGGGTGTCAGAGGGTCACATGTCTTGTTAGGGAGACCACTTCATGGATGGAGTAGAGGCTTGATCACTGCACTGTATACCTGAAACAGATGTTGTATAATATTGTATACCGACTGTAATTAAATATATAGATAGTCATGGGATGTGGAGTATACTGTGGAAGGGAGTCAAAGGAATTGTAATAGATAGTATGATATGGGGGGGAGGACTGGGGGGGAGAATTGGGGGAGGGGGGTTGTCACTTTGAGGGGTAAAAAGTATAACTGTTGCACTGTGTTGTACACCTGAAGCTAATTAAAAAATAAATAAATAAATAAAAGAATACATATTAGCAGGTCCACTCTCATAGACTACGTAGTAGGTCTGGTGTGAACTCAAGGTACCTGTATTTTATCAAAAGACTACACAGGTGATTCTAAAGGCCAAACCCTAGGCCATCTAGCTTTAAATTTCCAGTACCTAGAACCGGTCATGGAACTAACAGATGTTAATAAATATATATTATATTATTCACACAATTGCTAACTAATTGATTTTGTAGCCTATAGGACTGATAGTTGGTGACACCACTGTGTTGTAGAGCAGAATGTTAAATATTCCTCAAGGAAGTATTTTCTTATTTCAAAAATTTGGGGGAAGTCTGGGTTCATCAGTAATAAATAAATTTGTTTAAAGCAGGACTTCTCAATCTTTTAATATGTTAATGTAGAAAATGTGCTTTCAAGAGATATATACATCATCAAACTTAAGTTATCTCTATATCTTTCCCTGTTAATTTAGTTGTTTTTGTTTTTTGTTTTAGGGAGAATCTTGATGGACCTATATTGTGCAGAATACAGTTTGGGTAAGGCTATACTAGGACTGGCTCAGAAACTGAGATAGCTGCCTGATGCTACACATCCATGTGGGCTATTGGGATCAAATCTTTTCAATTCTGGTTGCATGTTATAATGACTTGGGAAACTTTAAAACTCACAGATATCTAGGCCTCACTGGACACCAATTTAATCAAAATCCCTAGGGATAAGGCCAGGTATCAGAATTTTTTTAAATCCTCAAATGATTCTAATGGGTTGATGAGGTTGTAAATCATTGCTTAGAAATTTTTATCAAAATGTTAAATATATTCTAAATTATTGGCTACCACTAATAGTACCATCTAGTGTTAATTTTGTGCTCAGCATTTTCCTCATGTGTTCTCTAAATAAATCTTCATGGTTATTGTATGAGGCAGACATCATTATTATCCTCTTTTATAGCTGACAAAACTAAGGCATTCGGGAGAAAAGCAATTTGCCCAAGGACGCACAAATAGTAAGTTGGGAGGTTCCTGTCTGGGCACTTCAGTTCTAGGGCTCAGGCATTTAACCATTACACTACACTGCTTCCCTAAACTCTTCTATTGTGAGGCTCTCTATATACTTAAAACTAACACATTATCTACTTTTGTTGTAATAAAATGCTAACAAGAAATCTAATTAACTTTAATTCTAAGTTCTTCTACTCACAAAATCAAATACTCTAATATTTTGACCACTGAAAGATAGTTTTGTATTTTTAATCTATTCCACCAGAGACTTCTATTAATAGTTGTACATATAGAACATAATGAAAATTGTTCCCCTTCCCCACTCCCACTTTTGACAGTGAATTAGGGAATAGAATTAGGCCAAATCTTCATGCCAGTAAAAAGACATTAAGGCTGATTTGGGGAGTCAAAATAACTCATCCTTGTTGTCTCTTAGGGTGTGAAAATATATTTACTTAATTCACATCAACTAAATATTTTTAATCCCTTAATCTAATTATAATTTTCTTATTATAGCAAAACCTCAGTTGAATGGACTTCAAATAATGGAACTTTTTAATAACTGGGGACATTTATTAAGCATTCTATTTCTTCCTCATTGAGACACAAAAGATCAAGCAATATGAAATCAGGGGCCTTCAAAAGGTGCAACACTATTACTCTTCTGCAATTTTGTTCCACTAATTATCTGCATACTTAATAATGTTAGTGTTCCCTTGGAATCCTTTAGAAATCAACACACAGTGGGCTGACAGGTCGTGAGGATCAGGAAGAGAGAGAATCTTTTCTTTGGAATTTAGGACATGCAAATTTGTATTGTTATTTATGCTTCTTTCTCTCTTAAACATCCACACTGATGCTGCAATTAGATATTAAGTCTGAGGGTCTGTACATTCTTTCCCTTTTGATTCTCAGCTCCTAGCAATAAATACATAAAGATGGTTGGGTGTTGACGGGATGAATACAGAACCAATCTCCTGGGCAGCTGGCTTCTGCAACTGTGACATATAAGCATACTGATATCCTTTAGGCCTTTGAAGGTCATAAATCAATAAAAATTTTTGATGTGTGTTTACTATGCTGTATTTACAATACTATTCTTAATATTTATTTTAAAATATTTCAGCTATAACATGATATCACTCTTTCTCCATTTTTATACTATATTAATGATATGCGCTGTATTCTGTCCCCTGTCCCCAAATTCATATATTGAAGTCCTAACCCCCAGTATCTCAGGCTGTGACTGTATTTGGAAATAGGGTCTTTGAAATGTAATTAAGTTGATATGAAGTCATCAGGGTGAGTCCTAGTCCATACCAGGTCTGACAAGTAAGTTCGCAAACTTGTAATGCTGCTGCTATTTTTTTTTTTAAATATCAGAGGGATTATTCATTATGAATTTGTACCAGCTGGACAAACAGTACTATTTGGAAGTGCTGAAAAGGCTGCGTGAAAAAGTTAGATGATCTAAACTTTTCGCCAACAATTTATGGCTCTTGCATCACGACAATGTACCAGCTCACACGGCACTGTCTGTGAGGGAGTTTTTAGCCAGTAAACAAATAACATCAGCATTTGTATGTAATTAACCATCTGATTTCAGAATACCTGGCTGTTATAAAGGAAACTCCAAAGATAGTATGTTTTTATTTTGTTTTAATTTAGTTCACCCAGCCAACATATAGTGCACCTTTGGGATCTACATAAGGATTTCAGAATGGCTTCTGGGCAGAAAATATATCATGAAATGCTTAAGCACTCTAGCAGAAGGTTGTAAGCAAGTTTCCCTATGTGATTTCTTTTCTTTTTTTTTTTTTCTTGAGGGCAGCATCACTGGCCCTCGTATGTGGGACCGAACCGGGGCCGCTGGCTTCCCAAGCCAGCGCTTAACTACCGCGCCACTTGGCCGGCCCGAGTTTCCCTATGTGAAAATTTTTATACCACAGAATGTTTAGTTGAGGAAAAAATAAGAAGAAAAAAATGATGCCTCTTTTATTAGTCATTAAAAAAAAAAGATTAGACAAGGCTTTGAAAATCATACCATAGAAAATTATCTTCTGCTGAAAACTGGGTTGATGGAAAGACCCAAGACTCTTGTTGAAATCTCTCATTCATTAATCGAATGATTGGATGAAGAGTCTCCTTAGCCAAAAAAAACCAAAAACATTCCTTTACATAATACGTTGATCTTAGAAAACTTTTATTTAAATTATTTTGGGTAGTGCTATCCACCTGCCTCCCTTTCCAATGGCCTCCTCCCCAGCACCTTTAAATCAGGCAGCAGGAGATGTTGTAGTGAACGTATTCTTTTCATAATTTCACAAGCCCCTCAGCTGGAGTTCAGAATCAATTCCCACACTTTAATCCTGTCTGCCGAGAATTTTTAAACGCCATCACTGACAAATAACCTGAGCTGTAATTTATGGATCTTTCCTCCATGGGAAATAGATAGTTACAGCTGGTTTTTAATACAAATTGCCTTATAATGCTGTAAAAGCTGAGTGACCATATCAAGATCAACCGACTCCAAAAATAAAAAAAAAGCAGAAAAATGAAACACAAGAGCAATATTAAGACACGTGCTAAGCCTGCGTCTTTAATAAAAGATAGATTCTGGACCTAACCCCACTGTATTTTCATCCTCAGTCGCATCTTATAGTATTCTCTTTTTTTTGTTTGTTTTATTTAAATTTTTATTGATACTCTTCCAATTCTTCTCCCAAAAGGTTCACATTATCATATAACCTTCCTGATTAGAATATTACTGCTTTTGTAAAAACATTATATGTAAAAGCCATTTAGATGACTGTGTTGTTTAAGTTATATATGTATATTTGGAAAAGATGACAATTTTTTATCTCATTTATATATCAAAATTCCATAAAGCCTACCCAGATTTTCCCATGGATCCAATTGTTTTTTTTTGAGGGCTTTTTGGTTTTGTTTTTGTTGACGTCCACATCCAGGCTTCTCAAAGGAAGGGCAGCATGTTCAAAATTGCATTTATCATCTTCCCTCCGTACCTTGTCCTCTTTCTATGTTCTTATTTCAGTGAACGCTGTGGCCATTTTGCTTTCCCTTACTGAGTACATTCAATCCAATACCTCCTAAAAAGCTCCACAATCTGTCTTTTTCCTTCCTCCCCCAGTGCTGTTCCAGCCTCCTGTCTGGATTAGCACCATTGGCTCCTATGATGGTTAATTTTATATGTCAACTAGACTGGGCCAAGGGAACTGAGAGAGCTGTTAATGTACATTATTCCTGAGTGTCAGTGAGGTCCCTGAAGAGATTAGCATTTGAATCAGTAGACTGAATGAGGAGATCCATCCTCACCCATATGAGCAGGCATCATCCATCTGTGATAAAAGTGAAGAAAGGGTAAATCCTCTCTCTCTCTCTCTCTCTCTCTCTCTCTCTCTCTCTCTCTCTCTCTCTCTCTCTCTCCCCTCCCCCTGGGGTTCTTGGGCCTTGAGACTCAGCTTTCCTGCTTCTCCAGCTTGCTGGCAGCAGATTGTGGGACCTCAGCCTCCAGAAACCTGGGAACCAGTTCCTATAACAGATCTACTCTTCTGTAAATCTTTATATGCCATTGCTTCTCCTCTGGAGAACTATCCATAGTTAGAGCTCACAATACCGACTCTTTTCCTTGATTTTGGTCTTGCATTCCTTCCATTCCTTCTTCAAATTCAACCAGAAAGATCACCCCTAAGAGCTGACATGATCGTGTCAGTCTCCTATTTAAAACCCTTTTCGTGTGGTTGTTCGTTTATTTATCTTTATTCTTGTAGAAGCAATTTTAAGCTCCTTCCATGGCCACATGGATCTTCCAGGTCTGCACCCTTCCCAACAAGGGCCATTACTCTAGTCAAATCAGATTGCCCTTATTTTTGTGATGGGTTATATTCCCTTTAGCTCCCTGGTTTCTTGGAAAACAAGAATTCTTCTCCAATAACCCATCCTCTGCCAGGACTCACCTAGGTGCCACTGCTAGGTATGTGGATACAGTTTCCCCTATTATATTGCTGGGCCCACTGTACTTTGTTTATCTCTTGTCTGCATCTCACCCACTAGGCTGTAAACAATCTGTGCCCTGTTCATCTATGAATACACAGCACCTAATTTGTTGTTCATTTCATATATTTCAATGCAATTTTATATCTCACTCTCTAGCTTGCTTTTCATATTCCTTCAATAGCAATTCATGTCATACTTTTGTTATGTTTAAATGATTTAAAAATGTACTTATAGATTTATTAAAGATTCTTCTGCATATGAAATATAAAATGTACTAGATGACTATTCAATTCTGACAAAAATTTAAAAATACTCTGATTATGGAGACATCAAAAAGGACCTATAATTTGCTAAAGGTATTTGTATATTACTGAAAACAAGATCTTTCAAAATCTTAAAATATTTCTAGGTTGTGCTATTTCTTTTATAGTTTTTCTCCTTGGCAAGAATTGTTTTGTTTTTTCTATTAAACATAAAATGTAGCCACTATTGACTTGATCACATGCTTCAAATGATAAAGCTAAAAAGAGACTTTAAGAAGTTATTCTCTGCCCCTTGATCAGGCTGTACTTAAAACTTTCCAAAGATAAATCTTTTTAAGAATAACCTCAGAATGTATGTTTTAGGAACAATATAGCATGACCATAAATTATAACCAATGTTTATATGAATATAGACTGCAGTTCATTTAGAAATTTCATTTTGTCAATGGGTAGTACTGCTCAACGTTATAAAATACTGCAATACATTTTATAGTAGTTTCCTAAACAACTTCTTTTAAATACTGAAATATTTATGTGTACATTCAGATAACAAAGATAAAATATCGGTCACATTTTTCCATTTGGGAAACTTTAGTGTTTCTTTTGAGCAACACGATAAAAATCTCAGTTTAACAAATAGTTTAAGTTTGTAGTTTATTCCCCAGCTCTGTGACTTTTCCTGTTTAGTTTTTAGCTTACTTGGTTACATAACCATTGCTTTTGCTTAAAGGTCAGCCAAGAGTAAAGTTACGTCTTGCTGGAGGTGAGATGTAAACAATGTCTGATCTTGCCCTGCCATTTTTCTTAAATCTTCCACAGAGCTGGGTGAAATTGTGCCAGTATTCATAAAAGAAGATTATGTTTTAGAATCTGTATTGTATTATTCAATAAATATTTCAAGGTGTCTGCAAACAGGGATTAATGGATATTATATTTCAGGAAACCAGAAAGGTATCAACCTGAGGAATTAAATAAAACACTTGTGTTTGATGCTCATATAAACTGTAACTTAAAATAAAATGTGTATAAACTTCCTTTTCCTTTTGTTTCATTTTCCTGTCATAAGATAATGCAGAATAAAATGAAATAAGATCAAAATGAAAAGAGATTTTTTAAAAAATCTAAATTTGACCTTCACATTGAAAATTAAGGCCTTTTTTCAATCATCAGTGTTAATAATCAACAACAGTGCCCGCATGCCATTAAAACATCTGGGAAAAATATGCATGTTTCAGAGTCTTGGTGGTGTATTTCACTGATGTGCTGCAAATTGGTGCAACTGGACACCTGGAAACATGTGGGGACACTACCAAAAAGTCGTTTTTCTGAAATTTTAGATATAGAATGTAGAATGTATTCAAACATTAAATCATATGAAAAACCACTGGATTCTATTGACAAATTCTTGGATTTTAAAAAACATATTCTGTTTGTGTCATTAATAGAAAAAAGTATGTACATACTAAGTTGGATCTTCACTCCATCCTTGTACTTAGGGAAATCGTCAGGTCTCTTATATGGGTTTTTGATCGCTGTAAAACTCCTACAAGAACCTTTCTGAATGCCCATTTCCCAAGTTCCTCTCCATCCCTGCTCTAGAAAAGTCTGCAAATAGGGCAGCTACTACTGCCTAGAATATCCTCGTAACTTA
Source organism: Aselliscus stoliczkanus (assembly GCA_033961575.1). Classification (NCBI taxonomy): domain Eukaryota; kingdom Metazoa; phylum Chordata; class Mammalia; order Chiroptera; family Hipposideridae; genus Aselliscus; species Aselliscus stoliczkanus. Next base: position 65,022,889 of record CM066740.1, on the reverse strand, counting down.
AATGATGTTTTCCCCTCATATAAACCACATTTATTTATACTTTTTAAAGTGAAAAACAAATAATAAGAACTAGCTCCTCCCCTTCAAATGTAACCTAGACCCTGAGCAGAACAAAAGAAAAAAAAATGTATCGTCTAGGACTTTTAAGTGTTATTTTCATTGTTTTTTTCCTTCCTAGAAGAGTCATGTTTTTTAAAAACTCCAGGTCATATTATGGGCTGGGGTTAAGAGTTCCAGGGAGGACTAATTCTCCATTTTGTATTTTTATTCTATTTTGTTTTATTATCTCCAAGTGATATTTTTATTGAGATAAAATTGACATAAAACATTAAATTAACTTCAGGTTTACAACATAATGATTCAATATTTGTACATATTATGAATTGATCACTACAATAAATCTACTTAAAATCTATCCAAGTGATTTTTATGCAATTAAAGCTTAGAAAAGTGGCTCTGAGCCCAGGCTTCCAAATAAGATCCTGTGTGGAGCTTTAAAAACTAGATCACCTATGTGCTCCCTCACAGACTTTTCTCAAGCGGTCTGAGTGGGAACTTCAGTGTTGTTGTAAAAAGGTGCTCCGGGTGCATGGAAGACGAGGTCAAGGTCTAGTGTGAGGACTCCGAGTATGTTTACGGAGTTGAGCCCAGCCTTCGGTCCATGGGGCAGTATCGGGTCCGTCTGTGGGTTCAGCAGAGGTGGTCAGGCCCATCCACATTATCCATGCTACAGAAGCATCTTGCGGGGCCTGTAGGAGGAGAGAACCCCTGAAGACGGGGAAGGAGAAACTCCAAACTCTTTGTAGGAGTTTTTTGTTCCTGAATCGCTCCTGAGACAAAGGACAGGGAAGGGTGAGCTTTTCAGTAATTCACACCACTTCTGCCTGTAGATGTGAGGCATATTGTCAGGATACATATGTAATTTCTCCACGTAATCTCACCTGAGGAAGACAGCCAGTGAAAGAAGAGGAAGACAGAGCAGGGTCACAGGTAAGTGCTATGTCCTGGGTCAGGGGCTGTGTGCTTTCACCTCAGTAATCTCTTTAGAACCCTCCTCCCCTGTATTCCAGAACATTTTCTCCATTCAGACTTCTGATCGGTCTTAAACAATTCTCATTATTAATTAATGACCTGCAACTACTGAAAATGTACTGTTTACGACTTATCAACTGGGGAAGGTATTGATGTCCAAGTTTCTGATGTGGAATGAAGTGGGGTCCTGAGACAGCAGCCAAGGAGACTGTGTAGTCTTTAGGCCCCATCTGGAGTCCCCATCAGCTCTGTGTAGACCAGGATTAAGAAAATGGGATCTAAACAGGATGCATTAACAGCCAAGAATAACTCAGACATCTCTGAAAAGGAAAATTAATTAGAAGCAACAAGATCTTTCAGATGTTAAAGAAAGATAAACTATTAGAGATTATAGAATATTAGTGGTATATTTGGCTTGACATTTGAATAAAACCTACGGTTTTCATGATTAGATTAAGACTTGATGAAAATAGTTCTCCAGGCTAGGATCTCCCAAAACGTGTATTCAGAGATACAAGGGGGTGCTTTTTACAGAATCCGTTAGCATTAACATTCAACTTAATACTGAAGAGACAGTCTAGGAGAAGTATCTCACATATTTATCATTTTGGCCTGTGGATAAGAAACAAGAAAACAAAGTAAATCAGTTTGAATTTGAGAAAGACTTATTTTTGACTAAACTCATGCTTTCCCTTTCATTTTCTTTTCTTTGAAAGTGAAATTGCCATTTTGGGGGCCAACCATTTCCATTTATAGTTAATACAGGAATATTTGGAAAGACCATCCTGAAATAGTAGTAGTGAGAAAATCAGCAAGAAAGATTAACTTTTTCTGTGCAAATCCAGAAACTTTACTGGCAATCTCATTTGTTAATTTCTTCACCAATTACTCAGAGCCTAACTGACTGCAATAGAATTTTAACTTCCTGAGGAAGAAACTATGTTTTTATATTCTTTCTTCCCTTTTCCTATAGTGATATAATTTGTGGTTTTTAACTGAGCAGATGCTAGCCAAAAATAAAAACATTTTCCTGCCTCTATTATCTAGAAGTGATCTGGTCCATTGAGATTCTGACAGTTGGAAAGAAAGGAAAAGTGGTAGGTACAGCTTCTGAGATGTTGCCTTACTGAGGGAGGGCACGCTCTGCTTCCCTTTCTGCCTTCTGGCTGGCTGGAATGTGGACATGATGGCCAGAGCTGGCACAGTCACTTTGGACCTTGAGATGATCTAAGCAATGTAGGTTGTTGTAGAGCAACAAGATGGAAGGAGCTTGGGTTCCTGATATTTTGAAGTGACATACTGAATCTGGGTCACTAACCTTTGAACTTATTTGTACCTGAATCTAATATGTGTATCTGTGTCCCTCTAGATCAGTTCTTAGTCTTAGCTGCTTATTAGAACCATCTGGGGAGCTATTAAAATTACAATTTCCATTCCAGGCAGCATCTTCAAAAGTGGAACTTGTGTACGAGTATTAACTTTTTAAATTGAGATATAATTAACACATAACATATTAGTTTCAAGTGTACATATAATGATTCAATATTAGACATATTGTTAAATGATCAACACAAGTCTAGTCACCACACATACTTAAAAATTTTTCCCTTACTATGAGAACTTTTAAGATTTACTTTCTTAGCAAATTTCAAATAGACAATAGCATATTATGAACTATTGTCCCATGTTGTACTTTACATCCCCATGATTTATTTATTTTATAACTAAAGATTGTACCTTTTGACACTTTTCACTCATTTTGTTGCCCCCCTACCCTAACCTCTGACAACCACCAATCTATTCTCTGTATCAGTTTGTTTATTTAGATTCACATATAAGTGAAATCATACGTATTTGTCTTTCTCTGTTTGACTTGTTTCACTTAGCATAATGCTTTCGAGTTCCAGCCAAGTTGTCACAAATGGCAAGATCTCCTTTTTTTATGGCTGAATAATGTTATATGTATATTACAAAGTAATATATGTATATATATCACATTTTCTTCATCCATACACTGATGGATGTTTAGGTTGCTACCATATTTTAACTACTGTGAATAATGTTATAGTAAACATGTAGGTGGATATATCTTTTCAATTCCTTCATTTAAATACCCAGAAGTGGAATTGCTGAATTATATGGTAGCTCAATTGTTGATGTTTGTGGAATCACCATACTGTCTTCCATAGTGGCTGCACAAATTTACATTCCTACCAACAGTGAACAAGGGTCCCCCTTTCTCCACAACCCACAACACTTGTTACTGCTTTTCTTTTTGATAATAGCCATCTTAACAGGTGTGGGGTGATACCCCCTTATGGTTTTGATTTGCATTTCCTTTGTGATTAATAATGTTGAGCATCTTGTCACATACCTGTTGCCCATCTGTATGTCTTGTTTGTTAAAATATCTATTCAGATCCTCTGACCATTTTTTTTTTTTTGAGGGCAGTATCACTGGCCTTCATATGTGGGATTCGAACCCGGGCTGCTGGCGTCCCAAGCCAGCTCTTAACCACCATGCCACTCGGCCGGCCCACTCTGACCATTTTTAAATTAGATTCTTTGAGTTCTTTAAATAGTTTAGTTCTTATCTAATATATGATTTGCAAATATTTTCTCTCATTTGCTAGGTTGCATTTTCTTTTTTTTCTTTTTTTTAAATTAAAATTTATTGGGGTGAAAATAGTTAGTAAAATTACACAGGTTTCAAGTAATACATCATCTATTTATCAGATTGTGTGTTCACCACCTCGAGTCAGTTGTCCTTCCATCACCATATATTTGACCCTGTTTACCCTCTTTTACCATCCCACTCCCACCTTACCCTCTGGTAATCACTATACTATTGTCTGTGTCTATGAGTTTTTGTTTCTTTATTTGTTTATCTTGTTCCTTTGTTGCTTTCAGTTTTATATAGCAGTGAAGTCATATGGTTCTCAACTTTTCCTGTCTGACTTTTTCATTTAGCATAATAATCTCAAGGGGCATCCATATTGTTGCAAATGGCACTATTTCATCTTTTCTTATGGCAGAATGGTGTTCTATTGTGTATATATTCCACATCTTCTTCATCCAGTCATCTATTAAAGGACATTTTGGTTGTTTCCTTGTCTTGGCCACCATAAATAAAGCTGCAATGAACATCAGAACACATATGCCTTTTCGTTTTGTTGACAAATTCACTTTTATGTACTACTCTTTCTAGTTCTGGTAACTAACTATATAATACATGCAATGGAACAATGCTGTTTTTGCTAGGAAATGAAATTTAATTTAACAAATTGTATTCATACATATTATAATAAAATGAAAAATATATTTATTTCCATGTAAAATATGGAATACATAAATATATAATACTAAGACAGAAAAAAAAAAGACTTACATTCACTTCTTCCATGGTCTCTTTGGAATTTAAAATTATTCTCAACATAGAATTCTTTAAATATCCCACTTCAGCATTTCTATTATAGACAGTCAACCACTTCCTTATTTCTTTATTTTTTCTTTTTTTGTGTGTCAGATGGGTACTTTATTTATCAGGGTCATCACTTCATAAGGTATATAAATGTCTAATCACTATGTTGTACACCTGAATCTTATTTCTTAATGTAGGCCTTTATTGCTATAAATTTCTCTCTTAGAACTGCTTTGGCTGTGTCCCATAGATTTGGAGGTTGGATGTATTTTTATATTCATTTATCTCAAGGTATCTTTTGATTTCTTCCTTGATCTTTTTGTTAATCCATTCATTGTTAGTGGCATATTATTTAGCCTCAATGGATAAGCCTCAACTTATTTTGATAGGTTATTTTGTCATTGATTTTTAGTTTTATGCCATTGTGGTCAGAGAAGATTCTTGATACAAATCAATCTTCTTAAATTTATTGAGACTTGTTTTGTGGCCTAATATGTGTTCTATTTCTGGAAAAATGTTCCGTGTGCACATGAAAAAAATGTATACTCTGCTGCTTTGGGGTGAAATGCTCTAAAAATATCAATTAAAATACATCTGGTCTAATGTATCATCTAAGGCCTCTGTTTCCTTATTGACTTTTTGGTCTGGATGATTTATCCGTTGATGTCAATGGGGTGTTAAAGTCACCTACTATTACTGTATTACTGTCAATGTCTCCCTTTCTGCCCATCAATATTTGCATTATATATTTAGGTGCTACTACTTTATATTCATAGATGTTTATGCAAGTTATACCCTCTTGTTGGATTGATCCCTTTGTCATTATGAAATTCTTTTTTTTTTTTTTGAGAACAGTGTCACTGGCCCTCATATGTGGGACCCAAACTGGGGCCACTGGCTTCCTAAGTCAGCGCTTAACCACTGCGCCACTTGGCCGGCCCATGAAATTCTTTTATTTGTCTCTTGTTACATCCTTTGTTTTAAATTCTATTTTGTCAGAAAAAGTTATTGCTACTCGAACTTCTTTTTATTTGAATCAAATATGTTTTTCCATCTCTTTGCTTTCAGTCTGCATGTGAATTTTGATCTGAAATGGGCCTCTTATAGGCAGATATGTATGAGTTCTTGTTTTTAACCATTTAGCCACCCTGTCTTTTGATTGGAACATTTAATTCCTTTACATTTGAAATAATTATTGATAGGTATGTAGTTATTTCCATTGTATTTATTGTTTTCAGATTGTTATTGTAGTTCTCTGTTTCTTGTTCTCTTATCTCTTCTCTCATATGTTGATTACTTTCTATAGTGTTATGTTTGGATTTCTGTCTATTTATTTCTTGCATATTTCTTACAGATTTTTGGTTTGTAGTAACCATATGCTTCATATATACCATGCAATCTTTATTGCAGTTTATTTTAAGTTGATGATTGCTTAAGTTTGAACACATTCTAAAATCATTGTACTTTTTACTCACCCCTTCTACATTTATGTTTTTGTCATTCTTTTTTTACTTCTCTGTGTGTGTGTGTGTGTGTGTTTTCCTTAATTTATCATTGTTTCTACTTTTACCTTTTAACCTTTTTAGTAGCTTTATAGTTATTTGATCAATTTTACTTTTACTAAGTGTTTATTTTTGTCAGTGAGAATTTTTTTCTTTCCTATATTTTCTTATTCATAATTTTCTTCTTATTTTTTTCTTATTCATACTTTTTATCTTTTCTTCTTAAGAATTCCCTTTAACATTTCTTATAATACTAGTTTAATGGTGATGAATTTCTTTAGTTTTATTTTGTCTGGGAAGCTCTTATCTCTCCTTCAATTTTAAATGACAGCCTTGCTGGGTACAGTAGACTTGGTTGTACGTTCTTGCTTTTCATCACTCTATCGCATGCCAATCCCTTCTGGCCCGCAAATTTTCTGTTGAGAAATCAGCTGACAGTCAATGGAGCTTCCTTGTTGATAACTAACTGCTTTTCCATTGCTGCTTTTAGGATTCTCTGTCTTTAACTTTTGGCATTTTAATTTTGTTTTGTCTTGGTGTGGACCTCTTTAGATTCATCTTGTATGGGTATTTCTGTGTTTCCTGGACTTGTATGTCCATTTCCATCACCTGGTTAAGGAAGTTTTCTGTCCTTATTTGTTCAAATAGGTTAAATTCCTTGCTCTCTCTTCTCCTTCTGGTGCCCCTATACTGCAAATGTTGGTATGCCTGATATTGTCCCAACGGTCCCTTAAACTCTTCTTATTTTATTTTATTTATGCAGTTCCAATTGAGTGTTTTTTACTACCTTGTCTTCTATTCATTAAATCAGTCCTCTGCTTCATCTCATCTCATGTTGATTCCCTCTAATTCCGTCTTAATTTCAGTTATTGTAGTCTTCATTTCTGACTGGTTCTTTTATGTTTTCTGTCTCTCTTTTTTAAATGTTTTATACACTATTGTTGAATTTCTCACTGAATTCATCTATTCTTCCCTAAGTTCATCGAGCATCCTTATAACCAGTGTTTTGAACTGTGCATCTGGTAGATTGCTTGTTTAATTTTCGTTAGTTATCTATCTGGAGCTTTGTCCTGTTCTTTCACTTAGGACATGTTTCTTTGTCTACTTATTTTGGCTGACTCCCTGTGTTTGTGTTTGTGTCCTGTGGGGCCAGTGGTGCAGCCTGCCTGTTTCAGCAATGTTGACCCATGTGTGAGTTGTGTGTGCCATCTTGTTGTCATTGAACATTACTTGCTGTTGGTATATCAGTGCATAGGATTGATTTTTAGGCTAACTTAGAACTGGCCATGACTACAGCAGAGAAGCTGTCATGTGGGGGCCGATCCCACAAATTGGAGTTACTATAACAGGGTTCTGGTACCAGGCTAGTCAGCTCTTCAGGTGTATCATTTGTAGAGTAGGTTGGGTTCTGATCTTGTGTTGTCTGATGCTGGTCACCAGGTATGTTGGCTCTGGAGGCCCTTAGGAGGGGTTCTGGTATCATTCATGGTCAGCCACCACTTGTGCCCAGTTTGGGGCTATCTAGTAGGAGCTACATAGTGATCTGCTGTTGGTTGCAACTTTTTCTGGGCTTGTAGGTGCTTGGAAGAGGCTATGCTTCCAATCAGGGCTGGCTGCCACTAGTGTCATGCTTGTGACCCTATGGTAGGCATCACAATATGAGCTGAGGCCAGCTGCCACTTGTGCCAAATTTGTGACTGCTTAGTTGAGGCTACATTCCAAGCTAAATCTGTCTGCTGCTTATGACAGTCTTAGGGCTACCTGATGGGAGTTATAGTGCAAGTTGAGATCAGTTGCCACTTGTGCCAGCCTTGAGGCTGCTTAACAAGAGGTACAGGGCACATCAAGGCCAGTTTCTGCTTGTTTGGGATTTGTGGCCTTTTGAGCGATTTTAAGAAAATCTGCAGCATGAGCTGAACCATGCTCCTTGTGTGAAGGAGTCACTGGAAGAGTTTCAGCTGGGTGCCAGGATTGGGTGGGTGGGGTCTCAGGGAATCACCAGGGCAAGGCAATCAGTGTTAGCCAGGTTAATGGACAGCTCTGATTTGGTTCCTGACTGCACCAGACTGGCTGGGGGGCGGGGGGGGGCGCGGGTCAAGGAACAGTGGCACCTACCAGGACTTCCATCTCTGGAGAGAGCTGTCCTAACTCATGCCCCTCTAGCCCTCGCCCTGAGGCTAGTCCATTTAGTTCCTCTTCATATGTCCTTGGAACTTTTTGAGCTGCTGCCTCTATGCTGAAACCCAAAGCGAGTGAGATTGTGAGTGACTAGGTCTGTACATGGGACCTTTATGACCTGTGGCCTTAAGTCTCAGCAACCCTCCTTCTTAGATACAACCTTCACTGGTTTCATAGCCAGAGGTTTTGAAGACTCCTCTTTCTGTCACTGGTGTTCTGGTCTGGGCTACCCGGTGTGAGGCTGGGACCCCTCACTCCTCAGGAGGGACTTCCACAGCAGAGATGTTCCACCTGATTGTTAACTGCCACACTGTGGATGTGGGACCTGGCTGTTCCATTTCTCCACCTTACTACCAGTCTCATTGTGGCTTCTCCTTTATATACTTAGTTTAAGTACTTGTGTCCTGCTAGTCTCAGGTGGTTTTTAAGAATGGCTTCCCAATATTTTAGTTGTAATTTTGATATGGTTGTGGAAGGAGGTGAACCCAGCATTTACATACTCTGCCATCTTGTCTGGAAGTTGTAAGAATTTTTAATATAAAAGATTTAATACAAGGAAAAAAAAAAGGCAGAGTAATCCAGGAAAGTTTTTCTTTTACCCTCAACTCCCTATTTCTAATCTACAGGAACACAGTTAATAGTTTATGAGTGTTTCATCCATTATGTTTTCTATGCACTTATATTTCTGAATATATGTTATTCTATATCTTGCTTCTTTCACCCAGAAATTTGCCTTTGAGATATCTCAAAGTTAGCACAAAATAGATTTATCCCATTTTCAAGGCTAAATTATTTGGCACTAACCATTTATTTGATTTAACCTACTTTCACATTTGGTAGATAGGCATACATGAAGAGGCTTACATGAACAATGTTTTATTTTCTAAGCTAATTTATTTTTCATTATTTCATCATATTGCACCTTATTGACAAAGTGCTGAGATGACCTCATTTTGAGAATATTTGGCTCTTGAGGTACTGTTTTATATAAAATTTGCTTTATTGGTAATGTATTATATGTTTTTAATAAATTAGCAAGTGACACTTCTAATTTATTTGTCAGGTTTTTAAATTTCAAAGTGAATAATGGATCCTGTTTTCTCTAATTATATAGCAGAGTTTGCCTTTCGTGCAGAAGCATTTCTCTTCCTTCTTGTATAGTCTGTTTCTTATGATATTTGCAAATTGAACATTCCTAGACAGTTTTTAAAAAGCATGTCTTTAGATGATCACTGGCATATTTACTGAAAGCAAGGAAGATTCCCAAGAACAGTTATTAGAAAAGAGAATTTTTTTGTTTTTTTCTCTAACTCTTTTCTCTCACTATACTTTGATAAGCCATGTCCAATAACTATATATTTTAATAGAAATTGAGCATTTAGAATTCAGACAGTGTATGTCTTTAAATATATGCTGTTTGTGCCCAGGAAACTTCCCCTTCACAGGTACATTTCCACAATGTATGTTCAGATCAGAAAACCCAATCAAAATTTGTAATATCTTAAAGTATGTAGCAAATCTAATGAAGATTGAGAATCATGCTCTCTGGCCCTGAAATGAAGTTTTCTATTCTAAAAATACATAATCAGGATGCTAATGGCCAGAGAAATAAGAATATACTAAATTGTGATACTACAGGGGGCTGGCTAAAATAGATCACTAGTCACAAAGAAAAGGGAAGGGAATGATTAACTCTTATGTACAAAACATAAGCATAACATGCCCACTATTCTGGATTTAGATCCAGGCTAGATAGGATTTTATGTGAAGAAATTATTAAATTTGCATATTACCCTACTGTTGATTTATAATAAGTTTCTTTAGCAAAAATGTCCTAAGAGTGAGAAAGGGATCTGTGCTTTGCCCCAAAGAGCCATGCAGTGATTCATTCCACAACCTAGAGCAAAAGAACTCAGAGCAGAATATCTGCCTTCAACAGAACAGTCCCAATTGATAAAAATAGTTTTTTTCAAATATTCTTTAATATGTTTTTGTTTCACATAATATGAATTACCTTTTATATGTAGGTTACTTTTCAAATCTTAGCAAATGTCAACTTTAGCCAATTGATTCTCTACGCATTTAATTCACTATTATTGGTCTATTAAAAAGGGTAATTTTGAGTGATATTTTGGGTTCCAAAAATGTATGTATCCCATAAATAAGCTTGATGTTAAGTACCTTACATCTAACAGATGAATATATGATAGTTTATAAGTGAGAACTTTTTTTCCTAGTCATTTAACTGAATACTTAAACTGAACAAAAGTTAAATTTCTCATGTAGCTCACAGCTGTATTTCTGAACTATAAATTAGATAGATTGTAATTTTGGGAATTTAGTTTATTATTTGTGGACAAAACAATCTAGAGATTTTGTTGAGTATGCATGGGGTGCTACTGGTGATGGTAAGAATAAAAAAAAGTTTCAAAAGTTACTGTAGCTCTAGATATTTAATAAATTTCTTGAAAACTAGATTTTATCCTCAGTAGTATAATGAAATTACACTTTCAGATATTACTGGTAAGGATTAAAAGTCAAAAGCAAAGATGTTTTCTTGTTTTCAATCTCTGGATTTCATCTTTTTTCTATCTCCTTGACATTTCAGTTACATATGTATCAGGTCTAGCTACTATTTCCCATATTAACCATGATGTTTGGTCACAAGTGAGAAAAAAACCAACTCAAACTTGCTTTAGCAAAAGGAGAATGTATTGCTCAGATACTAGAAAGAACAGGGATGTGTCTATTCTCAATTCAAACTGAATCCATCAACTAATAGAATTCCTGTCACCTCCCCATCTCTCCTGCCAGCTTCCTTCTGTGTGTCAGATTCTTTCCTCCAATATAAAGGATTGCTCTCTATTTGGCAGACAATATGTCCACACAGAGTTTAGTTATATTCTTACAGTTTGTAAATCATGGAGAAAGAGAACTTCTCTTTTCCAGTAACTCTCTATGCATGTCTGGGAAGGACTCTCCTTGGAATTAACTTTGGCCCTCAGTGATTGTCCAGGTCAAGGCTCATCCATTGTTGTGACCACAAAGCAGTGTATCATGATTGAAAGCCCCAACAGAACCATGTGGAGTTGGGGAGAGGAAGGTGAATTCCCAAAGGATTCAGGGGAGCGAAGAAGGGGAGGAATCTAAGGAAACATTTCATTGTTCCTAATTTTCCTTTGACATCTCTGATTTCTTTTTCCCAACTACTGTATTGACTTCTCATCCTCCTTGCCTCCTGCTTCTCACTTAAACATTCCTAAGCACTCTACTCTTTTAAAAATCTTACATTCTCTTCCATAAGGAGCTGATCTTAACACACAGTTTCAACTAGTGTGTCTATGTAGAAGCATTGTAAATTTATATCTTTACATATCAGTGCCACCACTTTCTGCTTGTCACACAAAGGGCAGAGGTATGAGTTATAAGTTTACCCATCCTCGAGAAGCTTATGCACTATAGAAGAATTGGATGGATTATCTACCATAAGGTTGACTTTTCATCAATTTCTTAAATCTTAACAGAAAATTGTGAGGGACTACATTTCAGTCTTAATCAGTATTTCTGAGACTTAAAGATGGAATTGGCATTCTTACTAACAAAGTTAGCTATGAACTGTAATTAATAGAAAGAAATGTTTTTTACACATCAGAAACATCAAATGCATATACCTGCCCAGAAAGACAAGAAAAGCCCATCCTTTGAAAAAGAAACCTTGGCAATATATTGTACATTATGATACTATTCATATAGGTTCCTCATTCCAGCATTCTACTAAATTTAGTGAGTGGCATCCTTTTACCATTACTTGGTCACACTTTTAATTCATTCCTTCATACAATAGAAACACACAGAAAATCCCTCTAATATACCACAGCAGAGCAGAACTCTGAGAAGCCAGCCTAAGTGTGCTCTGCTACAGATACTGCTCTCCTCAGTATCTGCCCAACAGTGGACCACCACGGGGAAAGGAAAACCACATTCATTTTACTCAAGATGGTCAACTTTGCATCACTCTGTGTCACCTATTATAGGGCAGCTAGGGGCATATAATGTGGCAAATGCCCAAAGAAAGGAAGCAAGTGTTATGGAAGTAGAAAGATAGGAGAGATTATTTTCTGAAAGCAGAGTTAACAGAAAAAGAAATTAGGGAGAAAGAAAAGTTTGATGTTAAATATTTTCATTCTTTAGGTTTGAAAAACATCCATGGAGAATTTGAACATTGAAATCTAGGGCTCAGGACAGAGATTTCTGCTAGAGTTGGAAATATGGATGCCATCCAATTAATCAAATTATATGAATGTTTAGCTGTGTGAATAAGTAAATAACTTAATTTTTCAGCATCCTGGTTTCTCTATCTTCAAAACAGGGAAAATACTGTAATTATTAGGATTTTTTTTTTGTGAGGATTATGAATTTATGTAGGAAAATTTATTGGCCCAGATCTTAACTAGTGAGCCATTGTCACTGGCATACTAATTGTCATCTCAGTGTGCTTAGCTCTGTGTCATGCTGATGGAGTAAATCAGGTTATCAAGAAACAGTATAATGGGAAGGACCATCACATTAGGTTCTTCTGATGATTGCCTTCACTGGCTGTTTATCTCTCGGCCCCGACCCTCTTCATCTTCCAGGACTCTTTTTCTTTATGATTCCTTCTTTTACTTTTATATCTTGAATCCATTTATTTGCCAGTACTGCTAAAGTATCATATTACTAGTATGATTTTGCTGTATTACTAATAGGATTGGACATAGCTTCTATTTACTAAGTGCTAACTAAGTAAACCTCGCAACCACCCTCTGAGGAGAAAATTAAGCCAGAATCATAACAAGTCATTGGCCCACTGTGAAGACAGTAAGGGACAGAAACAGAGTTTGAAGCAAGATAGCCGGAATGAAGATTCCTCAGGCTTTACCAACACCCCCACCCCACCCTCCGTCCCTGTCCAAGCTCCCTCTTTGTAAGAAAAGTAGTTGGACTCATTCTTCTTTGTTCAAATTGTGCCAATCATGTGATTCGTATTTCCAGGCTCAAATTTTCAGGAAAGCAATCCCTAAAAACAATGGGGATTTATGGTCTCCCCTAAACCTCAGTATTCACTCAGTATGTTCCCCAGGAACATACGATTCAGAAACTGGAAAGTTCTATATGACATACAATGGTTGGTGAAGATAAGGTAATCAGAGTTTAGAAATACAAAGACAAGGAAAATGACCTATTATGCAGAGGTCCAATGGTAGTCTGGCTACCATTTAAGAGTGAGGACCCTCCTGGGGCAGAGAACAGCAAGACAAATGTAAATAAGGAACATGAGATCAGAGACTTAAATGAGAGCTTGAGGATTATGAACTTTACCTTAAATGAAGTGGTAAAATAAAATTCAAGGTTTCAGAAAGACTTAATCCATGTTTGACATGTATAGTGGATTGAAAAAGAGAAAAATAGCCAGGAAAAGTAGTAGTGAAGCTATTGCAACAATCCTAGTATGCAGTGTGACTGCTTCGAATGAGATGGTGTGGACAGGATGAGAGGGAAGGCCTGTTGCTCACAGAGCATTTGAAGGAAGACACTAAGGAGCTTGATGATTCCATTTAAAAGCAAGATGTTTGGGAAGTTGACTCACATCCCCTTAGGCTGTCAAATCTACATGCAGCTTTGAATGATTTTTCTTTTGGTGGGGAATCAACAACTGAGGAGCTTTGTATAATTACAACGTTCTTGAATTTGCCTCTTACTTTGAGGTATGGATTTACCCTGATAAAAACAATCGTGACTGTCAGTTTTCGAAATCTCACCCTGTTTGTTGCCCAGCATACTTTTTGATGGCTGACTTAATATTAGAAGATCATGGAATTACTTTATTGTGAATCCCTCTAGCCCTCACTACTCTTCCCTGATTGTTCAGTGAGAGAAAACAAAACATGGGGGAAATAATTGTGGGCTTTCATGAATAATGTGATTTCATGGATTATTCAATGTTGAGTCCCATAAGGTGTAAGCTGTGTGTGCAGGATGCCTAATTTGGGAAAGCTTGGGGTCTTTGGCTTAGGCAGCCTCCCATGCTCCCCAGGCAGAAGTCATTGGTTCTCCTTAACTATTGCCTTCTCTACAGTTTTTACCACATTCTGGCTTAGGTAGGTACTCAGCTGCGGTCACTACCATTCAATTTCGAGTCTTCAGGAATAGTATTCAAACCTGGAAACCAGAATTTCATGGGAGCTTCTCAAAATATTTTAAGAAGGAGATGGAGAAAAGGAAGAAGAGAAAGCAAAAGGGCTTCTATGTAGGGAGATACAAGTGTATATAAATAAACATGTGGAAAAGAGAGGAGGGAACGAGTAATAATTAGTAAGAATTGCACATAGCCAATAATTTGTACATTACACACACACCACACACATAGTGCTTGCCTACATAAAACCTGAGAAATTACCTATTATGAATATTTTGTATCTATGATATTGACAGCACAGACTACATTTTTGTCGCTTTTTTGCTAGTTCTGGAGGTAAGCAGATTCATCCTTGAGTAATATGTCTTTATATGAGGACTGAAGCTGATCATGAAATGATAAATAATTTCCTATAAGGACAATGACAGAAGGCTAGGGATGAGTTATGGGATGTAAAATATAGCTGTATATTATGGCACCATTGCCACCCAATTCTGTTTATTATGGGTGTATCTGAGACACCTCAGTATTTTCTATGCATATAAATTCTTATTATGTTTCACAGCTTCTCTCTCTTATGACCCCTTATGAACTCTTGTGCTTACTATTAAATCATTTAAGGCACAATCATATCTTTCTTGTTTTTGTGCTTAGTTCAATCCCTAGTATAGAGCAGGTATTTTATATAGTTAATAAATTAAAATGAATTAAATAAATAAATAATTGGTAAATGTCATATGATGTACATTCTTTCCAAACTTTCAAAACTTTGTTGGTTTTGCTTTTCTTTTTATCATTTTTAATCAACATGTACTAAGTGGGCACATTTGCCCAATACTGAGATAAGTTCTAGGGGAAAAAAATTTAAAGACTGAAAGAAATACAAGAAAGCATGCTTTCTACTCTCAAGGAACTAACTCTCACGTCACAATGTCACAACCCTATCTCAATTTTTATTTGCCTGTGGGTTTCTACTTTCAAAGACCACTTGTCTATAGCTAGTTTTTTAGAATTTTATTCCCTATAAAGATTGAAAACCTAACTATTTCTGAAGGAATTGAAATATTTGCCTCCATCTGTCATTTCTACTTCCATCCTTTACTTTTCATTTCTATTTAAAAGAACAATGAAATTAAATGATATCTTTAAATACTAAAATGACAGTGAAGTGTTAAAAATTCAGAAGCAGCAATGGAGTATGTGACAGTCCATAGTACCTAGCTAAAGTATAAATGTCTGAAAATATTTGTTTTATGGGTCAACTTTGTATACTACCTCATACTTCAAAATTGCACAATGCTTTGAAAGAATGACTTACGGTACCTATTTTGGCATCAATTAAGAAATATTCCATAACCTTTGAGATTATACTACCGTATGAATTTTACTACTGAAAAGAACCTGGGAGCTAAATGGTTCTGATCAGGTACTTTTACAGATGAGGTTATACTGACACAAGCCTCAATGACAGGCTTGCTAGATAAAGATAGAACTTTGAAGAGAATCCCAAATTCCGGAGTCTCAACTAGTCTGGGGATTTTTGTCTTATACTGTTTCTGAAATAGACCATGTGATGTATTTTACTATCCCATTTCATATACCACACATACCTTTATTGTCAAAGCAATTCTACCATGATTGGGTATGTAAGGCTTTGTCTGCATAACACTGGTTAAGGTTACCAACAGGAATGAAATCTTAAGGTATTTGTTTATTTCATTCATTCAGAAATATTCACAGTGCCTACGATGAGCCAGGCACCTTGCAAGATGTGAGAAATAGTCCAACTTGTAAAACAGACATGGCTCCTGACCTCTCAGTGTTGGGTGCCTCTTGCATTGTTTTACAAACTGCTTCTCTAAACCCTCCAGCTGTCTGCAAGTATCCAACCCAGGCTGCATCCAACAGAAGTTGACACAAACCAATGAGCATTGTAAAGCGACTTGCTCATTGATACCTGTTTTATACATGGAGTTGGGGATGATTTCATTCTAAGGAAGATGTTCTAAATCTAGTCTAGAGGAATCCACTAGCTTGTACATAGCAGAATAAAGTATGTTTTGGATAAAAGAGGAATATGTTACCATACGTCCATAATAATAGACACTGTTTTCTCTAAAATATAAATTTATTATAAACACATTTCTGATTTCTTTCTCTATGTGTCCCATTTTCTTTCTGTTTTTTGTTTTGTTTTGTTTTGTTTTGTTTTTGAGGGCAGTGTCACTGGCCCTCACATGTGGGACCAAACCGGGGCCGCTGGCTTCCCAAGCCAGCGCTTAACCACCATGCCACTGGGCTGGTCCTCTTTCTGTTTATGAATTAAGGTATAATTGACATATAAAATATTAGTTTAAGATATTAACATAATGATTCAATATTTGTATATACTGTGAAATGATCACAATAAGTCTAAAGTCATAAGTCTAAAGTGCATCACTATGCATAGTTACAAAACTGTTTCTTTCTAGTGATGAGAACTTTTAAGATTTACTCTCTTAGCAACTAATTCAACTGTGCAATAGAGTATTATTAACTCTAGTCATCATGTTGTACATTATATCTTTATGACTTATTTTATTATTGAAAGTTTGTGCCTTTTGATCCCTCTTCCCCCATATCGCCAAACCTCTTCCCCGCACCACTGCCTCTCGCAAACACAAATCCCAAATCTGTGAACTCAGTGTTTTGCTTCGTTTTTGTTTTTGTATTCCACATATAAGTGCATCATATGGTTATCTTTCCATGTCTGACTTATTTCACTTAGTATAATGCCCTCAAGGTCCATCTAAGTTGTCACAAATGGCAAGATTTCCTTCATTTTTATGGCTGAATAATATTGTGTGTGTGTGTGTGTAAATATTTTCTTTATTTTTTCATCTATTAATAGACCCTCAGGTTGCTTCCATACTTTTTTTTTTTTTTTTAAGATTTTTATTGGGGAATTCGGGGAGGGGAACAGCATTGTGGAATCAGGGAACCGACAAGTTGCTGTCTTTTTTTTTTGTTGTTGTTGTTGTTCTTCAGTCTAGTTGTAGAGGACGTTGCTTCACTGGCCCATGTTGGTATCCTCATTCCGCTCTTCCCCCGTGAGGCAGTTCAGTCGCCGGCCTCTGGATGGTCGCTCACCGCGGCTAATGGCAGCTCAGGCTAGCTGCCGGTCACTCACTGTAGCCTATGGCAGCCCACTGCAGCAGGGGCTGCAGCCTATACCGTTGCCGGGGCTTGCAGCCCAGCTCCAGGTGGAGCTGTTGTTAGCTGTAGAGGGCAGTGTCACTGGCCCACATATGTGGGATCCCAACTGGGGCCGCTGGCATCCCAAGCCAGCTCTTAACCAATGCGCCATTCTGCCGGCCCTGCTTCCATATTTTGGCTATTGTAGATAATGTTGCATTGAACATGGGGATGCATATAGCTTCAAATTAGGGTTTTGTTTTCTTGGGATAAACACCCCAGAAGTGGAATTGCTGGGTTATAAGGTAGTTGTGTATTTAATTTTTTGAGGAACCTCCGTACTGCTTTCCATAGTGGCTGTACCAATCTGCAGACCCACCAACAGTACACAAGAGGTTTTCTCTTCTCTACAACCTCACCAACAATTATTTTTAATTTTTTAAAATTTCCTTTTAAAATATAGTTGACAGGCAATATTATATTAGTTTCAGGTGTACAACATAGTGAATAGACATTTATGTACCTTATAAAGTTATCACCACGATCTGTCCAGGACCCATTAGGTACCGTATATAGTTTTTACAATATTATTGACTATGCTTCCTATGCTGTGCTTCACATCTCTGGGACTATTTTTATAACTGGCAGTTTGTACTTCTTAATACCTTCCCCTTTTTTCACCCATCTTCCCACCAATCCTCCCATCTGGCAACCATCATTTTGTTCTCTGTATCTATGAGTTTGTTTCTGTTTTGTTTGTTCATTTATTTTGTATTTTAGTTTCCACATAAAAATGAAATCATTTGTATTTGCCTTTTTCTGTCTGACTTACTCCACTCAGCACAATACCCTCTAGGTCCATCCATGTTGTAGCAGATGACAAGATTTCATTATTTTTTATGGCTGAGTAATATGCTATTATATACCAGGGGTGCCAAAAAATGTATACAAGTGGACACTTTAGTCAACATTGCTCAAGCAGTAGTTTGCCATTATCAGAAGTGTCTGGACACTGATAGTAACCACTTTGAGCACCTCCTGTAATTGCAGAAGTCAGTTATGACTTGTATTCATCTTTTGTTATTGGTATATATTTAGTATTTCAAGTTTAATGCAGTTTTCCTTTCTTGGAATGTGTATACATTTTTTGGCACCCTCTGTATATGTACCACATCTTCTTTATCCATTAGTTTATCAATGGACACCTAGGTTGCTTCTATATCTTGCTATTATAAATAATGCTGCCATAAAAATAGTGTGCATATATCTTTTTACAATTTTATTAAATTTATTGAGGTGATATTGGTTGATAGATTTGCAGTGTATAATTCTGTAACACATCATCTGTATATTGTATTGTCTGTTCGTCACCCAGAGTCTCCTTCTGTCACCACATATTTGATCCATTTTACCCTCTTCTACCTCCTTCACCCCCGTTTCTCTCTGGCAACCACCATACTGTTCTCAGTGTCTATGAGTGTTTTGTTAGTCTTGTTTGTTCATTTATTGCTTTCTGTTTTATATCCCACATATGAGTGAAGTCACATGGTTGTTGATTTTTTTCATCTGACTTATTTCACTTAGCATAATATTTTCAAAATCAATCTATGTTGTCACAAATAGCAGTATGTCACCTTTTCTTCTTTCTGAGTAGTATTCCATTGTGTACATGTACCACATCTTCTTTATCTAATCATCTATTGAAGGACACTTAGGTTGTTTTCATGCCACCATAAATAATACTGCAACATACTTAAAATGGCCACATTACCCAAAGCAATATACAGATTCAATACAATCCCCATCAAAATCCAAATGGTATTTTTTAAAGAATTAGAACAAACAATCATCAGCTTTTTATGGAGTTGAAAAAGTCTCTAATCCTGGGTGGGGGAGAGGAGAGGAATCTGGAGGTATCACAGTTGCTCACTTCAAATTATACTACACAGTGACAATAATCATGACAGCATGATATTAGCAGAAAAACAGACACACAAAACAGTGGAACAGAACTGAAAGCCCAGAAATAAAGCATATATATGGACAAATAATTTTCAACAATGGAGAAAAGAAAGCCTTTTCCACTAATGGAAAATTGGAAACCCAAATGCAAAAGAACAAAACTAGACTATTTGTCACCAAAACCAAAAAATAACCCCAAATTTATCAAAGACCTAAATTAAGACCAGAAACAATAAAATACATAAAACAGAGGTACTAAAATTATGGACCTTGGTCTTAGAGAGGAATTTATAAATTTGACCCCAAAATCAAGGGAAGTAAAAGCAAAAATAAATGAATGGGACTATATCAAACTAACATATATTTAAAAAACATTTATTTACAAAGATGTGTATGACCCAGTATTCATTTCATATATCTTTTTGAATTAGCATTTTCTATTTCTTCAGATAGATACCCAGGATTGGAATTGCTAGGTCTTATAGTAATTCTATTTTTAATTTTTTGAGGAACCTCCATAGGGTTTTCCATAGTGGCCGTATCAATTTGCAATCCCACCAAAGGTGCACAAGTGTTTCCTTTTCCCCACAACCTGCCAACACTTGTTATTTCTTGTCTTTTGGTAATAGCTACGCTAACAAGTTTGAGGTGATGTGTCCTTGTGGTTTTGATTTGCATTTCTCTTATGATTAGTGATTTGAAGCACCTTTTCATATACGTGTTGGCCATTCATATGTCTTCTTTAGAAAAAATTCTGTTTAGATCCTCTGCCCATTTTTGAATCAGGTTGTTTGTTTGTTTTTGCCATTCAGTTATGTAAGTTCTTTATATGTTTTCCATATTAACCTTCAATCAGATATGACTTGCCAATATTTTTTCCCATTCTGTACTTTGCCTTTTTATTTTCTTGGTGGTTTCCTTTGTGGTGCAAAACTGTGTTAGTTTGATGTAGTCCCACTTGTTTATTTTTGCATTTGTTGCCTTTGATTTGGTGTCAAATCCAAAAAAATAACAGCCAAGACCAATATTAAAAAGCTTTCCATCTGTGTTTTGTTCTAGGAATTTTATGGTTTCAAGTCTTACATTCAAGTGTTAATTTTGGGTTAATTTTTGTTGCTAGCGTAAGATAGGGGTCCAGTTTCATTATTTTGCATATGGCTGCCCAGTTTTCCCAACCCCATTTCTTTAAAAGATTTTCCTTTCCCCGTTGTATATTCTTGGCTCTGTTGTCATAAATTATTATCCGTATATGCATGTGTTTATTTCTGGGCTCTCTGTTCCATTGGTCTACATGTCTGTTTTTATGCCTGTATCATACTGCTTTGATTGCTGTAGTTTTGTAATATGGTGAGAAATCATGGAGCATGATGTGTCTAGCTTTGTTCTTTTTTAATCAAGATTGCCTTTGTTATTTGGTATCTCTTGTGGTTCAATACTAATTTCAGGGTTGTTTGTTCTATTTCTTCAAAAAGGACATTGGGATTTTGATAAGGATTTCATTCAATCTGCAAATTGCTTTGGGTAGTACAAATATTTTAACAATATTAATTTTTCCAATCCATAAGCACAGAATATCCTTTCACTTATATGTGTCATCTTCAAGTTTTTCATTAATGTCTTCTGGTTTTCAATGTATAAGTCTATAACCTACTTAATTAAATTTATCCCTAGGTATTTAATTCTTTTTGATGCAATTTTGTTTTTGTTTTTGTTTTTGTTTTTTTTGAGGGCAGTGTCAGTGGCCCTCATATGTGGGACCGAACTGGGGCTGCTGGCTTCCCAGGCCAGAGCTTAACCACCACGCCACTCGGCCAGCCCCATTGATGCAATTTTAAATGGGATTATTTTCTTAATTTCTCTTTCTTTCCAATAGGTTGTTATTAGTGTATAGAAACACAATGTAATTTTGCATATTGATTTTGCATCCTGCAACTGTACTGATTTGTTGATTAAGTTTAACAGGTTTTTTTTGTGGCATCTTTAGGGTTTACTATATATAATATGCCATTTGCAAATGGTGACCATTTTACTTCTTCCTTTGTGCTTTGGATGCCTTTTATTTCTTTTTCTTGCGAAATTGCTCTTGCTAGGACTTCCAAGTACTGTGTTGAATAAAAGTGGTGAGCATGGGCATCCTCATCTTGTTCCTGTCTCTATTTTCAATACTCATCCCCATAGATATTTTTTATAATCTTAATAATTTTTATATAATCTGATTATCATATTGATGAAAAAGCTGCTTCCCTATAAAGTAAAGTTTTGTATTTCAGAGAATGCTTTTGTTTTCCATGATGTGACAGTTTTATTTTGCAATTGACACACTAGATTTACTTAAAGAATTCAATGTTTGCTACTAGGCATTTTGTATGAATTGCATGAATGCATAATACTGAACACAATGACTACTGGCTGAAGCAACATTATCTCGATTATGAAGTGACTTTGGAGAAGTATACATCACTGGAGTCTTCTGACTAGGTATCTTAGATTTTATGCTCATGTTAACACACTTCCTGAATGAAGAGGTCTGTCTCTTTTGCTTTATGCTATTGTGAAATATGATTTCATTGTGCTAGGGAGACATAAAATACTCTATTTTCTAGAGAGGTCTTGCATTTCTCAGCTACTTAAAGTCATTCTGTTTATGGCCCTATAAAACTATCCAAGGTATTTAAAATCACATGAAAACTCATAGATCTTATTGCTTTTATTTACTCAGTAACTCACATACCTTCAAATATTCCTCAGGAAACTAAAGGGCATGTTAGATTCACATTATGAATTTAGGTCTGTTCTAGATTATTTTAGTCAATGAAAAACTAGCTAGCTGTGGTACCATATGATTTGTTCAATGTCTATAAGTTTAACTTCATTTACATTTTTTGGAATTGGGGGACTTTCAGATATTTATCCAAACTTTTGCATCTATTATATGACCTTTAAAACTAATAGCTATGCAGTGAGCACAATGAAAATATGTTCATTGAAACAAGGTTGCTAATGCTTTTACCTATATAGACTGTATTCTGTTATTGTGGATATCTAGGAAGGATCTTGTAAAGATAAAAACATTTTTTTTTGTTCATGTCACCTTCTGGAAACCTGAGTTTTCTATTTTCTGCTACAAAATTTAGAAATAACATTTAATGAATGGTAGAATTGTAAGTAATGTATTTAAGTAAATAGCCTTTGAATATAACTCTGTTTTTATAAAGATTTTACTATACACCCAGTATGATGAACTTATGTTATGCAAATGCATCATACTGTTAATATGCATTCACAGCATACGTGGATAATGGTTGCAAAGGAACTGTTGTAAGACATACTCTGAATATGTATGAAGAATAATAGACACATGTTATGGGTCAATGCATAGTAAGGGTCCAAAAGGCAGAATACACAGTTTTATTAATACTCATTCACTGAAATTACAGAAGAAACAAAAAGAAAAACATTATGGTATAAGTCAGAATATTAAATATATACCACAAATTTAACAAGCCTTTTTGAATCCATTGATACTATACAGTAATGTGACGTGTAGTATTTTGTTAAAGAACATTAACTACTCCACAAACATAGGATGATTTAGATTGGATAACATACCTCACATTTTAATAAAATGCAATGTTTGTAAGGTATTTCAACCTGTGATTTATTGATCAAAGTATAGGCTCTGCTTCCCTTATGAAGAAATAAGCTACTAAGAGATTAGTCTTCCCAAATATTACAACTATCAATTTTGTAGAAAATAGAAAAAACAACCCCCTGAAGACTGTGGGTAAATACAATGGACAAAGGCTAAGAGATTTTGGATGTGAGTCAAACTTGAATGAAGGAGATGGTATATTGTCAGTTTCTGGTTTTTGCAATTTGGGAATAAAAATGGAAAGTTGAAGCTCCAGTAGAAAACCCATGGTCTTTCTGGTGTAAGAAATAGAAAACAGCTCAAGGTAACCATTGCCATAGGGAAATGATAAATAACCCTGAAAGTGAAAGAGCCAGAGAAGGGAAAGCCCATGTTATGTGTATAAATTCTGCCCAAGTCTCTGAATCATGCATAAGGACCAAAAAATTGAATTGAGATTTTAGATGCCCTAAGTGAGGCAAGAATTTGCAGTTTGAAAATCAAATCAAGTTAATTGCTTGCCAAAACAAAAATGTCAACACTCTTCAAAGAAATATAAAGGAATCCAGAGAGTCTCCAAACATAGCGCTCACAATATCTAGCATACAATCCAAAAATTACTTGACATATAAAGAACCAGGGAAACGTGACACATTCTCAAGAAAAATATAATCTATAGAAGCTATAATTATTTTTATTGTTGCATAGCAAATTATCACAAATTTAGCAGCATAAAACTACATACATTTATTATTTCACAGCTCCCATGGGTTAGGAGTCCAGGCACAACTTAGCTGAATCTTCTGCTCAGGGTTCCAAGGTTATAATTAATGTGTCTTCTGGGCTGATCTCTCATCTGGAGGATCTACAGGGGAATAAACTGTTTCCAAGATCTTTCAGGTCATTGCAGAATTCATTTTTGTTTTATGACTGAGAACACCAACTTTTTGGTAATCAACAGGAGGCCACCTTCAGACACTAGAAGCTTCCAATAGTTCCTAGAGGCAACCTGCAGTTCCTTAATATGTGGGCTTATCCAGTGTGCCTCTTATTTCATCCAGCATTGATAGAAAAAAAGGATAAATAGGTAGTTTTACAATCATAGTAGAATATTAGGTCTAGGATTTGACTTTACTTATAAAATATTAAATTAGCCAATTACTCTTTCATGGGTGGTGGCTAAAAAATACCACTCCTGGGTAAGAGAAAAAGGAATTTATTTTTCACAGCAAGCAGCATAAATGTCAGCATATTTATATTAGTTGTCCTATAAAGGAAACCAGAATGAGTGTGCAGTGCAGATGAAGAATGTTGAAATGAGGAATCCACTTCTTTTATAACATGTAGTAAGCAAGCATTTCTTTTTCTGGGGGTTGGGTGGTGGTACCTCATTTCTTCTGATTTGCAGTTAGACACCTTATCCATTGCGCCACTGGCCCATCCAAGGTACCTCATTTCTTAAGGTTACCTGTGGCATCATCAACCCAAGAAATGGCCCAGGTAAAGAAGGATCAGAGTTATACAGTTCTGACATGCCTAGCAAAAATATATTGCAACATAAGCAGTGCAAGGAGAACTATATTTCACAAGAGATTTTTAATACCACTCTCTCACAATTTATAGAAAAACTAGATAAAATATTGGTAAACACATAGAAGATCTGAAAGGTACTGTACAAATAATTTGACCCAATCGATAGTTACAGAACATTATACTTGTGCTTCTTGTATGTTTACCAAAATAATCCACATGAAGGGCAATTAAACAAGTCTTAATATATTTAAAAGAATAGAAATCATGCAGAGTATATCATCTGCCCAGAAAAAAATTAAGATAGAAATTGATAATGAGATATGGAGGGAAACTCCAAATATTTGGAAAATAACGCACTGCTAAATAATTTATGAATCATAGAAGAAATTACAAGAGAAATTTGATATTTTTAACTGAATAATATTGAAAATATATCTCAAAGTAGGTGGTATAGAACTAAAGCAATACTTAGAGATAAATTTATAGTTTTATATTTTTAAGTGCAAAAGCAAGAAAATTCTAAATCAATGATTCACCTTAACAACTGAGAAAAAGTAGAGCAAATTAAACCCAATGTGCATAGCGAAAAGAGGAAACAAGGATACAAGTAAAATTCAATGAAACAGACAAGCAATAGAGAACATTTAAAAGCCAAAAGGTGGCTCAATGATATAATCCATAAAATCGATCAACTTTCAGCTTGCAGATCAAGTAGAGGGAGAGAGAGAGGGAGAGAGAAAGAGGGAGAGGGAGAGAGAGAGAGACAGAGAGAGAGAGACAGAGAGAGACAGAGAGAGACTGAGATAGAAGGTGGAGGGGAGAAGTCAATAATGAGAGATGGATTATCATGTCATATCCTATACATATTAAAAGGATAACAAAAGAATGTTAAGAATGACTGCCAAAAAAATGTACTACTTAGAATATAATTTACCAAAATTGACACAAGATAAAACAGAAAGCCTAAGTATAGGCAAGGTTCTTAGAAAAGACAGATGCGCGTGCGCATGTGCGCACACACACACAATTATACTTCAGTGAATTTCAATAAAATACAGGTTTCGGGAGTAGATTATTGGAGATATATATATGGTGGTTTTTTTTCCCCCTAACCATAGAGTATTAGCATCTTTAAATATCTGCATCAGGAAAATACTAGAGAATATCACAAATGTTATGATGCTTAAACACACTATGGTAAGAAGCTTCAACATGGCTCCCAATCATCTCCATCTCTTAAGATTCAATCTTTTGTCATCCACTCCCCTTTAAGTGTGGCCTGGACCTAGCCACTTGATTTTAACCAATAAAATATGGCAAAGGTCCTGGGATGTCTCTTCTGTAATTAGGTCACAAATGATCATGTCTTCTGTCATGCTTGCACTCTCTCTCTTTCCTCTTGCTCTCTGGCTCTGAGGAAGCTAGTTGCCATGTTGTGAGATCATCTATGGAAAGGCCCCAGTGCTAAGAACTTGCATGAAGGCTATAGACAAAAGCTCATGAGATGACTGCAGCCATTTGAGAGAACAAGAGTCGAGAATCTAGTTAAACCAGGCTCAATTTCCTCCTATTTTACAGAAACTATTACAAAATAAGAGTTATTGTTTTCCATCTACTAAATTTTGAAGTAATATGAATCTATAGAGACTCATATTACACACACACACACACACACACACACACACACACCATATGTTAAAATTTAGAGGATAAATGTAAAAAGGAACATAGATTTCTAATGCTCAATATTCATGAGTAGAATTACAGAATTAGGAACTCTTAGAGATAGCGATCTTAAAAATCAACTACTAAAGCTGCTTTTTTATATTGTCATCCATAGTAAAGTGCTATGATTTACCCCAAGACATAACAGCATGTTTTAATTGGAATTTCACTACGAACGTATTGTAATTGTCTTGTGGTCCTCCATATACAGAGGGTGCCAAAAAAAATGTATACACATTTTAAGAAAGGAAAAAGCTGTTGAAATTGTAATTATGTATACCAATAACAAAAGATGAATACAAGTCACGTGTATACGTTTCTTTGACACCTCCAGCATATGTGCATGTTTCTTACCCATTTCTCAACAATACAGACTCCTATGTCACCCTAGCAATGTTAACTGAAGGTTTCTGAAGAACATAGTATGTATGAAGGTAAATATTAACATCAAGTAAAGATAAAAATGCAAACAGATGCTGTTTATCTACTATACAAGCAAGGAATCAATGTCATCCATCCTGGGTCAGATGAATTAGTAAACAATAAACAAAGTCAGATTCAGTCAGATTTTAACAGAAAAAGTGGGGTGGAGAGTTGAGTCATATGCCCATAAATTGAATTTACATAGTCATTCAATCAGAATTACTTTCATGAGCTGATGCTGATCAAATACTGAGCACAATACCTGTCACAAGGTAAAAGCTCCATAAATGTCAGAAACGATAATTATTTTAGAAATAGCTAATTTCTTTCCTTAATTTTTATTTAATACCTATGCAAGACACAAGTGAAACTATGTGTAAGTGGCATAAAGTTACGCATCTTGGCAGTGTGTGTGTGTGTACACGTGTAGCCTCTTCCTTTTGACTCCTCCCCCTTGATAAAATGACATTCTGCACCCTCCCAGTGCCCAGTGTAATCTATGCTACCAACCTAAAGTTCACGCTTCTATATTTTTATGTACATACAGCCATGTTTAAATTCATCGTGTGTCTATATGTACATTTGTCTGTATCCATATTCATATTATATCCAAATCTGTATCTGTATCTATAACCAATACACAAAAACACATGACCAGCATATTACACCGTTTCCATAATGAATGGTGCTCCTGGAGTTGTATAACCACAGAGTTTGGGTTATATAATATATTGACACATATATGCATATTTATAGCTATACTTAGGGGATTTTTGTTTGTTTTTGGCCTGTGTTTTATAATATAGTCTATTAAATATAAGTGTTTGCATTCTGCTTTTGTAGCTGAACAGTATATCCACTGGAAACTGTTTTGACTGAGCTTTCATTCTTCCTCTTTAATGATATTACATGATTCTGTGATGGGGACTGTGGCAGAATATATTTGATGACTCTTTTAACGATGGACACTCACATTATTTCCTGTCCTTTTCTCACAGCACGGGGCTGCTCTAAACAATACTGTGCATGCATCTCCCTCGGCTGGGATGACATTCTCCCGGGACAGAGTCCCAGGAGTTACCACAGGTACAAAGGTCTATGTAATTTTTCACTTTAATTAAAGTTGCCAGATTACTTTTTAAAAAGCAATCTTTTCTGATATTACTGCTAGCATTGTAATGTTTAGTGTACACTGTAACAATGGATTTTGTTGTTCCTCACCTATATATATATAACATATGTGTATCATATTTATAAAGTAAATGACACACATGTTATATGCATTATTTATATTTTATATACAAATGGTACCAAAAATGTATACACATTTTAAGACAGAAAAACACTGTATTAAAATTGTAATATTCAGTATATACCAAAAACAAAAGATGAATACAAATCATATGTATACTTTCTTTTGGCACCCATGGTACACATATAAATTCTAGTTTTTCTCTCCTGGTAAGAAATGTCCCCTGTAGATATAGTTTTACCTATAAAATATATATATGTAATTGCCTAGTTTCCTGCAAAGATTCATATTACTCTAGTTTTACATTTAAATTCATTTGAAATTGTGGTTTAAAAGAAGACTTTATTTTCTGAGAGCTACATTATTACATCAACATCATTTATTAAATAAATTATCTTTGCCCATTAAATTGAATACAACCTTTGTCATATATATATATATATATATATTTCTAGGTCTGTTCCACTCTATCGCTTGGTTTATCCTTTGTCAATACCATATTGGTTTGATTACTGTTACTATATAAGGAATTTCTGATAACTGGTAGGCCAGGTCCCCTCAATGCCCTCCTTCCTCCTTTATATACTTGGGGGAGGGCACGCAGGTATTCTCAGATATTTTTTTTTCCATATTGATTTTAAGATTATTTTACCCCCAAACAAAGACACAAAATATATAACTGGAATTCTAATTGGAATAGCATTAAATATATAAATTACACTTCAGAGAAATGTCATAATATTAAAACTTCTCATCTTAAGAACATAGGCTGTTTTTCCATTTATTCAGATCTTCTCATGTCTTAATAGGATTTTATACTTGATATAGGTCATGTGTCTCTGTTGTTAAAGTTATTTGTGGTGATTTCCTAATTTCTTTCACTGTTGGGCAAATAATAAAAATGTCATTTCCATTTCTAGTTCTTGCTGACTATTTAGAGGAAACTTGCTGAATTTAAAAAGAAATAGTTATTTCGTATCCATCCTTACATTACCATTATGGAAGTTACTGGTTTTACTAATCTCATAATTCTAGGTATATAGTTCAACTGCAGCAAAAGAGTTTTACCATCTCCCAATGATGTTTATACTGATTATTTAATTTTAATTTATATTATATTTGCTAGATTTTGAGGACAATATTAAATAATAGATAATATCATTTAATACCTTTTATTAAATTGGGTTTAGTGTTAGCTATTTAGAGTAATATTTGCTCTTGATTTTATTAAAGAGGGTATTAACATATAAGTAGTCTCCTCAATTCATTTTACTTAATGCTTTTACAGGTAATGGCTGTTGAATTTTATCTAACACTTTTTTTGGTATTATTCTCTTTAAATTATTTGACATTTTATTAAGTTGATAGATTCCTCAATATGGAAACATCCTTGTATTACTGGAATAAATATTGTTTTATCATGCATTATTATTCTTTGGAACATGGCAGATTCCATTTTGTACTACTTTATTTTAAATTTTAATATATTTATCATAAGTAAGATTTATCTGTACTTTTATTTGTTTATGTTGAATACCAGGATTTGGATTTAATGTTGTTTTAGCTTTTATACAATGAGTAGAGCACTTCTATATTTTTTCTTTAGTCTATAATACTGTGTTTGACATTAACTGTTCTCTTTATTGAAGATGAGATGGAAGTCAGTGATACATCAGTGATGTAATCCTGGTTCCTTTATCAGTGCTAGCACTTTAAGCACTTTTCCAGTTTCTTCAGTGGTAACTGGTTTGATCAATTTTCCACTTGTGTTAATTTTGGTAGCTCATATTCATCTGCATAATTATCCATTTCCTCTAGTTTTACAGATGTGGAGGAATTGCACGCATGGAATTGTAATATGTCCTAGTCTTTATTATAAATTATTTATTTGTTTATTTATTTAAACTTTGGCTTTATTAAAGTCTAACTGACATAAAATTGTAAGGTATTTAGTGTGCATCATGGTGAGTTGACATAGATATACATTGTGAAACAATTCTCCCTATCTATTGGGTTGTTGGAAAAGTCATGACTATTTTTGAAGTGAAAAACATAGAAAAAATACGTCATGACTTTTCTGACAACCCAATAGTTAATTAATGCATCCATCACCTCAGACATTTATCTTTATCTGTGTGTGTGGGAACATTTAAGTTGTACTCTCTTAACAAATTTCAGTTATGCTGTACAGTGTTATCAACTATGGTCACCATATTATACATTAGATCTTCAGATATTATTTATCTCATAATTGAAAGATTGTAACATTTTACCAGCCTCTCCCTATTTTACCCACCCTCCAGCTCCTGGCAATCACTTTTCTACACTATGTTTCTAAAAGTTCAACTTGTTTTTCTCCCCTCAAGTTCCGTAAATAATACCATTTCAGTATTTGTCTTTCTCTCATTTATTTCACACAGCATAATCCCCTCAAGGTCCATCTGTATTGTCACAAATGACAGAATTTCCTTTTTTCTCATTGCTGAGTAATATTCTATAATATATATCTCACGTCTCCTTTATCCATTCATCTGTTGATGAACACTTAGGTTGTTTCCATATGTTGGCTACTGTGACTAATGCTGCAGTGAACATATGGGTGCAGGTATCTCTTTGAGATCCTATTTTCATTTCGTTTGGATATATACCCAGAAGTGGAATTGCGGGATCATATGGTAATTCCATTCTTCTAATTTTTAATATTTTCTCCACAAGTCTTTCTGACTCCTTTCTAATTCTTAATCGTGTGTGTGTGTGTGTGTGCATGTGTGTGCACGCACATACATATTTCTATTCGTAATCAAGACCGCATTGAATTTATTTTACAGATTTTTATCAAAGATTAATAATTGGATTTATTTATCAATTCTGTCTTTTAAAAAATTTTAATAGCCCATTAATTTTAGCTTTATTTCTTTAAAGTGTCTATCTGATAGTTTAAAATATCACTTGTTCTCGTCAAAGTTTCTTAAGATGAATACTATTTTCTTATTATTCACCTTTCTTTTAATTTTAATAATAACAGGCATTTAAGGCTATACATTTCCCTCAGAGCACAGCTTTTCCTGTCTTTTCTAGTTTTAGATTCAAAATATTCTTTATTTCTTTTGTTTTATAGTGAACGTATTATTTAACTTTTTATTTCCTCTTTTATGTAATGATTCTTAAGGAAAATACTTCCTAATTTTAGGGTATTTTGGATAATTTTGGTCATTGTTTTATTACTTTTCAATATACACAAATCACTTACATATCTATATACTAGTAATGAACGGTCCGAAATTTAAAATTTAAAATTCCATTTAAAATACCAACTAAAACTTAAGATTGTTGGGAGTCAATTCTCTACACATCTCTCTCATTTTGGCATGTTTTAACTGTGCAGGCATTGCATGTCCCTGTTCTGAACCATCTTTTCAAGGGTGCTATTATTTTTGCAAAAAAATTTTTTTAGGAATGTTATCTCTGGAAGACAGAGATAGTGTCTCCAGACACAGCAAAATGTAGGCTTGCTTACTGTTCATTATAAAACTTACATGTCTCTAAGCTTGTGCAGTTATCACATGACCACATGATCTTTTTTGTATCATCCTGTGGGAATTAAGGTTTGGAGAAGCAGTGCAAATGCTGATAACCTGAATACTGATCTAGTTGTTAGTAATGAACTACGTTTTGTCTCTGACCCAGAGTCTTCGTCTTTGGCCAGCATTCATGTAACTGTCGCAGGCTAACTTGTTTGCTCACAAGTAAGGTACAATTTTAGGAACTTCATATTCTTCACAAAAATTCCTAGGGATAAACCTAGCAAAACATGCACAAGACTTTTAAATTCAATTTGTAAATATTACTGTGTTTTAAAAAAAGTAAATGGAGAGATAGAACATTATTATTGGTTGAGAGACTCAGTAGTGTTTTGTCAGTTCTTATATTAATATACACATTCATTGCAATCCTTCTCAAAATTCCAACAGGCTATTTTCAAGATATAAATTAGATTATTCTAAAATTTATATGGAAATTCAGAAGATTTCAATGTAAAATCAATTTTTAAATGGAACACTGTCAGGGCCGACCAAGTGGCTCAGTGAGCAACAGCAGTTCGATGCCCAACCTGAGCTGAGCTGCTGCTGAGCTGCCAACAAGTAACTGGATGTTTCAGCTGAAAAAAAAAAAAAAAAAAAGGAACACTGTTGGAGAACCTGTATCATATGATTTCTAGACTTACGATAAACTTTAAGTACAGTGTAGTATCCATGTAATGCCAGGAAAATGAATTGATGGAATAGAATAAAGAGTCCAGAAATAGATCCACAGGTTTATGGCTATTTGATTTTTGACAAAACTCGTAAATTTGTTGAATGTGGAAAGGAAAATCTTTTCAACAACAATGGTGCTGGAAAAATTGGATATCTGTATGAAAAAGAGTGAGTCAAGATCCCTCTATTACTCCATACAAAGAAAGAACAATTTGAGATAGATCATAGACTTAAATTTAAAATTCATAATGATAAAACTTGTCAAAGAAACCTATCTTTATAACCTCGAGTAGGTCTTTACCTTTCTTGGACCGGCCACAATAAGCACAAACAACATTTTAAAAAATTATAAATTGAACATTATCAAAATTTAACATTTTGGCTCATCAAAAGTCTCTATTAAGAATATGAATAGTCAAGCTATTGTCTGGGAAAGAATTCACTGCACATATGTTTAACAAGGGACTTGAATCCATAATGTGTTTGTGTGTGGATATGTGGGTATACACACACATGTATATATATAATAAGTATACATGCACACAAATGACAATAAAAATTCAAGCAAATCTATATGAAAATGGGCAAGATATATGAATGATTTATAAACAAAAAAGTGCACAACCTTATTAGTTATCAGAGAAATTCAAATTAATACCACAATGAGGTATCATTTTTATCTACTACAATGGCTAAAATTAAAAATATATATATATTGACAAGGTGAAATGTTATGATGGATATTGAGAAACTGGCACTCTCCTGTATTGCTAATGGGATTATACAATGATGTAACCCCTTTGAAGAACTCTGGCAGTTTTTCATAAAAAAAATAAATAAAAAATAAAGTTAGCCATGTGCTTAACACCAGAAATCCCAGTCTCTAGTATTTACCCAAGGTAATAAAAATATGTACACAAAAGACTTGTACTCAAATATTCATAGTAGATTTATTTAAAATAGACAAAACTTCAAAATAACTCAAATGCCCATTGTAGGAGAATGGAGAAACAAATAGTGGTTCATCCATATGAATGAAATAATACTCAGCTATAAAAAGAAGAAACTACTGATACACATAACAGTGTGGGTGAATATGAAAACCATCATGTTATGCTAAGTAACTCGGAAACAATCAAATACACAGTGTTTAAACCCATTATTATGAAATCCAGATTAAGGCAAAATTAATCCATGTTGATAGAAATTAGATAGTTATTAGTGGGCAAGGCAATCAGAAGTAGTAATGAAACGAAAAAGGCAGGAAGAAATTTTCTGGGGTGATGAAAATATCCCATAGTTTGTTTAGGGTGATGATACATGGATATATACAATTGTCAAAGCTTATCAAAGTGAACATTGTTATCAGTGAATTTTATCACATATTAATAATATCTCAAATTTTAAAAATATCAGAATATCTGATTTTTTTAAGGAAGTAGAGGAATTCACTTACCCATAGGTATGATGGAAAAAATCCAGAACTAACAGTGTAGGCACACATTTACCCTTTGTTTGAAAGACAACTCCTGTGTTTATTTGGGTTGAGAAGCTAAGAAACAATGATCTTTTGCTCCTGGGACATCAGCCTAAGTGCTGAGCAATAAGGCAGTTGTCAAGGTTTAAAATCTCTCTTTATAATTCTCAATGATGTTTTATTGTAGTCTGTGGATTTAGAAAAAACAAAAACAAAAGCAACTTGCTAACTGATTGTATTGGTTATCTATTGTTGTATTACAAATTGCTCCAAAACTTAGTGGCTTAAATAACACCCAATTCTTATCTCATGGGTTCTGTGTGTAATGAGTGTAGGCAAGACTTAGCTGGGTCTTCTCCATAACGGTCTCTCATAGGCTGAAATTGCAGGCCAGCAAGGGCTGTGGTCTCATCTGAAGGCTCAACTTGGGGAGAGTCTGCTTCCAAGTCCACTCATGTGGATTTTGGCAGCATTCAGTTCTTTGAGGGCTGTTGGCTCAGTTCCCTGTCACAGGGCAGAGAGAGACAGCATGCTAACAGGATGGAATTCTGAGGCTTTTGTAACCTAATCATGGAAGGTATATTCTGTCATTTTTGCCTTATTTTGCTCAGCGCAATCAAGTTACTAGTTCCAGCCCACACTCAAGGAAAGTGGCGACACAGGAGATAAATAACATTGACGGTCGCCTTAAATTTGCCTGCCACGGTGCTTACTAATTTGCCTAGCACAGGAGATAAAAAGTGTGAAGTACTATTTTATGGAAAACCACATTTTCTGGCCTTCAGTATGCATGAGCTACATTATTTAATAATATTAAAAAATTTACATGACAAAAAGAAAATATAACAATCTTTTTTTTTTTTTTTTTTTTTTTTTTTTTTTTTGAGAGCAGTGTCACTGGCCCTCCTATGTGGGACCCGAACCGGGGCCGCTGGCTTTCCAAGCCAGCGCTTAACCACCGCGCCACTCAGCCGGTCCGAAAATATAACAATCTTTAAATATACCTTCATAATGTATAGGTGCATAATACAAACATTATTAACTGACAAGAAAACAGTAATCTTACTGTTATAAATGATTAAATATGCATTACAACTTGTAAAGTTAAGCACTAAAGGTAATATGGTTTAGATAAGTATTTTAATTTAATTTTCTAAGACAACTGGATCATTTTCAGAAATATAAATCTGTGCATAGTATATTATAATATTTTTTATAATATAGTAGATATAACTTTGATTGTATAGACAATTGATTACTTCTTGGTTAGACTTTTCAATGACAGAACTCATCCCAAAGTAATTATTTCACTTTAAAATTGGCTTTCTACAATACTGATTTTTTAAAAATTTATGAAGTACACTACTATTATTATGCACTTAAAATAGCTAGGGAGGTGAAATGAGTTTGAAAATATTTCTAATATGATAAGAAATTATATTTCTTTCACTTAATATTTTGACATTACCATAGGGTTTCTTCTGAATACACTAAACTATATGCACTTAAACAGGTTAAATTTTTCATTAATATATTTATGAGTCAAGTTTCTGTGTTATCCATAATCCTAAAAGTAAGATTCTGATAAGCAGAGGTTGTCACTTTTTGAAGGAATTTTAACAAACCCAAAGAACGATGTTAATCTCGTCAGAGACCCAAAAAATGGACTTCTTTCATTTCATCTTGCTTAAAATGTGCAATTTTTAAAAATGTATCTTAGTGTCAAGGGCCACTAAGGAAATATTTCAAGCAGCTGGTAGTTTACTGCAATTTTCATCTTTTTCTTGCATTAAGGTTTCAAATTCTCTAATAGAAAGTCATCTCTTTCCCTTGTGCCCCATTGTCACCCTGATTGTGTGAGAGACTGGGGGAAAATGTGGCTCTTTTACTTCAGAGCCATTCAGTCCTGGGAAGAGTGACTTTCTCAGAGCCAAAGAAGGGGAATGATTTATGTTCTTTATACTACACTAAAAATGAGAAGCATCATTTGAGTTATTTATGAATCTTCCAGCCTTATATTTAAGGTAGTTACTCTTACTTTGGGAATTACACTCAATTTTTAAAATAGCCTTTAAAAGGTGATGCTTAGAAAATCCCAGACCTTCTCCAAGGATTCATTTATCAGAAAACAAAAGAAAACAAAACAAAATACTAGGTGGTCCTAGGAAGTGGCTTCCTTCTGGTTGTGAAGGGATTCACATTCTTGTGTGAAAGAGGTTTTGTGTCTGAAAGCCGAATGGTCACAGAGCATGTCCATCAGCTGGAATCTAGGAGAACAGCACTCTGGGTCTCAGTGCAGACCAAATGGAATATTCCAGTTATTCCAGCAGTTGTAAATGTCACGGTTTCATTTTGTAATGGGTCGTTTCAACCTTATCATTCTTATTATCTTTGGCATGAATGATTATGTTTTATATGATTTGGGGATTTCCTTTTATTTTGAAATAATTTTATAATCATACCTTCATAAGCATCATTCCCTGTCTTTTGTTTAAAGAAAATCCCTTGCTTATTAGTGGGCTTTCCAAACACCACCTTCTTTATTATAGAGAGACCCAGGGAGGATTTTCTACTCTTCAGAGTCTAAAAAGTAAAGGTTGTAGGATAAAAAGAGACAGATGCCACCTAGGGACTCTAGCCAATGTCATCCTCCAGCGGCACATGGGGCAACATTTTTCTCCTGTTGATGGTATTGGTGGTGCAGTTTATGATGTAAATACAAGGGAGCCTTCTAAGCATTTTCTCTCTCTCTCTCTCTCTCTCTCTCTCTCTCTCTCTCTCTCTCTCTCTCTCTCTCTCTCTGCCATCAGGTGAAATTTTGCTGGTACAATATAGCCAACAGTCTCTTGGGAATACTTCAAATGAGTTTTTGTTGGATCATCTGGGGGAATTTGAATGAAAAGTCTCATTATTAGAGAGTAAAAAACTTAGAAACTACCTCTAATAGAATTCGGAGATGAAGTGAGAGCTTCTGCAATGTGTAAATGAGGTCCTTTTTGATACAGGCATGCGTGTTGTAAGAAACACAATAGAGCAGGGATGAGGTTCGGAGTTCCCTGGATGTGCCCACTTCACCCGCCCCTGTGCCTTTTCACTTGCCCGTTCTGTCTCCTCTTCCCCTTTCTGTGCTGAAGCCCTCATCCAGCGGCTTCTTCAAACACTTTTCATTCTTCAAATTCCTCTCTCTCTCAGAATTGCTTTTGGTGCTGTGTCTTGTGTCCTGTCACAGGACTCAATTCCTACTTAGCAGCATGAATCACATTATATTTTAATCTCCTTTAACCAACTGTGCTGCTAAGTTCTTTTAGAGGAGGGACTTCATCTCTAATTCCATGTGCCACTTACACGCTCTCACACTACTTTAGCATTTTTCTCCCATAACCAGTATTTGTACTTATGTATTGGTGTGTGATTACTACTGTATACCTGCCTCAAGACTTGAAAACTTCATGAAGCCCAGGACACATCTGCATTATTTTCCATTTTATTCTGGGTGGAGCAGTGTGCTGGTATCTTGTAGCTGAACACAATACCTGGTGTATCTAGGTTCACTTTCTGTGTACCCACAACAAATCTTATTGTTGTTGCATGTGATATGCCTATTTTCACTTCTGCCTTCACTCATAATGTCCTTATCTGACGCATGGCACTGGATGCCTCAACATCTCCTCCCTCCATTCAGATCACAAGCAGGAAGGCACCTTGAAAGCAAGGAAATGCCCTGCACAGTGCCCCAGGCCACAGGCGGCAGCCTGCTGAGGGCTTGGAGGGAAGATGCCAAGCTAATTCAGCAACAGGAGATTTTATGCCTGGTTTTTGGTTACACATTTACAACAGGAAATCTTTGGAACCCCACAATAGAAAAGCAGGTGTGCCCTGGCTTTGCCATCACTTAGCAGTGATGGCTTCATGTACATGATTTATCCAGGTAACAAGAAGGGTGATGAGACACTTGGCTCTTAGTGCTGCCTCAGTCTTGAGCTCAACACCGGGCTTTGGCAAATTCATTCAACTTCTTTGGGGCTTTCACCTCCAGGCCTCGCAGGCATCATCTCCTCAATCTGGAATTCCCTAAACTCTTTGAAAGGCAAACTTTTGCTCATCGGCAGTCCTCAGCTTGGTATCATCTCTCTGAAACATCCTCTGACTGCCCCCACCTACGCTGAGCAGCTAGATGCCACTTCCTTCATGCTCCTGTAGGGCAGTAACCATTCATGTGCTGTCCCTCTCCCTCTACCCTCTTCTCTTGCTCCAAGCCTTACACACGATGAGCTCCCAGTATTTCCTCTATTTTTGAAATGCTAGTGCTCACTCAGCATGTGGTTTGATATAAACACTCAATATATGTTTGTGGAACCTAATGAATAAACTTTGTCTTCATATTTCTTCCTATGTTAAGTGGGGGAATTGGACAAAAGTGATAGTTTTCATGTTTAAAAAGGGGAAGAACCAATTTTCTCAGTTTAAAATTTAAGGAAAGGACCACTACCTTGTGGTGAAAAAGAAGAAAGTGCTCGACTGGAAGTAAGAATGGGATTCCCCAACCCTGTCCACTTGACCTCTCTTCAAACACAGCGGTAGGAGGTGGAGAAATAGTTAAAGCAAACTGCCCTTGAATCACGGTTGCTTATTTCCCTTGCAGCTATAAAAATGTAATTCTGTGAAAGTTATTCTTTCAAATCACAACTTTTTTTGTGTTTTTTTTTTAGGTGGATATTTTTTGGTGGAATTTTTCCTGCAATGTGAAAATACTGCCTTGCTTCAGTAAAGAGTAGAGCTCAGTGCTCAGGTCACTGACTGCTCCCTGATGGTCGAGCCTCGTTAGCAGCAGTCTGGGCGCGGCTTCCCGGAGCTGCACTCACCAAATCTTATTATGACGTGTTTATTTTCCTGCCTCTTCCCTGTCTGTCAGCTGTCATTTCTTCTGCTGTCATTTTTTCTGACCTAATAGCTCCCTTAGCTAACCTCTTTTCCTCAAAGCCCCTGAGCCCTAAATTTTCTGTGAGCTAAAACAACAAAAAATAAAGTTTGTTTAGAAATTTGTTTAGAAGTTCAAGCACACACAAAATTTAGTAGGTTTTGAGAAAGTCGATGGTCATTGTATTGATGCTGTGTAAAGGTGACGAAGGATATTTAGGGCATTTAGAGGCTTAGGGTTATTTCCTGGTTCCTATGTCTTGAGATTTGATGATTGCTTAGAGTCATGCTTCTACATGATGTCAGCATATATGTTTTCTAGAAAAAGTAAACTTGGTACAATCTGGGAATGACTGAATGAATGTATGTACCTTAAATGGTTTAAACCATTTAAACATTTTTTTACAAAGAAAACAATAAAATAATTTTGAGCACGACCCCTAATATATGTTTATTTATAAATTATACACAAGTACTTTTGTACTATATGTTGTATACATCATAAAATATACATGAATATAGAAATTATAAATAACAAAAACAAACATAAATGCTCATTCTCCTATTTTCTTCCCATTCCAGATAACTGCCCTTGTACCCCCAGGATGCACACAGTTACACACCTCACTTGTAGATCTCTGCTTTGGGTAGTTATGTAAGGACAGAGTTGGGCAGAGAAGCCTCTGTCAAAGAGAAAATTAATTTAGCTGCTTTTTAAGGCATCAAATCACTTTTTTATCTCTAGAACCTAACCTGTGGCCTAGGACATAGGTGCACAATAAATGTTTGACGAATGTTGAATAAATAGACAATGAGGATTAGGTAGTCTGTAGGATGCTTTCTAAACACTTGTAATCCATTTGATTTGCTTAACTCATGTTAGGCCTCTTTCTCAATGGGTAAACATATTATTATAATATCATCATTATTGTGAACATCACTAGGCAGGAATCACTGTCAGGGACATTGGGATTTAAATGGCAGAAGGCTTTGAGCCAGAGATAGGGCATACCCAGTGGGAAGCTGGTCCCCATGCAAGGTATGCACCAATCCAGATTGTTATACTATGAGCCAGGGTAAAACCTGGCTTAATGAAAACCATCATGCTGCCATGCAGGGGCACCTGGAATGGGGGCTGGGACATGGGCAGCAGTAGTAACAACGTAATGGTGATTCCCAAAGCCAGGCAGATATCAGTATGTGACATTAGGAGGGTTTGGAGAAAAGGAGAGGAACAGAAAGGACAAATTTGGGCTGAGTTTGGAAGCACAGCTATATCTGGCCTCCTGCTCTTATGCTGCACGTTCACCGTGGGCACTCAGACCTCCCAGCCAGTGATGTGCCATCTGTCTGCTTGTATCCGGACACTGGTTCACCAGCCTACTGGGTGGTTCCAGGTAGCTGTCTTTAGGTACCACAGACACTGCGTCATCTGCATGCCTAACTCAGCAGCTTCCTCCAAATCTGCCTGTCCTGAATGTTTCCACCTCTGCAGGTAGCATTACCACCATCCACCTGGGTGCAGAAGCTGCAAGTCGGCCTTATCCTCTAGCTCCTTCATCCCCAACCTCTGTCTGCTTGGCTCCATTCCCTATGCCAGCATCATTCCTTGCCTGCTAATTGGATTCCCTAACTCCAATCTCGTGCCTCCAAGTCATTTACACATTATACCTAAGTGGCTTTTATAAATAGAAATTTGGATAATATATCCTCCTTGTTCAAATTGGATAAGAAGACCTGCTCTGCTCTTCTCCTCCGTTCACCCCCTATCATCCGTCCCCCTCTCCCCAGCCTCCCATTTTGGTTAGCCTCTTATGTTGAACTTCTTTCAGTTCTTCAAAGATACTGGGCTGCTCTCAAAACTTGGTCTCCACCGACATTGCTACTCTGCCTGGAACAGTCTTTTCTCCTTTTTTCACTTTCACCTTCTGGAGAGGTTTCCCTGATTCATAGAAGAGACTGCATCTCTGCTAGGTATTACCGCAGCATCTCAGAACTCCCCTGCCATCAGGTTCAGTGACTGTGGTAAGTGGTTGCACCCTGATTTCCTTCTAGGCTGAGCTCCATGCCAGTCATGGGCACTTTATCATCTCCACTGCTGCACCCCCCGCACCCACGCTATGGCTCCCACCTCCATACATATTTGTTGTCTAAAAGAAAGAGAGGGTGAGGGCCCTAAAGTGCTCATAGGAACAAAGCTAAGTGATGAGTCAGAAGGACTAAACAAGTACAGCAAGGGGCAGCTTGAAACACCTGAAAGCTCACACTTAGCTTTTGGTGTGTTAGATTCCGGGCTGGTAGACAGCTAGGCCCCCAGAGGGATCACCCGAGTTTACCTGAAAGGACGGAACACAGACCCAAAGACTAACCATAGAGGAGTAATCCTGAGAGGGTTGATGTAAGAATTCATTGAGAAAATCTGTGGTCAGGACAGGGCAGGGCCTGGTGACCTGGCCTTGGAAGGGCCCTGTGATACAGTCATCATGCTGTGCTTGACATTACTCAGCAGAACGCTTCTACTGCATATTAAGAATAGTCAATTTTGGGCCAGCTTAGTGGCGCATTGGTTAAGAGCTGGTTTGGGATGCCAGCAGCCCCGGTTTGGATCCCACATATGAGGGCCAGTGACACTGCCCTCTACAGCTAACAATAGCTCCACCTGGAGCTGGGCTGTGTGAGCCCCGGCGATGTTGTAGGCTGCACCCCCTGCTGCAGTGGGCTGCCATAGGCTACAGTGAGTGGCTGGCAGCCAGCGTGAGTGGCCAATAGCCCCGGTGAGCGAACATCCAGAGGCTGGCGACCGATCTGCCTCATCCGGGAAGAGTGCAATGATGATATCACCATGGGCCAGTGAAGCAAAGTCCTCCGCAACTAGATTAAAGAACAAAAAGACAGCAACTTGTCTGTTCCCCTTCCCCAGTTCCCCAATGCTATTCCCCTCCCCCAATTCCCCAATAAAATCTTTAAAAAAAACAAACGAATAGTCAATATATTTTTTTAAAATTTATTTATTTTATTTATTTTTAATTAGTTTCAGGTGTACAACACAGTGCAATAGTTATACTTTTTACCCCTCAAAGTGACAAGTCCCCCTCCCCCATTTGGCCACCCCACTCCTCCCCGCCATATCATATCTATTACACTTCCTCTGACTCCCTTCCACATTATAATCCACATCCCTTGACTATCTATATATTCAGTTACAGTTGGTATACAATATTATACAACCTCAGTGTCAGGTGTACAGTGCAGTGATCAGGCCTCTTCTCCATCCATGAAATGGTCTCCCTAACAAGACATATGATCATCTGACACCCCACAAAATATTTACAACATTATTAATTATATTCCCCAAACTGTCTTTCATATCCCAGAGGCAATATTGTAGTTGCCTATTTTTGCTGTCTAATCCCTTCCCCTTCTCCCTCATCCCCACCCCCCTCCCAACTGGCAACCCTGATTTTTCCTCTATATCTATGAGACAGTTTCTGTTTACTTTGCTCATTCATACAGTTTTTCAGATTCCACATATGAGTGAGATCATATGGTATTTGTCTTTCTCTGACTGACTTATTTCACTTAACATAACAGTCTCTAGGTCCATCCATATCATTGCAAATGGTACGATTTCATTCTTTATAGCGGAGTAATACTCCATTGTATAAATATACCACAGTTTCTTAATCCAGTCATCTACTGATGGGCATTTTGGTTGTTTCCAAGTCTTAGCTATTGTAAATAGCGCTGCTATGAACATAGGGGTGCATAAATTTTTTTGAATAAGTGTCTTGGGTTTTTCAGGATAAATACCTAGGAGTGGAATTGCTGGGTCAAAAGATAGCTCCATTTCCAGTTTTTTGAGATACCTCCATACTGATTTCCATA
Organism: Aselliscus stoliczkanus; assembly: GCA_033961575.1. Taxonomy (NCBI): domain Eukaryota; kingdom Metazoa; phylum Chordata; class Mammalia; order Chiroptera; family Hipposideridae; genus Aselliscus; species Aselliscus stoliczkanus. The sequence continues at coordinate 64,980,347 of CM066740.1, read as the reverse complement.
GTGACTGCACCAATCTGCATTCCCACCAACAGTGTAGCAGGGTCCCCTTTTCCCCACAGCCCCGCCAGCACTTGTTGTTTGTTGATTTATTGATGATAGCCATTCTGAGAATAGTCAATACTTTTGAGCACCCTTCCTCAAATCTGACATTCTTCCAAATGACATCAGAGAACTATTTAGTCTTCATGGGACCCTATGAAGAGTTGCTCTTCTCATTCTCACTTAATGAGGCCACCAGGGCATAGAGAGGGTGACCAACTCACCCAAATTCACACAACTGGGCAAGATACAGCATTGGACCATCTTGGCGATTCTACTACACGGCCTCTCATTTGTTTCTTATATTTTTATTTGAATTTTATTTCTTCCCCATTAAAAGGTAAGATGTTTACATTTAATTTAAGAAGTATTTACTGAATTACCTACCATGTGTGCCACCTTAACTACTGTGTGAATTTACATTAACAAATATTTGTTACTGATTATGACTCCCTTGAAGAGTGCTGTAACTTACTGATATTAATGGACTGTAACTTTGGGGGAAGCAGAGTTTGACACTCCAAAATATTTATCACTGACTATGACTTTCTTGGGATATTAATTATTTTACGCTGGCTATTTTTAAGAAACAAAAGATTCACAAAGGATCTTTGATCCTCCCCCTCGACCGCCTAAAAGAATTTAGATAAGGAAGTGCTTCAGGAAGGGAACTATCATTACAGATTACTATAGTTTAACATGAACTAGGTGTGAGTGTCAGGGAGAAACCTAACAAGGCCCATTTGGTCAAAGTTCCCTCTGTATCCCGTTGTTAAAGTCTGCCCAGCAAACATTTATTTACCAAACATTTGCTTTTCCATCTTCTTGTGAATTGCCCCCTGCCCTTTGAAGTTCCAAACTACAATCCCCCTTTCTCTTTAGCTCCAAAAGTGTATCTAAGCCTCAACTGTCCAACATGTCCTATGGCCTTATATTCTTATGGAACCTCCATAGGTCAGATGGAATAAATTGGGTCATTTTTTCTATCTGTCTCATGTTAGTTTGATCATTAGTCCAGCCAGAAGAATTTGGAAAGGTAGGAAGAAAAATTAATTTTTCCATCCCCCACAACATATTAGTGAAGGGATTAAAAAACAAACAAACAAAACAACAACCCATAACGAGGCAAGGAAATACATGAGAAAGGGATAAAACAGAATCTTCCAGAGCATCTGCCCTCTGTCCCACTGCTTTGGTTGCAGATCATGCTGCAGTAGACAGAATGCTTTCTAAATATTTGTTCTCTAGTGGCAGTGCCATCACTCCAGATGGATCTGCCTCCATCATGCAGAATCCAAACAATCCAGGGCCCTAGACAACTTTCCAAGAGAGGTACGGCATTTTTACCCACACCATTTCTGAAATCTCTAAATTAAAAAAAAAAAAAAGTGAGTTAGTCATAGGCCTTTAAGCAAATGTCATTGTCTTTTGGGAGTCTGGTGTGAGTAACTGTGGGCAGAAGCTTCAAAGGCAGTGTTTTTCGGTTTAACTGAAAGTTTGTTTGCACTGACTCTTTAACTTTAAGAAATGGGTCTTCTCAGTCAATTGGAATCAACTGCAATTGGAATGTGAAGAAATAGAATCCCTGGGATTTTATTAATGATGCTCCTAGAAAGATGTATCCAATGTACATTTTTTTTTCAATTTTGATAACATTACTGTGATTTCTTTTTTGTCCTAGAGATTCAAAAAATGAATTTGTTCTAGCTTTCTACAAATGAATTCTGCATTTCATTTAATTAAATAAAGAGCAAAAGTTATCTGAATATATTATTTAAGTGCTTTTTTATCTGCAAATTACTTTGTACTTGTTACTGGCTTACCAGATGAAGCTACAATCAGACCTTCTCCTTTACAAATGGAGAGTTGATCTGCTATGTACTTCCAAACACCCATTTATCTGGCCACACAGAAGTCACTGGTCGAGGCCTGCCTTCTTGGGGCCTTGGGCCAGGGTATCTCTTCAAGGCTGTCAGCCTTGTCTGCCTGGATGCCTGAAGTTCATTGACACAACTGCAACTGGTTTTACCAGATCCAGAAACCTGTTTGACTAAAATAAACAAAGAACTAAAAAACCTTATGAATAAAAGGAATTTTAGTGTAAGATTAAACACTCAGCTTGGGGGTCAAGGTTACAAAACCATCTATTCCACCAGGAAAGTTTGAGATTTTTGTATTTTTTCGTTTAGCATTGTCCACCCAGAAGGTTTCTACTTCCCTTAAGGCATTTCCAGAATTTGAGTTGTTCTGGGGCTGGACTGGGAAGAATATGTGGTTGGATGAGAGGGGATGGAGTGATTCTGGATGGGGGGCTCTAGGGCAGTCAGGGACCAGCCCACTTATTCCTTTTCCCAGCAGCTTGGGGAGGAGCCCCTCTCCGCCCTGTGGCTTTGGCCTCCTGACCCAGACAGTGGGGGCCAAGGGAGCCTGCAGCCAGTCGCTCCCCGCCCCCAGCCTCGGGGCCGAGGGCCAAGAGTTCGAGGCCTCCCCGATCCGGATATGATGAAAAGGAGCAACAGAGGGAGAAGTGTTTCGGGAGTGTGGGAGTGGTGAAAGGGGAAAGAGCGGCAGAGGGGGAAAGGTCCCCCTTGGCAGAGAAGTGGCCAGACTGAGCGGGCTGGGAGAGGGGGCGGAGAGCACAGAGCCAGGCAGGAGCTGCCTCTGCCGCAGTTGCCGCCACTGCGGTGTCTGGCTGAGCGAGAGGGAGGCGGGGAGGGACACCCAGGGGCGGCCTCCACCATCAGGCCATCGGGGCGCGATGCAGCCTCTGCCGGAGCCTCACTAACTTTCCGGGGCGGAAGAGGAGGAGGAAGGGGGGGGATGCCGAGGTAGGTGGTGGTCTCCCTGGCCGGGGGGGGGGGGGGGAGACGGGGGGGAGGTGGGGTTTGGTGATCTCCCTCCAGTTTCTCCCAAATCCAGTCCCCTCCCCGCTTCAGTGCCACCCAGCGACTCCCCGAGACTCTGCTTGCTGTCAACTTGCTGGGTAAACAGTTTTCCTCCCTGGTTTCAAATCAAAACTTCCCAGGGGTGGGGTTTGGGGGAGGGGAGCTGGTGGGGAGGGAATGTCCCGCAGGGGGTGTGCTCCTCTCTAAACCCCCCTTTCTCCCCCTCCAGAAGCAGTCAGTTTCCTGCACCCAACACCTAACAGCCCTCCGGCGCCAGCCCCGCGGGGCGGCCAGCTCGGCAGCAGGCAGTGAGCGGCCCATGTCCGGCGCGGGCGAAGTGCTGGCCCCCGGGCCCCAGCTCGGGGCCGAGGCGGGGGACGGCCGCGCGGGCTCCCCGGCCCAGGGTGAGTGCGCGCTTGCAAGTTGCAAGCTTCTTTGTCATTGTTGCATTTCGAGATGTGTTCCTACATGTACCGATTGGGATGTGTGTGCTTGTGAGTCGGTGGTGTGGTGAGGACGTCTTCCTGCCTCGTGGTTAGGAACTTCTTGCACAGTTAGTGTTACTCAAGCAAGTTCCCCGAGATTCCTGCCCTAGATCAACAACCGGATAAGGGGGCGGGATCTGCTGGTCCCTCCACTCCCCCTTCCTTTGGCTGTGGAGAAACAGGACGACAGGAATGCTTCTTGGAGCCTACGCTTTGGGGGTCCTAAGAGTCGGATGTGTGGGATCTGAAACACTTCTCTCGGAGGTCCTCATCAGGCCCGAGTGCATCCCCACGTCCTTTTGTTTCTTGTGGGCTCCTCTGCACTCCCTTTACAATCCAAGTTTCTCTGACCGATTGCTTTGGAATGGCTCCTACATACGTTTTCAATAAGTGTTTTGTTTTGAAGTAAACATTCCTTTAAAGAAACACTTTCCAAGAATGAATTAGCTCCTTTGTTTCTTTCAAAGTGTAAACACATACAAAACTATAAAAGAAAATCCTCTTGTTTCTGCGAAACTTCCATAACAATCTTGTGTACAAGTCAGACTGCCATTCTTTCTCTGGAAGGTAACATCAGGTTTTCATTGGTGACTAAGATTAGGCCTCATTGATCTGTCACAGAGGGTGGCTTGGATTTACAGAGCTCTGATACTGATAGGAGCTAACTAATTTCCCAGTGGTCAAAAACCTCCTTTAGACTCTTGATTTTAAGCGTATCTGATAGCTTTTATCCCCCACCTTTAACAGTAATGTAGGGGGGTTCTTTATAATCTTTTTATTAAAGGCAGCAAAACGTGGAAAAGAAGTTAATGTGGAACTCATGAAAGGTAAAAGCATGAAACATCCATGGCTAAATCAAAATGTTCTGGCATTCAGGGCTGTTAAATTGAATTATGTTTATCTTTCCTTTTTGTTTCTGAACAGTGAGTCACTTTTTTCTAAACAGAGAAACTAGAGAAAAATCTGAAAATCAAAGAATTAGAACAATAAACATGTTTTCTCAGAAGCAACCCATGTTCTGCACATTCTGTTGCCAACACTGTTATTTTCCTATTCTAGGCCTGTCCCCTGTAATCGTTATCAACTTGGATGGGCTGTTTATGTTCACGCTTCAGCTGTTAATCACTAGTGTCAAACAGTGCTTATGTCAAAAATCAACTTCAAACACACTGGGAAAACGATTGATTTGGAAATAGTTGATTTGAATGTCTACAATGTCCAACTTTAATACTAAGCGTTTTTAAGATCCAGTAAAAGACCTTGCAGTGATACTTAACACACCTGTGCAGGCACCATACCGCAAGCTACCCCACGATCTGACTTCAAGGGGCAGGCACCTAAGATGGTCTGAAGGAGAAGGTGGCTTCATACAACACACACGGTGTCAGTCAGTGGAAACTCGGGTTAGATTTTACCTGAAAATTAGTTTAACCTCAGCAATGAAGTTATACATTCCTTTTTTTTTATTAGTTTAACATTGACTCCTAGCATCCTTTATATAGGTATCGATTTAATTGTAAATGGAATATAAAGTTGAATTTTTAAAAAGAAAATCCTCAGAATCTTGTTAAAATATTGTATCTTAAACCAGCAGACTTCATAAGGTGTACGGAAAGAAAAATAATTATTGGAGCTAGTGGGTAGGGGAAAAGCTTCGAGGTGTTACCTCCTTTGGTTAGGTTGGTTTTATTGGTAATCATGAAGCTCTGTTAACAGGGTGCTCCGCTTTTAAGCCCTTCCTTGGGTGCCTTCATTCTCCTCCCTCTTCCTTTGGATTCTTTATCATCTTTTCTGAAGAATAGCTTACTAATGCTCTGGTAGGATGTGGCTGCTTAGTTAATTGAAACTTCATTTTAAGATTTATATATTAAAATCAGTGAGAAAAATGGAATGTTTTATGAAAGCTAACAAATATCTTTTCATAAAGAGAAGGATAAGGCTAAGTCTTCCTTGCAAATACACACACACACACACACACACACACACACACTCACACACATATATGGAGGGTACCAAAGAATATATATACATTTTAAGAAAGGAAAAAAACTATATTAAAATTGTAATACTCAATATGTACCAATAACAAAAAATGAATACAAGTCACGTTTGACTTTTGCAATTACTAGAGGTGCTCAAAGTGGTTACCATCTGCATCCAGACATTTCTGATTACCACCAACTACTGCTTGAGCAACGTTGACCAAAGTGTCCACTTGTATACATTTTTTTGGCACCCCGGTATATGCAAATACATACATCCATAAAGAGAGATGACATAACCTATGTTGTGATGAGCTCTCTATACTGCTGAGAATGTTAAAGGCATAAAATATTAAAGTTGAAGATAATTTTAGGGGATCTATAGTCTGAACTCCTCATCAAGTCTAGAATCCTTTCCATATTCTTTTAAGGGATTAATTAGAAACCTGCATGTAAAATGAGGTGCTAGTTATAGGCATTCAGAGTTTGGTTTTTCTTATTGCGGGCATAGCTGTGTCTTTTTAAAACATTTACCCTTTGGCTGTGATTCTGCAAACAAAATTCTATTGCTTTGAAAACATTAAAAATCTTTTCTATGAATTTTGAAAACTGTTACAGAACAAAGACATAAAGCTCATATGCTGCAGTCTGTAAGGGGAACCAGGATGGGTGTCAGGGGATGGGGAGCAGTGGAGATCGCAGGTCACTGGAGCGCTCATGGGTCAGGTCATTGTTGCCATTTGAGTTAATATCTTCCAGTAATTCACGAGATACTGAAAATAGGGATTTTTATGTATCATCTCTTCCTTTTTAAAAGTTGGCTCCTAATTACATACAATTTTTGTCCAGTCCAAACAAAACAACCACACCTACAGGCCCCTAAGCAGCTGATTTGTGATCTATTATTAAAAAATAGAAACTAAACATGCAATTTAAAATGATTTCCCTATTTGTGACTAGCTTCTGAAAAATCAATTTGATTTGCAGGCTCATGCAAAGTACCTATGTATGTATCCTGATAGGTGAAGGACCACTTGGGCTGAACTTATTTTTGTTTTAGGAGAGAATGGATTTTGCAAACGTGGTTCATTTAATTGTCTTTGTTTTTTCTTTTTTGGATTAAGCATTTTAAAATTCATTGTATTATCAACACTGAAAATGTAGGTATTTGCTTTTTTTGTGCAATAGTTACTAGAATCCATTGAGTGGAAAGAGCCTTGTAATTAAGTGCTTCATTCATAGACTTGCAACCTGTAACTAGAAGGATCTTTAGAAATAATTTAGTTCAACTAGCTCACTTTTTGGAAATGATGTCCAGAGAATTTAAGTGACTTGCCCAAGGTCTCATATACAGTCAGAAATCGGGGCAAAGCACAAATTGTAAAATATATTATATGACATTGTGATAAATGTGTCTGAAGCAGAGAATCAATACAAACTTTTCCTACAGATGATGAATTGGAGATAATGGGCTCTGGAATCTGTGCAGCACTTGAGTCTGTTCCCTTCCCCACCCCACCCCCACCCCAGTGCATTCGCCAAGACTGTTGGACTGAGAGCTGGAATATACTTTAATGTGATAATGTGTGATTTAATGCACTCTTCTCTCTTGGGAGTGTCCTCTGAGATTATTAGGCGGACTTTTCATAGCAGGATGCAAAATGCCAGTGAAGTTAATTAAAAATAATTTAAAATAGAAGCTAGGGAGAAAATCTTCAAGTTGAAATTACATGAGAAGAGCTTTGACTTAGAAGCTTAGCTGAGTTGTCAGGAGTTTATAGAGGCTAATCAGATTGCCTTTATGGGAAACCTGTTTATTTCAATTTCTACAGCGCATGCTTGTAATACCCATATCCTTTTACTTTTATCACATTTTTTTATTCTTTTGATTAAGGATGGCATTACTCAAAGGATGTCGTATTTGGACAGGTTCTGTCTGGTTCTCCACTAGGGAAGATCATGCCATCTAGGAGGCATTTGGCAAAGCCTAGAGACATGTTTTGTGGTCATTACAGTGGGGTGGGTACTGCTGGCATCTAGCAGGTGGTGGCCAGGGATAATGCCAATCATCTTACAATTCCCAGGACAGGACAAAGAGTGCCCTGCCCCACAGTGTCAGTGGTGTTGAGATACTGACCACCTCCCCTCTCAAGGCCTCAGCATTGCTGCCTCAGAATCTCCTGGTCTAAGATGCAAGGATCCGTGTTTTTGACAAGCAACAGGTACCTCTAGTTAGAATCATTGCTTTGGAGGCTTTTATTTGCAGAAAGACATGTGATATTGATACATTTTTTAAAAGTATATTTTTAGTAGAAAAGCTTCAAAATGCTTTTAAAACGTCCCCTTTCCGAATTCCAAACTTGAAGTCATGTCACTCCATATACGTATATTTTCTATTAGTGCTCTCCAACATTTTTATCACATCTCCCAATTAAAAAATTAGTCCTGAGTATTCATTCCCCAAAAGTTCCATTTCAAAACTATATGTCCTGACTGCAAATACGTTTTGAACATTAGAAAAAAAAAACATGAATAAAAATTTTAAAAGATCTGGTAAGAATAAATATATGAATAGGTATGTTAAAACTGTTTTCTACCACCTCCTTAGCTCTTCTGGCCTTCCACCCTGCATGTCTCTTTGCGGGTGTCAGTATTATGGAATAAAAAGGAAGCAAGTCCCTAATTTGCACATGAGTTGTATTCATTTGTAAGTCAGATTTTGGGATCCTGGATTATCCTTTCTCATAGAAACAGAGTGTTACATTATATTTAGTTCCATAATAAATCTCAAAAAATTATTGGAATTAAATTTTATTAAGTTTCATATGTTTACAATGATTCATCATAGAGAGCATAATACAAACAAATATAAATAACCAAAGCAAGTTGAATAGAAACTGTTTTGAAACACTTTTGAACATAGGCTCTTAAGACAGGACAGAAAACTATAGAACCTTGTCTAGATTTGGAAGAGGATCTGGGGGCATTTCCAAGTGCCTTAGAACTAGCCTCCCAATTTCCTTTTATGTCTAAAGGAACTTGTGTTCATTTTATAAGTTTAGTTATAGTGCAAGGCTTATCAGCTAGGCATATTCATTTTCCCTTTGCTAAGAAAAGGAATCCAATTTGAGTAAGAAAAGGATGAAGCTGGGGAAAAAAGCAAGAGGGGAAAGTGGGAGGAAGGAAGGAAGTGGTTAAAGAAGATGTCTTTAAATTTAAGAAAGCATTTTGAGAAGTTAAACTGTTTGAGCTGAAAACCATGAAAAAAAAAGTTCTAGTGGGAGCATGGTAGGAGCTGAGCTGGCAGCTAGTATGTGAGGGAAGCAGATGATGGGGTGGAATCTTGAGTTAGGCAGTATCACTGCTTCTCTTGAAACAGGCCCAAAATACACTTATGGAATTAATGATTGGGAAAATGGAGGGCTTAATTGTTGTCCAGAACAAGTGTAAGTCAGGGCAGCAAATGACAATGAAAAGAAACAGTTTTGGGGTCAGGGTGGAGGATGGGAATAGGGAAAGCATTTATATGAGTTTGTTTATAATTCAGGACACTTGTATATAGGTTTAATTTTAGTACTGATTTTCATTTCTACCATAGTCTTTTTGTTTCTTTTTACATTGCTTATTTCTGCCTTACTACATGCTCTATAAAAGTTCAATCATATATATAGATATAAAACCCTGCTATATAGCAATAAAGAGAGAAACAGAGTGATGAATGAAATGTGGGGTTTGCAAGATTGTGGGGGAAAAGTGCATTCATATATACATATAGCATGAGGTAGACTAATAGGTGGTTTAGTGGGGGCACAGAGAACATGGTGGGGGGAACATGGGGGAAAAACACCATCTGTGGCTGGGGCATTTGGCAAAGCCTCAAGGAGACATTTGATTTCAATTGGGCCAGGAAGCATGGTCATGGACCTCAGCTCCGTGGAGATGGATGGTGGGAAGCAGGCTGACGGGGTTGCTGCCAAGTGCTGAGCGCAGTACTGAGATGTGGCGAAGCTGTAGGAAGGAGCAGGCAGCAAGGTAAGGTTGTGAAAACAGGCTAAAGTCATTCTGAGGGTAGCCCCATTCTCTTGCCAAGGAGTCTGTATATCCTTTTGGCAGGCAGTGGGGAGCCCTTAAAAGTTCTTGAAAAGGGGAAGGACAGGACCAAACTGATATTTTTAGGAAAATAAATCTGGTGGTAATTCAAAGGATGATTTTGGAGGGAGGACAAGAGTGAAAGCGTTGATTATCCGGGAGCATATTACAATAGCCTGACAAAAGATGAGAGAACCTAAGGCAAAACCAGTGTGAGTGGAAATGAGAAAAGAGATTTTAGAACAATAGCAAAAGTAGGATAGAGCTCTACCTAGCTGTGAAAGCTAGGGAATTGATTTTTACTTACGCATCTTTGAATCTCCTAAAATCAATCACAGTGTCCAAATTTAATTAAATTGATATGGTTGGGCAATATATTTAATATGGGAGATAGTGGAAAGGTAGGAATTTAAGGTAATCTGTAGGTTTGCTTTTCATCCTGAGTGGAAATCTTAGAGGAGCTGTTGAGTCTAATTTTGATCATGTTGGCTCCATGGAACTTATCCCTAGTCACGATGGCCAGTAGGCCAGTGGAAAAGAGAATTTATACCTATGGGAGTGGTGAGGGTTAGTTAGGCTCACAAAATGAGGGTTAGTTCATAGCCAGGTAGCTGATAGGTGGGCCCGACATTGAGAGAGGAGTGAGGACCAGACTGTGGAATGACTACGCTTTAGGGAGAAGAAGGAAAAGAATACAGAAAAGGCATCCATTAGGATGGGGTCCTAGATGTTTTGTCATCATGGAAGATGAGAAGAGTTGTGATTTCTTAAGGGAGAAACAAGGTGTACAGAGGGCTTTTCTTTGACGCGTGGACTTTGAGTATGCTTAGAACACATGCATGGAAAGAAAGCCAGGGACAGATAGATTGAACCTGAAAGTGCATGGGATGGGACAGAGGTGTAGTGTGCATTTGTAATTGAAAGAGTAAAATTCTAGGAAGGAATGGGATGAGGAGACCAGTGTTAGGACAGTTGGGAACGTTGCCCTTTGCACTGGGAATGGGAGGAAAGGATGAGTGATAGTCTAGAGAAAATCTGATCTGAAAAAGAATATTGAAGGCCTTGATCTTCTCAGCAAACTAGATGGTAACATTTGCTGAAAGCAACAGGCGCGGTTAGGATGAGTCAAGAAATTTGAGATGTGTGGAAAAGATTTGGAAGAATGAAGAAATCAAGAGGGAGTTCATTTGGGCCAAACAAAAGGGCAGCTCAGGAATACAGAGGGCTTAGTTAGGGATGAATGGCATAAGCGTTCAGTATACACGGTCAGCGTGGCTGGTGCCTTTCTCCCCAAAGTGCATGCGGGGGCTTGGGAATGGAAGGAGGTTGAATGGAGTTTTGAAATTGGTACAGGGTTGGAGGTTGGCAGGTGGAAGCAGTCGGGGACCAGGCAAGGGGATCTCGCATGTGTGGGGAGAGAGTGCTGGTTCTAACTGATCAGTGTTTCAGGCTGCCTGGGGAGCCAGGAGTGCAGCTGGCAGGCCACTGCCTCTGGCCAGCAGGGATCAGGCCTTTGTCTTGTTTGGTCAGTTTACGTACAAGGACTTGATATATATGATTGAGTGACCTTTACAGGGCGACTGGGGAAGTTGGGGAATTTTTGGGTGTGTGAGGGCCTTTCCTGTTTCTTTGAACCTTATTTCCTGGATCTTGTTGAGGTGATTTCATGGAAAGGTCTAATAACAGTGTGCAGTTATTTTACTAGCATATTTTTATAATAATAAAAGATTTGGGGAAAATATGGAAACATAAATGGACACAATTGGAAGTTATGCCATTTGCAAATGGAAAATTCGTTAGTAAAACAACCAAAACAGAAATCAACTAAATTGTCTTTCCAAGTTACTGTAATTATTCTGCTGTATAAAGGCAGGGGGCATAATTTTAATTTTTATTAAGGGAATGGCACTGCTGCAGCCCTCCTGCTAGCTTGATCAGTCCTGTGCTTACACACCAGTGTTTTGGTTCTCTCTGTCTCTCTCTGTCTCTCTGCCTCTCTCTCTCTCTCTCTCTCTCTCTCTCTCTCTCTCTCTCTGCTTTTTGCTCTGTGTCTGCCTCCGCCTTTGTTTCCCCTCCCCCTCTTGCCATTAACACTTTACTGAAGTTACTTAAACTTTTCATATTGTTTTTACAGTAGCATACATACCCTGGAGGAGGTAAGCTTTTAACCTTAAGGTTTTGAAATTGAGTTGTATTTTCTAGATTCTAATTCTAATCACGTAGGGTTCCCTAAGTAGGAACTATGTGAAGAGTTATTTTAACATTAATTTCGTTTGTGGTTTCTACTTGCAGTCCACTTCTGTTTTCATATTTACACCCACATGATCCGAAGTAAGATGATTCATGTACATGTGCTTTTGTGCCTTAGTTTTTAGTAGTTTCACAAATAAAGTCTGAAATACTTTTTCATGCCAGCACATTTAATTTATTATCAACATTTGTTTGAAGGGGAACTTTGTCAACAAATATTTTTTGTGTGCTTGTCGTGTGCAAAGTCTTGTGAAGATTAAAAATGTTTACTACATAGTTTTGCTCAGAAAGAATGTGTTAACTAGGTGAGAGGATGAGATATAAATATGTGCCAAATTAAACTGTCTAGGTTTCAATTCAAGATCACCATAAGAACCAAATGAGGGATGAGTTTATGGCCTGTTGACAGTTGACGGGTACACAATGGGGCATACAGACTTAGAAGCTGAGAGAGAATCTCAGGGAGGCAAAAAGAACTTGGTTTTTGTCTGGGTTGGACTGCTAGTGGCTCCAGCTGAGGAATACACAGTTTGTAGGTGTTTTGGGTTTGGATTATGTATAGTTGAGCACTAAAAATAAGGCATCTTGTGGTTGAGCGGGTGGCAGGTCCTCTGAAGGGAGGTGGCAGTGTACAAAGGAACCAGCTTCCTCTCATCACTTTTTCTATTCCAAAATATAGTCTTTCTGCTCTTTTTCATGGTGGATCAGCCCTTGATCTTTTGGGTCTCTATGAACATAGACCTACTTGCTCTGTTTTTTTTCTTCCATCACCCAAACAACATGCAGTCTCTTTAGTTAGCTTTTCTGAGGGCTTTTACTATTTACTTCCCACTGAAAGACAAGGTGAAATAATGGAGCATGAGAAAGGTGTAGGAGTTTACAACATTAATATATGGACAATATTAAAGTAACTTTATTGGTTTTTCATCATATGCAAAATGAATTGAATACTGAGCTAAGGAGTCACATATTCAATCTTTGTGTTGGGAAAAAATTTCTGGCTGGAGGAGAGAAAGCTTGGAGGCACTGGTAGTAGATGTGGAAAAGGAAGTACAGATTTGAGAGAAAAGGGGAAGTTGTAACTAAGGGGATCTCGTACTTGATTATGTTGGGGCATGAGAAATAAGGGGAAAACAGAGTTGAACAGTGATTCTGTGAATACCATTGACCAAAATACAGACCACAGTTGGAGAAACAGGTGGGGACAGAAGAGAAGTGGACATGAATTTTAGGATACTGAGTTTGAGTTGTCAAAGATATATTTGTGTAGAGTTGAAACTTCAGATCCATAGGTCAGAACAGGAATCCGGGCTACAGTAATTGACCTGTAGGTTATCCTTGAAGTGACTGAAACTGTGGGCGTTAATTAGATTGCAAAGACTACATAATCAGCATGGGTTGGTAGTGTCAAAGGAGAACCCAAAGAAGGCAGTATCCCAGAGAGATGGCCCAGAAGGCAAGAGGTGGGGTTAGTGAGTTACATGAGGGGCTCCTGGTTTGGGCCTTCAGGAAGAGTACCTGCGAGGACATATCTCCTGACTTCTAATCCATATCCATCATTCTGAAGTTCGAGAAATCAATTTCAATATGTTTCTAATTCTTTTATTATCTTATTCTCTCTAGATAAGAGAATTATCTAATTCTCTTATTACCACTATTTGAAATGTTCTCTGTCACGTATTTATTTCAAGATCAGATACAAATTATATCTTTGAAATGCCCTTACAGATTGAACAGCCCCCTTTCCTTTATTTCTGATTTCCATTGGCCTTCATTTTTGTTAACCAGAGAGGTTGGGAATGAATGCCGTTTTGATAAAATCAGTTGGTATAACTGAGAGGTAACAGAAAAGTTTTTAAAACTATGGCACTTGTAACAATGATCATGCTAAAAGACTACAGAAGAGTGCGTGCCATCAATTCCTTTTGGTAATGGGTTAATTCACTGCTAAATAAGGGAAGTGCTATAGATAAGGCGTCTCTGGATTCCGGCAGTCAGTAAGCAAACTCTTTCATGATAGCTTTCTAGACAGGAGTAAGAGGACTGGTATGCCTGTAAGACTGACTAGAATGTGACTCTGAAAACCACCGAATGGATTGAGGGTATTTAGCACTGGGGAATAGAAAGTAAAAAACATGACATATTTTCTAATGTGAGATTGTCACACAGAGGGAAGATTAGACTTTGAATGCAAAGAGCAAAATATGATGAATCAGTGAGAATTACAAAGAAGTAGATTTTAGACAATTGTGAGGAAAGTCTTTGAATAATTAAGTAGTCCCAAATGGAGTAAGCTGTCTTCTCCTTGGCTTATTTTTGGGGATGCTGGATGTTGAATGTTTTCATATGAATCCATGTTACCAGGTTGGGTGAAGAGACTTTTATGAGTTCATGGAACTCCAAATTCCATGAGCCTGTGAGTGGTTTTAGCAATGAGTGTACTATTTGGTAGAAAGAGCACAACTGAATATGTATTTACAGCCCTGATTTACTGAGATATTATTTGAACTATTGCTACATTTTGTACCTATCATTTGCATATTCATATTCAATTACATATGCATGTAATTTTGTAATTGCTTTCCAATTTGCTGTGTGTATAACGCACTCTTCTCTACCCACTCTAACCTATAAACTAGTTGAGTCCATGTCATTTTTTTTTATTGTTTTGGATCTAAACATACTTTAAACTTCTAAAAGCATAAGAAGCCCTCTGAAGGAATGCTTTTTAGATTTTGTTGTCTTATTTTTCAAAGTATTGGTAATAATTAGTGGATTAAATTGATTTAAGCATTAAATCCATTCAACAAACATTTGTAGTGTATCTGTGATTATATAATAAAACCACTTCCTTTTATTTATAAAATATGAAATTTTATTTATCTGCATATTTATCTGTTAAAAATGCTTTGATTATCTTAACATGTTTTTTAGATAATGAGATTATAATCTGTTTTAGAACCTTAAACAAAACAGGTAGGTTTTCTTAAAGGTCATTCAGCTTGAGGGACTTTGTAAATTTTTTTTGGATCAGTGAAGAAGTAAAATTCCAGAGCTTCAGGTCTTCCTGAAAGCTGCCTTATCTTTGGTTTTTCAAAGGTTACATTTGGGAGGCATTTGTAGATTTCCACATTGTTCTGAGCCTCTGGGAAATACAGACCCAGATTTTTTACTTTTCCAAGAAATTTTGTTCTCAGATTGCCTGAAATTTCATAAACTGGAATACACATAGATCATCTGAAATAATTCTGGTATTTGAATGGAAGAGTAAAAATGCAATTGTTTAAAGAAAGAAAATTTTTTTTTACAAATAAAGGGGATATGAATGCAGATCGCGCAGCAATAAATATACAAATTACCATAGATTACAAATAATCTGTCCTAGATAATCATCAAATATTTAATTGAAGTAGATGAGATCCAACACACAAAAGTCCCAAAATTTAAGCACAAAAAAGTTGCTTATACTCCTTTCTATAAGAAATAAGTGCATTATACACTGATTATGTTTTATGGAGTTTTGTAAGATTTTATAAGGATAGCTGTCAAGCTTTGTCATTTATATTAGTCTTTCATGAAGTAAGCAAATAAAGTATTGGATAACAAATAGAAAATGTATTTGATTAGTTCATGCATTTACACATCCCTCTGCCTAGTTCAGAAAAATATTTGAGGTAGTTTATAAGAGTTTTTTAAAAAGATTAAAATAGAATAATGAAAATAGAATTAGCTTAGGAGATCCAAACCTGGAAGAAAATTAAAATGTACAGACTTAGACTGTAGGGTCAAACCCACTTATTCCATTTTATCTGTAAATTTGAATAAAAAAGAATGTTTTCTTTAATATGATTTTCATTGTCCATAAAGAAAAAAAATAACTTAAGGCTTCTTGGAGGAAGCATTAGTTTTCCTTATATTTAGTCTGGAAGCAGATTTCTTGCATGGTTTTTCACTTAGGGATTACTGAATAGATACTGCCCTCAACAGCCTCCTGATAAGTTTATAGTAGGTTTTTAAAAGGTGCTTTTTGCAGTAGCACTTAATAGTAAGTATGAATGAGTCCATATTATATGCCAGACACTCTGCTTTCCAGGCATGATTTCATTTCTTCCCACACCCAGCTTATGAGGTAAGTACTGTTGTTATTCCCATTTTACAGATGAGGAATCTGTCAAACATTAACTTGCCCACTTCTCCAGTGCAAAGCATAATTTAGGGATAGTTTTCCATCCCAGAGACTCTAACAGAAGTGTTTTTATGATCAGGAAGGATTCAAATATCTGGACTTGTAGATAACAGAATTGTCCCTATTCCTTGGAAAACCTTGGAGTGTACAGAGTTCTATACTATATTTGGAAGTTCATCAGTAACTTTGACAAGCTACTTTGATCCTCATGCAGCGTTCCTAGATTCCTCTGTTACTTTATCTGTTAAAAGCATTTAGCTCTTGAGGTATTATATTTGCTTGATTACAAACTGATGGAAAGAATATCCATCTTCAAAAGTTTGAGTGGTTGTCTTATAGAGAAGTTTAGCCTTACTATTTCTACCTAAAATGGGCCGAACTGGAACTACTTATGAATTACCTGACAGCCGATTTATGTTCAAAATGAATCACTCACTAATGAACTATACTAACCAAGAACAGAACGTGTTCCCTTTCCTTAGAATTTTGGGGAAGGGCTGAGCGCTGCAGTGGGTTTTTCTACACTGGGTAGATATTAAATTAGCTGAACTGAAAAATCCTTTCCAATTCTAGATTTTAACATCCTATTTCCAAGTGAATATCTATCTCTGAGACCCACACTATATTCTCATCAGTAAAACTGAGAATGTTTTCTTTCTTATATCGTTCATAGTTCTGAAGATCAAAAAATATTATATATTAAAGTCCTTTGAAAATTGCTACTATTGTAATTACAAAAATTCATTCATCCTTTGAACAAATGGAAGTATTTTATTTTTTATTTAGACTTGTTTAATAAACCACCCACCAGCTGAGTGGCTACTACATGGCCCATATAATATTTTATATACATTATTCAGTTTACTTATTTTTAATGCCCTTCAAGTTTTCTCTCTTGTTAATCACCATTCAATTATTTTACTCTCCAACTGTCTGAGATAAGTAAAACTCACAAAGTTTTAAATTTAGATAATGCCAGCTAGGTAAAACATTACAGAATTTTAAATTAAGTGGAAATTCTATTTACCTGAATCTTTCTTATTCTCTTTCAGCAGGAATAATCGAGATTGGAGAGAGATTGCTTCTCACCATTCATGCCCTTCTTTAGAAAAATAGCAAAAAATAGAGAGTATTGATGACTGTAAGATAATAAATGACTGTAAGATAGTCATTTCTGAATAGGACATATTGTATTTAAATTTATCGTGTCCAAGAACTCTTTTTGTCCTTTGATTCTTTTGCTTAATTCATGCTTGTCAAATCCAGTGCCTTACAAAGGCTTTTCTGTGATGCCCTCTATTCCATTCTAAACACTTTTCTGTTTGGATATGAAGTCGTGGCTCTATTGTTAGCCCTCATGCAGAGTCAGAATTTTAGAGCCAGAAGAGGCCTCTGCAACCGTCCTGCTCTATATCCTCATTTCCCACTGAAGAGAATAAGACCCAGTCTCAGTCACACAGCTGGTCGGTCAGTCTTATGCCAGGATTATGACCCAGGGCAGTTTTCATCACCTTCTGTTTTTCAGTGGCTTGATTGTTTCACACATATGTTTGGTTTCCCCAGCTAGAGGACTGTTGCCAGGGAAGAAGCTGTGTTTTATTTATCTGAAGATTCTTCTGCACTTCTGTGTGCAGAGTCCTTGCCCTAAAAAGCCTGGGTGCTATCCTTTGGGAGCAAATGCCAGTAGTATATGACTGTCTTTTGATCTAATGCTATTTTCAAAGTGTCTTCAGTTTTTATTTTAATATTTAAAACATATAGTCATATATTAGCACAACTGATTGCTATATGTAATTCAGGTTTTGTATTCTCATAGTTGTCCTGAACTGGAGACAAAACTAAATACATCTGCATTAATTAGTAACTAGATAAAATTGTATTTTCTGATTACTTGGAGTACTGTGTCAAGGTGATGAGAAGCAAGGTGTGTATCTCAATATTTGATAGGCTCTTCCAAATTTTCTCTAAACAGTTTAGTACATAAGTGACCTAGTGACCTCCAACCTGGTCAAATATGATAATGACATTTCCCTTCCCCCACACCACCCAAATTTGGACCTCTGAGGTTTCGACCTGTGTCTCTTTATTTTTAAAGAGCTCTAAGAGAGAGAGAGAGAGAGAGAGAGAGAGAGAGAGAGAGAGAGAGAGAGAGAGAGAGAGAGAAAGAAAGAAAAAGAAGTCAAAGAGAACTGTTGACTTACAGGAACATCATAATTGAGATGATAAAGGCCCCTTTAAAGAAAGAATTGTGTTATATTTGGGAGGAGTGCTTGTTGGATGTCTATATAGGAACCTTGTAGAAAAGTGCAGGCTGATGACTTCATGCATCATTGAGATCACGTGATTGCCTACAGGATATTCCATCCAGGCCCATGTAGTAACTGAATGGCAACCACAAAGCTCCATAAATCTAGAAAGGAATTGATTAAAGCAGGACTGCTGAAGCCTCTGCTTTTGCAATTCAGAAGTGACACAGCAAACTACAGTGATTACAGAAATCTGCTATTAGAAACTGCTGTTTCATCACTGTAATGAGCAGTAGCTGACCTTACCCATTGAAAGTTGTAGTAAGGTTATAATTCTATGGCTGGACAGCATGGTGCCATCTTACAATCACCTATCGATCAAATCTCACTCTCCCTGTATTTCTTCAGTGTTAGATGTAACTGTGCACCATTTATGAGGCTGTTGTATAGGTATTCCTTAAATATTAAAAGAGATGTCCGTAAAATAATGTACATATATTAGAAAGTCATAGAACAGTCAAGTGGTCACAGAAGTTTATAGAAGTGGAGAGTTGGAAAGTGGATTTAAATTTTATGCATGGAATTTCTTCTGAGACTTGCTTTGGGCTCGGTGCTGTGGGTCATAACAAAAGCCTGACACCAACTTTTGAGCCAAGACATTTAGTTTTCAAAGGAGGCAAAGTTGGATAGACTGGTGATGGTGATTTGGTAGTAATTATATATCCTTTATTTCTTGAACATGAGACAGAGAATGATTGATAGTTTTTCTTTTTTAATTTGAGAGGGACTCTGGGATCATCTAATTCTAGAATTTAGTCAAAGAAGCTTTAAAAAAATCTAATAAACTATTTCTTAAAAAATATTTAGAGCCGGAAAAGCTTTATTTTCCTCTTAGTAGTTGGTCACTACTAAATCCGTGTATACATGGAGAGTTGAGAGATTCTGTGTTTAGCTCTTGAATATTGGACATGATTCAAACATGAGTCAAGTGTATCTAGAGGCTTTATTCATCCCTATTTTCTTTTAGTCAGCAGTGCTTCATATTTCCCTGGTTTCGTGAATTAATTTTAATGGAATTAAACTTGAACAGCTCAAAATTATATAATTAATTTTATTCAGCTTCTATTTAAGGTTCTAATTGAATCAAGCCTACCAGCGTGACCCCTGGCGGCAGGCAGCTTCATAACAGTAACTGCAGTAAGGCCGGGCCCTGCTGATGAGAAAGTTCATGTGTACAAGCGAGTTTGTATAAAAGTCTTTTCTGATCATCCTAGAAAGGCCTTGAGTTGACTGTAGCAGTGGAAAGATTTCTGAAGTGGTTTAAAAACATAAATATTTTAATTGAAACTAACATATCTCAGGAAGATCATTTTCTCTATGATAATGCTGAGTAAATGTTACATAAAAATAGAACATATTGGTTTAGTATGCTTCCAATTTATATTTTACTGCTATCTGACTATGGTTTTACTTTCCAAAAGTACTTAGCATTGGAGATCCTATTTTTTCGGAGTTCTTAGCCTTTGGACTTAGTCCTAAGTGGGTGGCCATTTATTTTCATGTGTATAAATGTGTTTTGTGGCAGACTTTAAAATCGTTCAGAAATCCCCATGGCACATGAGAAACTTTTGCATGTGCAGAAATTTTTTCCTTCCACTGGAAATGTTAATACAGTTGACTAACAACTTCTGTTTGAATCTCTTTCCTTTCCTTGCTTCCATTACTTGACATCATCTAGCTTCCCTTCCTTCTTTGATTCTTTTTAATTGTACAGACACAACTTGATACACTTCTTTTAGTATACCCACTCTTTTGGTGAGCCCAGTCATTTGGATGGCTTCAGAAATCAAGTTTATGAAGATGACTGTTTTTAGCTATAACTTTGTGACTTGAAAAATCAAATAAACTCTAAAACGCTAAACTCATCCACTAGACTATAAACTCCATGAAGGCCTGGGCTGCATCTTGTAATTCATCCGCCTGCCTAGCACAATGCCTAAACATCTACTATGTATAAATATATAGTTGTTTAATAAATTATTCGCCTAGTCTTCAGCTTTTCTCAGTCAAATCCTGAATAAGAAAACTCAGCCATCTCTAATCCAATCTTCCCGATTATCTGTGTAAACCACTAGTTATTTTCTGACATGTATTCCTTTCCCATCTTGTTATCCTAAGCTGATTAAACTCTGTTCAAGTTCTTCCTGGACTGTACCAAGTCTCCCTTTCCTTTCCCTTCTTCTGCTTTCCCTGGTAGACATCCATACTCCAGGATATAAGTGGAGTAGAATCACCTGAACCCTCCCCCACCCCCTTTAGTGATGGGGTCAAAGAATCTTTTGTAAAAGCCTCCCAGGTGAGTTAAAGTAAAGTCAGCATTGAGAACCATGGCCGTGTAGAAATATATTTAATCTTCCTCATGCATGGTTCTGATTAGGCAATTCATAAAGCTTCAGTGGCTACTTTTGCTTACTTATCTTGCTTTTAAATTGGGTCTAGATCTCTCACTTTAGCATTAAAATATCCGTTCTATGTCTCTAGTCAAGCCTTTACTGTCTTCTCTCTTAGTGCCCTTCTCAAAGCACTTCAGTCCAGAGCTGGAATCTTTACCCGAGCATCTGTTTGTGGAGTTCGCTCATGCAGTTCTTCATCTGGGGTGGGCTTTCTCCCATCTCTACTTTTCCAGTTCCCACTAATCTTTTAAAGAGAATCCAACATACACCCTTTTCTTTTCTTTTTTTTCTTTTTTTAGCTGAGCCATCCTGCCACCTGTTGGCAGCTCTACGGCAACTCAGCTCGGGCTGGCCTCGAACCGCCGTTGCTCAGAGCTCAGCTCGCCGCACTCTTGAGCGAGCTCTTAACCAACTGAGCCACTCGGCCGGCCCCATACACCCTTTTCTATAGTGCCTTTCTTGAGCTCTGAATCCTGATGAGTTTCTTTTTCTTTCTTTGAACCTTTTTACAGCTCTGTACCTCTCATAACGTGCATTTTGCCTACGTTATAGTTTTCTTTTTGCTTGAGTTTTGTTTCCAGTAAGATGTTACTTTTCCTTAATTATTAGCTTTGCCCCTGAGAACCCAAAAAACCCCAAATAGATTCCTCACTCTAAACACCCTCCCTTTCTGAGACTTTATGACTTTCTTGACTTTCCCAAGTTTCTACAAGTTTCTATGGAGACTACTCTGTACTTCCTCCCTTCTCATTCATCTATAGTCTGATAGATATATAGGTATAGTCATCTCTACCACTTACATTAGAGTCTCTTCTTTGGTGTTTTCCCTACTGCCCCTCCCTCTACATATGTGAACTCACTCACTTTCATCCTTCTTTTTTTTTAGAGGGCAATGTCACTGGCCCTCATATGTGGGATCCGATCCGGGGCCACTGGCATCCCAAGCCAGCTGTTAACCACCACGCCACTCGGCCGGCCCCAACACTTTCATCCTTGATTGTAATCTTTCCACATTTCTCTGTCATAGCAGATCACTTACTGTGTTCCAATTATTTGTTTACAGTAATCTTAACAGATTATTTTTACAGCATTTTTCAATGCTGGGCACATAATGGGTGCTCAATAAATATGTGTTATTGGATCAATATGTATGCAACAGTCAATCAGGTACCACTCCTAATTTCTTAAATTATGGCAGACTGCAATTAGAAAAAAATCTATAAAATGAAAAAAAAAAGAAAAGAAACATATGTAACATTTAATGACAATAACTATATGTTTTTTTATTCAGAAAAATGTGATAAAGAAAATACTGAGAGAGACATAACTCAAGCCACCAATAGCTGCTTCACACATGGAGAGATGCAAGACCAGTCTGTTTGGGGAAACTGTTCCAATGACGAACTCATCAGAAGTAAGTATTTTTAGAAAAAAAATGGAGTGATTTGAGGATATGACTGTGATAATATACTCTGTCCTAATTGTACCACATAATTTTTCTGGAAATCTAATAAATCAGAGTTTATCTAAAATTGCTTTCATGAGTATTTTAAAATGTAGGGCTAAAACTAGGGTATAAATAATACTCTATTTTCATTCTTTCTTAAGAAAGGAAGAATTGACTTGTAAATTTTGGACTCAGTTCTCAGAGAGATTTAGACAACATTTAATTCCTTCTTGAGCAGTGACTAAGTGGAAGTCTGACAATTCTCAGTATCAGTGGACTGTGACACTAAAAATACAGAAAGACGGAGCTAGAGGACAACAAGCAGCCCTGTGATAATGCCACTGTGGTCCCTGTTCTTTCTGCCGAATGATTCCAAACTTTGTTTTCAGTTAACATCTTTATCTCTGCTTTGTTTCTTTTTATTCTCTTACTTTTCCTAAGATTGTTGTGCAGAATATATACAAAAGCTTTGGTATATTTTCGTTTTACCCTGGGAATGCCTGGAGTATCTTTGGGTACTGTTCAAAATGCTGAGTGATTGTCAGACTCTCCCCTGGAGCTCAGGTTCTGGTTGCTAAGTTCCCCCAGGTGGGTTCGAGATGAATTTGCCATGGAAAGAATTATTCTGTGCAGTAAATGTATAAAGATTACTGCTATGCCACACCTGGACAGGCATTGGAATAAATCTTCTGGAATTCTCATCCGTGGTGGTAACCAAGTTACCAATGTCTTATTCTTATTGCGAGTGGATAGAGGAAAAGAGTTCCTTTCTGGACATTAAGTGTTTTGTTTTTTTAAAATTCAGTTCTTCCGTTAAGACAACGCCATAATATAGACTCTTCATTGTGTTACATATTATACTTACTTTGAATGTTTGAATATTTTCTTTCCTCTCTAGAATGCCCAGTATCTGTCCATAACTGAAAACCAAACTGAATAAAGCAGGGGAAAAGAAAATAATAATAATAAGGGAAAAACCAACCTAGTAGAAAACATGCAATAACAACAAAACACTATTGAAGGAAATTTCAAGATTCTAAGCAAAAGCTCTAAAAGGGAGTGCGTTTTAGTTTAATTTTAGAACCATTTTGGTTTCTTACACTTTTGTCTTAGAGAATAGAATGGGAAGGAAATAAGACTCAGATATTAGTGGGGAGCAAGACTTATATAGCTTTTTCCAAAGAATCAAATAAACACTATTTCAAGTAAACATTTATCTCCCAAACATATATTAGTTGTCTTCTACCTAAATACCAACTCTGCTGCTGGGAGACATGGTTTTGTGAGATACTGGCATATTTTATCCACGATTTTCTAACAACCAGAGAGCTAGTGAGAGCTAAGGTCTTAGAAGTGATTTTTACCCCCGCCTTTTGGGGAGCATGATTGTTTTCTCTTTTTTTTCATATTCAGAATTTTAAGTGTATGTTTCATTTAATTGATTTACTTTCCTGCTTCCCCAAGGCCCACACTAGGAAAAAGTGAATAAGAACTCGTAAGACAAAAACTGAAATACAAGCGCTATTGCATAAGGATAGGGAGAGTCATGTTTAATGTGTTAAACATTTTTGTGCTATTTGATGAAGCTCATTTTAGCCACAAAATTCATACCATTAAAGGGAATGGATTTAAAATGAACTACTCTCCCTATTGTCTATACTGATTAAGTGGACAGTGATAAAAAATATTGTAAATTGCATGAAATTGTTTCTTTATTGAGATAATGATGCAGCCTGTACCATGGGACACTGGAGCATTTGGGAACAACTGTCTCGTTTGCTACTAATGTGCACTGAAGAAATGCAGAGCGAAAGAGAGATTTATGGCCCCCTTGGAGAGGGCTGCTGGGAGAGCTGACAGATGAATGGATATACAGAGATAGTGGCCAAGACAGTAACGCCGCTCCTGCCTGAAACCTAAGCTGACAAGAATTTCCAAATATCTGTGGATGATACTGGACATTGAATTCTGATAGCAAATTTCAAAAACTATATATTTGGTTATTTTCCTGGTCACACTGTTCTAGACAAAGACGATTTTGTTCAATCTATAAGAAAAATTTGATATCTGGATTTGCCAAAATGGAACAGTTTATGTCATCTTAAAACCTGACTCAAGTCTGGACAGCATTTGAAAGTTTGATATTGTGATAGCTTCTGCTCTTCCAACTCCTTAATATGAAACTACAGAGATCCCTGAGTCTCCTTCTTTGGCCTTTCTCGCTGAGTCTTTGGCCATCTCCACATACTTTGATGTCTGTCTCTTACCCTGCTGTTAGGGGAGATGTGTGTTTTCCTCTTGGTTCAATATCTAGCACATTTTTGGGCCCAGTAAATCTTGGTAATAACAACAGGCCCTGGAAAGAAGGCTTTGGCTCAGAGCTGTATGAGGGAGGAGGGGACATCTGCGGTGAGTCAGGACCAGCTGGCTCCCTTTCCAGGCTCCCTGAGCACTGTGGAAGAGGCGGACAGCTGGCTTTCATGGAATTGCTTTTAGTGTTCCCACTGTAGTGTGTGTGGGGTTGACTGGATGGAGGGATCATCAGAAAAATGAGGCTGGCTGGGCTGTGGGATCATTTTCAAATGCACAACCCACTCTTTTTCCAAGCTTCCATGGGACAGCTCAGCTGCATAAGCAAGAAATAAAGGAGGGTGACTGTTTAATATGACTTCTTTTTCTCTATCTGTGCTTCAGAGAGTTAGTGAGAGCTGACAGCTGACATCTCCTAGTCCTGGATGACTGCTGTCTTCTTTGTTGGACATTTAAGGCATAATTTATAGGGGACTGTTAGCTGTCAGTGTGATGAGGCTGTTTTTACTTTTCTGAGAATAACTGAGCTATGGAAAGTTGAGGGTGTGGCTGCTTTGGAAATTGTATTCTAATTAAAGGGTGTATTCTCAGGCCTCATAAACGAGATCCATGCTGAGAATAATTTCCAAATTATTCTGTGAACTTTAACCCTGACCTCCGTGGACCACCCACTGGTGGCTCACACTGGTTCTTACTCCACAAGAAGTTCAAGCTTTGTCTGCTTTTCCTGGTCCTTCTAGAAAACACTGCAAGTGGCAGACCCGAGGTACTGAGCTCTCAGGGCCTGGGCTCCAAATTGGTTGTCCTTGAGTGGCTAACATTTAGAGAGAATCCTTTCTGGAAGTTATATATAAAAGAGAAGAAATCCATATGGAATCAAGATTTCAAATAAATAGGCCACACACAATCTGATCTGGGAATATGCATTGTGATTCTCTCTTAGAAATTTCAATTAAAAAGATGATTCTAACCCTCAAGTTTGTTTAAAAAAAAAAAAGAAAACTAAATCAAATAAGTAAAGAATTAAAAACTAAATGGAAGTTTTGTGAGAAAATTTTGTACTTGGAAAGTTTTGTTTTTCATTTTATGCGTTTTTATCCTTTTTATAGTTTAAAAGGCTTTCACACTGAGAAAATATTTTGGTGTATAATTTAATTTCTGGAATTAAATTTTAGAGAATATAATGGCATTTTTTTATGGGAACACCAGTTAAGACTTTGGCTTTTCCCCTCAGATTAGCATATGTGATACGGTACATAATTTGGAGATATGCCTTATTTTCATAATCACTGTTCCTGTTTCTTAGTTAAGTAAATGTTGCAGTGAAGTGACACCCTCAATTAATATTCATTTTTCTATTAACCTGATCATAGACAATATAAACTTATTAACTATAAACTGATCAGGCAATAGGCAACATTTCATGTTTTAATTAGATTAGAAAGGGAACAGAAGTAACATTTTGATCTCAGTCTTGGAGGGGGATTTCTAAGGTAGGAAGGAGTGTGTGTGTGTGTGTGTGTGTGTGTGTGTGTGTGTGTCTTCCTGTGCTTCTATTCAGAGGCATACGTAATATTTTCTTTTAATTTAGGTCAAATTTTACTATTCTAATTATTTCCTATAGAGAGAGAGCTCACATTTTCTTTGTTCCTCTTTCTAAACTGCCTCAGGTCTCTATCTCAGATTTTTCTAGGTCTTTCTGAAAATTTTTATTACTTAACTTTATCCTTGGACATTGCTTTTATACAAATGTCTCCTAATTATGAATGTCATTACTTAACTCCAGAAATTTTCCTTAGCTTCTTTTCTGAAATAAATTTCCCATTAAATTAAACTGTTTTGTTCAGCTAATTCTCCCCTTTGTGATTTTGTAGAATTCCCATGATCTGAAGCAAAGTTAGAATGCTCTACTTAAATGGTAATCCCCATTCTATTTAACCCATTTATTCATTTTGAAGAGTTTTTAGCTCTCATAATAGTAAGGGCTTAATTGATAGTAGAATGCAAGCCCTCTTTCCCTAATTCACGCGTGCCCCTTATTTATGGAGCCGGTGTATCATGCTTTTCACCCTCCCCACTAGTTGAAACCTTTCTCTTGGCATCCTCTGAGTTTCGTCTTAACATCAACAGGATCTGTTATTAGAAACACCAGTATTTCTTTTCTGAGCCTTTGCCGACTTATTGCTGATCACTCCTTAATGAATACTATTTTTTCACGTTAGAGAATGTGTCCTCTATGTAAAATACTGAAAGAAAGGCAGATACTCAGGTGTACAATGTGTATACTTAGGCCATGTTTCACTTTGATGGTAAGGAAAGAGCACTGAGAGGTTTGGGTTTAAATTTTTTTCTGCAGCTCTCATGTTTGCATGCATGTTATAGTAAGTATTATTGGGTTTTCTTTAGAATTCACTTTATATAAAAGAGGCCATAAACAAGCCCTTTTCCCCATAAGTACCACCCAGTACAACTGGGAGAAGTAGCTTTCATGTTATATTTCGTAGATAATCTTGTTCTTTCCCTAATACTTTATGCCATTCAGTTTGGAAGCCCATCTTGGGAGTAAGTTATATGACTTTCGTTTTACTCGGTCTCTTTTTTTCCTCCATTTGTCTCTCGGAAAAATTTTGTTTTTCAATATGCTGACCAAATAGGTATGTGGCTGCAGTTCAGATTCTTTGATGACTGCTGTTAAAGAGGACTCTTTAACCAGCAATTATTGCAAAATCCAACTCAAGTTTAGGTTTTAGTGTTGGGTGGATAATCATAAGCCATTTTGAATGGCTACCTGTATTTACCTCATTAGGCTCTGTTCTGAACTGGAGCCCGTGTTTCCTAACACTTTTCTTCCTCAGCCTGCATCATTCTGGGATCCTCTGGGTTCTGCCCAAGAAACTGGAAAGAACCATTACTCGTCTTTTGTTTTGAGCATCTTATGTTCAGGGTCCTGGAGGCCAGTGGAAGCCAACTCCAGGACTCAGACCCTGGATATGTCATGTTGGGCAAGTTGGTTAACCTCTTTGATCTCTACTTTCTCATTTTTAAAATGGAGGTCCTAATACTATATACCCCATTGTATAATTTTGGAGGATTATACAAGAAAATGCATAATATGTGCTTAATAAGCACAGAACTAAATGAATAAACACTCAATAAATTTATCAGTTTTTATTATTATTGTCCTTGGGCCCAAATGTCACTTTTTAAGGCTTTGTTGCTGTTGTAGTTTTTTTCCATGGTTCCATTGGGTTATATGTCTAGACATGCTGGGTATACTAAACAGGTCTCCTGAGCCTCTGACATTTATGCCCACCACAGATGGTCAGTACATTAGATATTATATGGTTTGCGCTTAATAAATAAATGTTTGATGACTTATGTGTATTGAATTAATGAGGGGAGGGAAAAGATGTTTTACCCATGCTGCTTCTGTTATTTCGGACTTCAAGGTCCTATGGCAAAGATTTTAAATCATTACATATTCTGTTTATTCTTTTTTACCCCTGTGCTCCCAAACCACTCTGGTTCACTCATGTCAAGTTCCAAGTACTTATAGGTGACTCTAGTGATAGTAAAACAATCAAGCCTTCTGACTGCTGTTCAATGATATGGTTATTCTGAAGAGTTCTTAGTGAACTTATAGCATGACATTCATTGTCTACGCACGTGATCAGGAATGGAACTTTATTTAAGGTCTTTTTGCTCCCTTATTCCTTAACTTTCTTTCCTACCCGTAAGAAAAAAGTTTGAGGCTACTTTAGTTCCTGCCTTTCCTTCATCTCTCCTTCCCTTGCTTGCTCCCTACCTTCCCACCCTCTTTCCTTCTTTCCTTCCTTCGTTCTTCCTTTTAATATCTTTCTCTGCCTTTCTAAAATGGGTTTTAAATGCTTTATGTACTGTAAATTACAATGTATGTTATTACTGTTGTTCTTATTATATTTCATATTATTATTCTAATTTGTGACTTTACCCTTCACTCCTTCCATACACCATGACTCATTCAATTTTCAGTGTATATCTTACCACATTTTGTCAGAGATTTTCAGTGTCTTCCTGGTATTCCTAAAATTGTTGATCTTTATTGGGGGAACAAAGTATTACTGAAGTACAAATGGTGGGTGAGGGCTCAGTGAGGGATCCAGATTTATTCCTTTCCCATTTGGGAGTTCTTTGAGCCTCAGGGAAGAGCTGACGCCTAGAAACTAGCTTCGAGATCACTCTGAAAATGCTAACCACTGAAGAAATAAATAACATTTAATGATCAAGATCATAAATGCTGTGGTCTAGATAATTTTAGTTCTCAAACCTCAAACTTCCTGGATCTGAACACTCTGTGAATTTATACATAAAGTATTTTTTGTAGAACATACTGTTATATTGAATTTTCAGGATTAGGAGTCAGTGATAACTTTGAAAACTGAAGAAAAAAATCAGTTATACTAAGGAGGAGTGCTTACAGCCTGCCAACAGTGCTATGGTGGGGATGCAGTGCAGGTCTTGTCTGTGCATTCAGAGTTTGCAATCTGGTAGCTGACATAGACCATTTTATCTTGAAATGATAATGAGTGTTACAAGTGCTGTGATGGAAAGTGCAGGGTGCTGTGTGTTCAGCGCATAGAGGACTTTCTAGAGGAAGTGATATCTATGATGATGCCTAATGGATTTAGCCTCCCAAGAAGAGCATGGCAGGGGGTGGGGTCCGAGTGTTTTAAGCCAAAAGAATAGAATACCTACAGGTTAGTGGTAAGAAAGAAATTGGCCAGTTTGAAGTGAGTTGGAGAAGTTTTGTTTAAGTTGGGGTGTAAAATGTTAGACAAGGTGCTGAGAGAGATGGGAGGGAAAGAATCTGTTAACAGGGTTAAGGAAAGATGGACGGGATGGTATTAAAGAGATTAGCAACTTAATCAAATGTATATTGTAGTTTGGCTATAGTTTAGGATAATTACTCTTGGAATCATTAGAAAATGAGAATGGGAAGAATTGAAGGCCGTAAGAGGCCATCTGGGAGAGTCTGGGACTGAGATGATGGCAGGTAGGTTTGCAAGAAGTAGATGGATTCAGCTTTTTATGGGATAGAATCAATAAGACATATGGGGTAAGGGGATGGCAGGGGCTGGGAAAGAGGCCAAGGTGTTCAGTTTGGACAAATGAAAGTTGTGATGAAAGCACAATGGAGCAAAGGATTTAAGGACATTGTTCAAAGAGAGTTTGCAATGATAGATGGAGGACGTCAAATGGGTAGAAAAGGAAGTAAAAACAGAAAGGGTCTTACAAAATAAGAAAATAAACAAATAAACAAACAAAACAGAGGCGCGCACAATCCCTAAAGGTTTCTATTTAAAAAAAAAATAAAACAGGTATAGATGCAGTAAGTAAATGGGACAAGTGGAAAGAGAACATGGATTATGAGAACTGGAAATATGAATTTAAGACTTCTGAAGTGGAAAAAACCCAGATAAAGGCAAGACCCAAGATGTAGTCATGAGGTTGGGAGACTAAGATAGTTTAGTTTATAATATAATATAGTTAATCCTAAACACTCAGAGTGCTAGATTTGGAAGAAGTTTGGGAGTTTTTTTTTAAATAAAAATTGCCATATTTAGCAGATGGGGAAACAGAAATCCAGATGTTTTCTCTAATGAGCATGACCAATAAGAGGGAAATTTGGAGCTCTGTGTGTGTGTGTGTGTGTGTGTGTGTGTGTGTGTGTGTGTGTGTGAATCTCCTGAATTTCTCATTGAACCTTAATGGTGGAGGAATAGTTAGCCAGTTGGTTATCTCTGGGTCTTTGTTGCTTTGCCCTAAAATTAGTCACCTGTTGTAGATGAGTGGAATAACAATTTGATATTCTCTAAGCTGATCACCCTGAAAAGAATCAATAATGATATACGTTGTTTGAAGCCGCTGGTTTTCTTTATTGTAAGATTCTATAGTGTCTTCTCCATTTATTCCAGTAGACATACAAAATTGGGATTTTTAGGAAGGAGATACAAATTATAAATGTGTGTATTTATTTTTCCTAATGGAAGATGTCTTTTCACAATAGTTACTTCTAGGGAGTTATGTGAAATTGGGAACTTATCAGTGAAGAGGACTTCCACTTATTCTGTATACTTTTTTTCTGTATTTTCTTTTTTCCCCATGAGGTGAATTATTTATTATATTAAAAGCAATAATATTTTGAAAGGAAAATTCTCCCATATAGCAAAAATTATCAGGGTGAGGGCCCAACTCCTCCAAACTGCATTAGAGCCTAGTCACCTGTGGGAAATGGGTCAAGTCACAGGTAAACCAGGAGCCCGAGTTTCTTCAGGTTCTGCAGAGAAGACCGGCTACCTACATAATTTTGGAAGTGGAGAGCGGTGCAAAATGGGAATACAGGGCCTCTTGTTAGAAAATTATTGTAAATTTCAAGACGGCAAGAGCAGGGCATGAAACCAACTACCGGCCCTTCTGAGCACAAGCTGGGAGCTCAGGCCGGTGAAGCTTGGCCTGTATGCAGGCGCTGAGGGCACGTGGGGATTTAGTTCTGCTAAGCAGAAAGGGTACCTTGCACCCATTGTATAATGTTTTTCAATAAGTTCCTGAAATTCAAGTTGGAGGTGTTTTTCTGGGCTTGGCAAATTAGTTGATATGTCAGCCATAGGCATGCGCAGTTTGTATAACTGTATGGAAGACCTGCCACTGCAGTGGCAGAGTCTCCAGCGGTTCCCGCCTTATCTAGGCACCTAAGGAGTGAGACCTGCTCCGGTGATGGGCTCGGTTGGGAGCCAGAGGACAGTGTTAGAATGAGGAGGAGGGTGCAGTTCCCCTCCCTCCTTCCAGGGGTGCTATCCACTCCCTGGAGCACCGCTGAGACTGCACTGTGACCCGCCCAAGGTTTCTTTTCGAGTCCTGAACATGTGGTGGTGAACCCTTGCTCCATAGGTCTCCACCGGAAGCTGGGTTTTTCCCACATCCCTGAGTTGTGCAATAAGACACACAAAAGTCAGGGAAATCTCAGATGCTGGTATTAGAGGGTAAAATTGCATTAAGTGAACCAGAGAAGAGAGTGGGTGGAGAAATTTGTTCTGCTGTGGAACATTATTGAATTAAATACATTTTCCATGCTTCTTGAGAGGTTGGACTGGAAAATTTAAGGGAAATTTTTAAGGGGAAAAAAAAAGATTCCCACTTTCCCATAATTCAGATTGTCACATGTAATTGCTTCATGCCGATGTGATCATAATAAAACCATACGTCTCATCTTTGGATGTTGCCCATCATTCCTATCTTTATAAAAAAGATATTAAAGTATCATCTTGTAGAGGCCTAGGTTTGTTGGTCACATTCTCCATATTCCGTCAGGAAACAAAGCTGCTGTCACAATCACAAAGGTGAGTGATGATGTAGGCAACAGCAGTGACAACAACGCACCCAATGAATGTTGTGATTATGTGTAATTGTCGCATACCATTCCTTTGAGTTAGGTTCTTCTTATTGTATTTCTCCCATATCCAGTAAAATTTTACAAGTCTAATGAAATAGCTCTGAATATGAATATTTACTACTGAAAATGTAAAATTAAATGCATATTCTGTCATATTTAGGTTTTCAATAGTTTTTACTTTAGCCAGTTTAACATGGTTGATTTTTGGTCTGGCTTTCCATTTTGAAAGAAACTGAACAAAAACCATTCAGTATTTTTTTATTTTAACATGTATAACTTGCCTTTTAAGTTTTAAACAAAAGGATTCCTTTTAAATGTATTAGATTTGAAGGATTATATCCCAATGAAATATATATAATATGGTGTATATGTATTATAAAAACTCTTTTTTTTTTTACAAAGGGTTAAATAATACTGACTTTTGTCATAAAGTCCAAATTTGCTTGGACTAATTCAAGGCAGACATACAATTTCAGGCTATAATATCTTCTAATTATTTTAACATTATATTTTAGGCTAGTTGCCAATCTGGTACCTGGAAAGTTGATGTGAAGGGATGTTGGTAGTACATGAATTGCAAATGGCAGAACGCTAAATTAATGAGTCAGATATTGTTTGAAGAGGTATTGAGTGTTATATTATTGTGACTTCCTTTTTTAGTTTCAGGCGTACAAAACAATGTAATAATTAGACATTTCACCCCTCACAAAGTGATAACCCCTCCCCCCATCCATTGCCCCTCTGACATTGTATATATCTATTACAATTCCATTGACTCTATTCCCTACAGTCCATACTCCATATCCGAGAAAAAATATATATAATTATAGCTGATGTACAATATTATTCAGCTTTGGCTTCAGGTATACAGTGCAGTGATCAAGCATCTACACCATCCATGAATTGGTCTCCCTAACAAGACATGTGTCCATCTGACACCCTACAAAATCTTTGCAATGTGTTTGACTCTGATTCTTTATTCTTGCCTTGTCCTTTACCTTCTAATGTAACCTATTTGATCCCTAATTAGTGTCTTATTTGTCCTTTAATTCAAGACTTCCCAGTGTTTGATGTCAAACTTCTTTTAATTTCTTTGAAATCATATTGATTCTTGCCTTCTTGAAGTCAAGACCTTACATCTATTTCACTTTAGTCCCCTTTCAAATGTGAACACACCTTGGACCTTGTTATCACTGAGATCTGCTCCATTGTAAGATTTTTGAAATCAGAAATTTACTTTCTCATTTCTTCCTGCTCTTTCCCTTAATAACAATATCTAATCTTCTAACTATGTTATTTTCCTCATATTAACTCATCTTTTCAGCTTCACCTGCCTTTTTTTCATGGCCTCCCCAGGACCAGCAGATGAACTTTGTTATCCCCCTAAATTCTATGACCTTATGTCATATCTGCCAAGCTTATGCCAAAATTAAGGTAACAGACCACACCATCGTCTTCTCTCTTGAGGTTCCAAGGGCTGTGGATCACAGAAAAAAAAAATGTTATGTAATAGAAGGACTAGCTCTAGTATAAATGTGTGTTCTCTAATCTTAATTGAGACATCACAACTGTTCACCTGTCGTTTAGTTTTTAGTTGAGTACTACTTTTGGTCCATTCTTGCCTTTTGATTTTATGACACGTACTGTTTTATAAAGACTCAGATTGTATTCTAGTTCCTTCATCACTGAGACATTTTAGGGTATATTTAAACACCAGTTCTAGGGTACATGCTAATACCTTAGCCCACCTTGATCTCTGTTCTGGGAGGGCTAAATACAACTAAAATGGTCTTTTGTTCCAGATACATCACCTTTCCCAATTTTTCCAGTGGCCTCTTCTCAATCCTCTGTTGTTCTGTAGCATCCGATGGCCTGTTCTCTGCTTGAAATTCCCTCCCTCTTCTGCCTGTCTCCTCCTCCTTCTGCTTCTCTAGCCACACTGGCTTCCTTTCCAAGGCTACGCCCTGAGTTCCTTTCTGTCTCTGGGCTTTTGCATATCAGGTCTCCCTACAGGCTAAACTATCTCTTCAAAAAAGAGGCCTTCCCAGACCTCTCAATCTAAAATGGGTTTCTTTATTTCTCATAGTACCCTTTCCTTTTTGGCCATTGTCACAATTTGAAATTTGTTTTTGCTATTCCTGTTTAATGTCTACTGGCTTTAAGCTACATCCCCAGCAATTAGCATCACTCCAGGACCACAGTTAACTTTCAGTAGACTATTTTGGATGATTGACTGTGGGAATCTGATAAATTTGGCTTTTTCCTCCACTGCTTCCTTTCATCAACTTTTGCCATAGAGAAATTACATTCCTTACTTTTCCCACTACATATCCAGTATTTTCCTTCCCCCAAGCTTCACTCATGTTACCTGTCTCCGTGCATCTCCAGCTGCACAGGCAGGCCTTCTGTGATTCACCCTCTGCACTCACAGAATGTTTATCTTCTTCTTTCCTAAAGGACTCTATAATTTCAAAATTAGAGTGCAGAGTGATGGTTCTCTTCCCCATCACTGAGCTGCAGACTTCTTGAAGGCACCATGGGCATCTCTTTGGGCTTTGCAGCCCTCACAGCATCTAGCCCAGGGCCATGTACAGAGTTTGTTCCTGATGTTTATATGTTAGTTGTTGAATAGATGAAAATCTGTAACTTTTGACTACATTTAGCTTCTCTGTAGGAGACTGACAGTTTTGAATTTGTTAACCTATAGTAATTTGTTTTACAGTGTGGATTAACTGTCTTTGTTGCTCTTAAGGCTCTAGTCTTCTCAGTTTGTAGTTCATACATATCAAAGGATGTTTTTTATTCGTAATAATTACAGTGTTTTTACTAATAGCTAACTTGGCCTATCAGCACCTTTATCAGGCAGGGGGGGTAGCATTGTCTACAAATGAGACAGCTCAGAAAAGTCAGTTTATCTTAGGGTCACACAGCTAATACCCGGATTATCCAGCAGTGATTCTCACATGAGGTGGAGTAGAGCGAGGATAGGGACCTTGTGGTGTTTATGGTCTCCTAGAGATTGCATTGAAATCACAGGGGAGGCGGCAGTTTTCCCAAATTATTAGCTTATTCCAAGCCCAAAATTCTAATGCAGTTCTCTTGGTGGAAATTATTGCCGTTCCACCAGTATTAATGATGTGACTATATCCTGCCTTTGTGTTGGGTCAGAAAAAAGTTGGGAAAAGTTGCAATGTACTGTATTCCTTCAGATTGCATCTTTTTGGTGACGAATTCAAGACAATTCCTTGGCTTAATATACGCTTGATATCTTAGGAAAAAAGACCTCCCCCCACCCCCGAATTATTTACTCATTGCCTGCATGAGAACTTGGTCTCATTTCAAGAAAGAGACAGAGAATCTTGGCATTTTGTGGTATCTAAGTTTTATAATATTGGAGAAAAAAACGATTGTATATTGTACTTGTAGCCTTGTTAAATTGGCATAGTGACATTCAATGGTACAATAAAAGGACTTTAAAATCTAACACTTGATGTCACTATAAAGAATTATTTGATTATCTTAGGAATCTTGATATATTAAACTAAAATCAAGGTTTATTTTATATATGAGTCAAAATTTTAAGAATGAAAACCGTTTTGCCTGTTTTCTGAAGAATTACAAATGTCTTCTTCTTTCATCTTCCTTTGACGCTTTCCAGAATTGGACCAACCTCTTTCCATTGAAAATCTCTGGAATATGCAGCTTTCCAATTAAGTGTTTGTGGATATACTAGAAAGGCTATCTCCCTAACTGTTATCACTATAGTTTGTTCTTGGAGTAAAGCAAAGTCCCTTTAATAGAGATACAGTTTACCTAAGAGTCATATTAATAAGTAAAAAAAAATCCCAGCTTTTTTAATAATATATGAATTTTTATGGTATCAGTGGCATCTAGGCATTTGGGACAATACATAATTAGTTTCAGTTCCCTTTGAGAGGGAGATGTGAATGTTAAAATAAATTGCTGATGAAGCATATGCTTTGGAAAACAGTGTATTTCAAAACTTTGTGCAATATCAGCTATTTCTTTCAGTGGTATGGGGGTACAGCATAAGACTGGAAGATTTATTAGGGGGCAGTTTTAAACCATTCTTGTGGTATAAAAGTTCATAGTTTGCTCACTTAGGACCAGTAACTAAAAGAAGAATAACACATATGAGAGGCCAGCTGGAAAAACATTCATTTTGTACAACTTCTGGCACAATTGTTTGCAGCCAGTGAAACCAACAATAATCATTTGCTTCTATAATAATAATCAGCATTGCAATATTTAAGCTCTGAAAAGGATTTGGTCATTTCATTATTAAGAGTTCTTCTTTTATAAAACACTGAATAATGGATTTTCTCCCGAAAAATCAGCACTCATAGATAAGAAGACTTCGAGTTGTGAAATAAATATATTTTGATGGGGGGATGGGAGGAACAGACTTTGGAATAAATTGATTTTATTAAGTAAAAATGAAGAAACTGCCTCTATGGAAGGAATTACTTTGTTACTGGAATAAATATTCCAAACTACATTGTTCTTGCACAGTGAGATACGGAATCACCTTGCGGGGGTCCCTTTAGGACTTCCACTTCTATTGTGGAATCGAGGCTGTAATATACGCAGTGTGTGTGGTGTGAGACCCCTCACAAGCCCCGTTACCACCTACTCTGGAGTTTTTGACACACGTGAAGAAAATGCTATACCTTCTCACATTGGGCTCTGAAGTTGGTGCGGCTCATCATTGTTGTCGTGAATGGGTTCAGAAGTTTTCTTCCTGAGAAACAAGCCCGTTACTTAGCCAACGATTCACCATTCCTTGCTCATCAGCTCTCTTGGGTTTGTTTATTTTGATAAACACTGGGTCCATGATCAGTTCCTCACCCCCTTTAAGCCCAAAGGAAATGAGAGGTTTGCTGTAACACTTGCTGGGAAGAAGTCTTCAATTTGGTTTGTTTTTTGGATGACATCTGCAGTGTTAAAGTAAAAATATTTAAATGGAGCAGTTCATACAGTGCATACTTAATGTGCAGAAAGCACACGTGTGGGAGTGCTCATTTTCTGCATGTATTTATTTATTTATTTATTTTTACTAAAAACAAACAAACAAAAGCCCAACCACCAGTTATTGGATCTCAAAAACAAAACAGGATAACTGAGCTCTTGGAGTCAGAATCTCCAGCGCTGGCAGGCGGAGTAGGTGCGATTATAGCTTGGTCAGTAATAATGACAGATGTTAGTGTCCATTTTAGTGTTTGAAACACTAAATTACAATGAATTGAAACAAATGGGTAGTTTATAGTCCTAGAATAGCATTTCTTGGGGGATAAGGATGATGTTAAACATTTTGAGGTGGTTTTATGCTTTTCCCTTTTAATTGCAAGTACAGTGCCATTTTCACTTCTTTGCATATCAGTACAAATGTGAAAATATTTCTGGATGGTCTGTTTGCAAGAGAGGCTCATTATTATGGGCATCTCCACCCCCAACATATCCCTGTGATATTTTTTTGGCACACAGTATTAAAACTCAGTCCCTTGGAAAATGTCATACAGAAGTTCGTTATTCAGATAACTTAATTTTTGTAAGTCTTCATAAGAGCTGCTTCAACTGCGAGAGTTTCCAGTCAGGCCTGCTGCAATCCACCTAGCATGCCTTGCAAACTAACTGCCGAAATCTCACATTCTGTTAATGAGTACGCATGAAGAGTTTGGAAGAACTGGAGGTGTCACTGACGACAGGTACAAACACAGCATGGTGCTTTTTTTTGAGTAAGGGAAGGTACACATATGGCAAGCCAATTAGCGCAACTCCCGTATTCTAAATAGGCCCCCCAAAAAAGCATTTGGAAGAAAAGTGGAAATGGAATAATGGTTCGAAGCTTGCTTGACTTGTTAGCCAGCCCCATTTCTGATGCGAGTGAGGCTCCTGGTCGGACACAGTAAAGGCACGGCAGCTATTAGAGGAAGGCTGTGTGTCAGCAAATGAGGCATGGAATGCGTGGCTTGGGTTCTACTCCTATCTAAAACTGATCAGCTGTGGGGCACTGGGCAAGTCACTTTTGTCTTTCAGCTTCAACCTCTGCATTGTTAGAATAGATGGAGGTCCTTCCTTCTCTCACCACCTCATGTGGTTGGTGAAGGGTCAAACAAGAAAATCGAAATGGAAATGTTAGTCTAGTCTCCAGAGGGATATTAGTTACACAAAATGCTGAGAGTAACTAGCATCTAAGTTAAAGGAAGAAGCAGGGGACCACTTTGAGTTATGCTTTGGAAAGAATGGGACCTGTTCCTTAACCGCATTTTGAGGCTGATGCAGAGATGCTACATGGAGAACTGGCAGAGAAAAGTAGGGCTCAAACCTCTGGATTCTGCCTTTCGCTGTCCAGGAGTTGGGGGGGAAGATTCGAGGACGGATATGATAGCCTCTTTTATACGATCCTGAAACAAAAACACACCAACAGTTTCCCACAAAAACGTGAGGAAGTGAGCCCTGCAGTGACTAGACCCCTCTTTATTTTAAAATTAATTTTGTTTTAGATAATGACATATCTCAAATATAACATGCACAAAAGAATACTGCAAACACAGATGTACCAAACACTCAGATTTAACAACTGTTAACATTTTGCTAAATTTCCTTGACATTTTTTGTTTGTTTTTGAAGAAATAAAACATATTTTTCTCAACATGGCAGATTGAACATACATATTCCATTCTTTTTTGAAATCCCACTTAAATGTTTGTAAATTCATAATAATATTTTTTTTTTTTGAGGGCAGTGTCACTGGCCCTCATATGTGGGACCCGAACCGGGGCCACTGGCTTCCCAAGTCAGCGCTTAACCACCGCGCCTCTCCGCCAGCCCCATAATAATTTTTAAAATACAGAAATTTAAGAGAGAGAACAGAAAAAGAAATAACAGTGGATCGTAGACGTTAAGAATTTTGTGGAAAATGGAATGTAGATGGAAAAATAATAACTGACTTTGTAGTTCTGAGAAATCAGAACATTAAGTGTCAATATGACACAATATAGTACTATCCCCAAAGGGTCAAAATGTGGAGGCATCAGGGCGCTTGGAAGCTGGGATGAAATTAGGACTGGAGAAGAGTATAGGTGGAAAGCCTGGATACAGAAGACTTAGACCACTCGATCTCCTCCAGCCCCTACATCTGAGCAGCCTTGTTACTCCCACTGATACCCTCACAAGACACAAGACAGTGATGCTAGAGAATTAAGCCAGAGAGGCTCCAGACCCTGGTCCCTGATATAGAAGAGCATGGAAACGAGTGACCGCAAGGTGCCATGAAATAGACTGCTTGAGTGACAAGACACGCACACAGTCCCATCCTCTTTTCTCCTTAAGCATTAACGGTCATGATCCAGATATCACAAAGCAGCAGAGAACAATATTCACTTTCATACTCTCTTTTGGTCAGTCATTTTCCAATTTTGGAAAAAGAAAAATGGAAGAGATTTAATCTTACCTGCTGGCTGCCATTGTTATTAGGAGCAGCCCTGAGCTCCTGACACCTGGCTCAGGGCCGAGGGGCTGTGCACCTGTTAAATGAAGAACTATTGGCTGTGGGTGGCAGAAACGTGCTCAGCCACTTCTCTCAGCTCTTCAGGTTCATCTTGTTCCCAATGAATATTCCTCTTTAAGGTGTCATACCTTCCACCCTTTTACACTTCTTTCTCTGGAAAACTAAGATTTTAATATTGATGTCAATAGATATTACCCAGGTGGTTCAGATTCTAAATTACAAGGCCCTAAAGAAGTGGGTGCTTACATTCTTTCCACCTTGTTTTCTAGTTATTAGGTCATATACATTGTTTGTCTAAGTGTTGACAATGAATCATGGACCTGTTCTCTTGCAATAAAGTTAGGGAAGGTGTGTTCAGCCTCTGTGTTTTTTCAGTTGACATATTGAAGCAGAAAGAGGTAAATAGTTTGTCCAAAGATACCCAGATAGTTAGTGGCAGAAGCAGGGCTATGATTTTTGAAAACAGTTTTGATGATCAATGAGAATATGTAGTTACCACTTGCAATGTGTAAACCACAGCGTGGTTTTTGTGGGATTTGAAAGGCGGCTATATTAATAGAAAATAATTACTAGAAATTAATAGGAATTTTTAAGGCCCTAGGTAGATAAACTTACTCAATTCACTGTCCAATTGCCCATTTATTCTCCCCTAAGAGTTTGCCTTTATGATAAAAATCGCTCCTGGTCAGCAGTCTCCCCATTTGTGGTTCCAGTATTAGAATTATGCTTCTCCAGTGAAGACAGGAGAACCCCTGGAGAGAGAATGTAGTTTTTGAAACCACACAAGGTATTATTACTAAAGGGTGTGTGTTGCTCAGATAAACCCTGTGGAGTTGGAAAAGGTTGAGAGCTAGGAGTGGAGACGTGTTTAAAACGAATAAAGGAATCTGATTTAAGAAATTGGAATAAAACATGAAGATAAATACAAATCAGAGTGATGGTCTCATTTCTAAAATCTGAACAGATTCATAAGAACAATAGCAAGATTCCCTCACCACCATTCATTTTACTGTTAAGGAACATCAAATAATTCATGCTATTCTCTGTAGCCTGAGAACAATTTCCATCCAATTTCAATATAATAGATTTGTACATTTCAGAGAAATGGATGTATGTGTTTCTTTCTTGGAAAGTAATTAAAGGATAAGATTTCCATAAGTGTTTCTTAATACTCAGAATGGTGGTTGTATTTTACATTTATATACAGTTGATGGCCCCTTATTGTAACTTTTTAAGAAGTCTTCTATTGGGAGTGTCTTGATTCACAGTAAGTATTTACGCCAACTTCAGGTCAGTAACACTGGGAGTGGGTTTCTAAGTAAATCATTTATTATAGTAATGGCTTCTATGGTAAGGAAGCACAGCATCTGAAAGAATGTTGCCAGGAAGGGTTTATAGAGAGGCATATTCTGGGATTTTTCTAATATATTTGTTAATGTTTATAACTTGAATTGGGCATTAAATAAATGGTCATCCAGAGGACTGTGTGAGTATTCTCCAGCCACACTGGTTTCCATCGGTTCAGAAACTGTCTGACCTCGACCGCCTCCAGGCCTGGCAGATGCTGTTCGCTGGGTCTGAAATCCTAGTACATATTCTCTTTGAAGGCCCCTTCCCCTCAGGTCTCTGCTGAAGTGCCATGAGGAGCTATCCAAACCCAAATAGTTCCCCTTGTTATTCTCTCTGATAGTTGTACTTTTCCTTGACAGTATTACCCTAATTTCAAATGGTATGTTCTGTTTATTGTTTGTTTAGTTACAGGTTTAATGTCTTTTTGTTCACATCTATTTAACTAGTTGTAGTACTGTGTCTGATACATAGTAGGTGTTCAACAAATATTTGGTAAAAGAATGCATAATTCATAAAGAAGATATGGCACGTCTACCTACTGTTTATCTTCAAGTGCTAAGATCTCTTATCATTTCAGCTTGGGTTTTTTTGTGTTCTTTTTTTAAATTTTCCATGAGTTTTTGTCTACTGTGGAAAACTGAGTAATGTTCTTCTAAATATTGATGAAATTAATATGTGGTCTATGGTGATGAATAAATTTGACATTCTCATTTTTCCAATTCAGTTTAATTACAAATAATAACAGGCCTTATGAATTACACAGTGTATGTGGAATAGTTATGAGGGGTTGGAAGACAAAGGTACTCGCTGTAGGTTTGGAAAACCACCTAGGTGAAATAGAAGAATCCATTACCAGGGAGCTGCAGGAGAAGCCACTTGTGTTGATGATTTTCTTGTTTACTTTTCTAGTAAACAATACGTACTTATTAAGACTTATTTAAATGACTGCAGTTGTGACCTGTAGAACAATCATTATCATTTCCTTCTATCATTCCTTCATTCATTTTTCTAAGTGACCACTATTCTAGGTGCTGGAGCAGATATTCAGAGGTTCTGGGCACTTGGATGTAACACTTAGTACATGCTCACGGAGGCACTATACAAACAAATGGACACCATGTTTCTTCCTACAGAGGAGCACGCAGTGTGGTGGAGAGGGCAGACCTTTAAACAGATTTTGCTCAGAGGGAAAAGAGGAAGGAGCTTTGGGGTCAGCATGTGACCCAGTGCTGACCAATGGGACAGCTCCTGGAGGATTTCTGGGAAAGGGATTTTCATGTTCTTACAGAGATAGTTGGAAAGATCACCCTCTTTTTTCAAGGCTGTCATCTGTGGATGGGATGTCTGGAGCTGTGTTGAGAGTCTTAAAACCATGAAGGGCTAATCAGATGGGAGAGTGGACATGCCATGGATGACAGTGGAAATACAGAAGCTGCAAAATTAATGACACTAGAGGTGCCTTATCTTTCTATTTCTTGTTACGTGAAATAATAAATATCCATAAGCTCTGTGCAGGCAAGATGTTTGTAAATATTGGTCACTGTAGCATCCATTATGCCTAGGACAGAGGCTGACACTGTAGTATACACACTCAACAAATATTTTATAATAACTTTAGTTTGCAGCCAAAGGTACCTTGACAGATTTAGTGGGTTGTAATGCAAAGTTAGAGAATGAAATGTTTGTGTACATAGTCTCACTCATGTTAATATTTAAATATGGTTAATGTGTTTGTTCCTCTGTGTTTAGCCATTTCCTGGTGTTTATGTTTGAGTAACATTTTATTCCCACAAAGGTTAAAATGGTCTTGATACATTGATAAAGACAAAAATCTGTACACTCTCCAAATTTTAAAGCAGCTCTTTAAGGAGGGTGGGGAACCGGGGGGAGGTTTCACCTTAGGAAAAGACAAGAATATTGAGCAAATAGTATTATTTTTA
The DNA here is from genome assembly GCA_033961575.1 of Aselliscus stoliczkanus. Lineage (NCBI taxonomy): Eukaryota > Metazoa > Chordata > Mammalia > Chiroptera > Hipposideridae > Aselliscus > Aselliscus stoliczkanus. The sequence goes on along the minus strand of CM066740.1, from coordinate 64,937,725 downwards.
CTTATTCATTTACATATTTAAAGCATTCTGTTATCTTTAAGCTGTAATCTATTGTTCACATATAAAAAAGAATTTGAAATTCATATATGTGAATCTGCCTCTGCAGGTTTGGATAACTTACTGCACCATTTTTCTGAATATTGTTATTTACGTAGGATAAGCAGCTCGTTCATTCCTTCCTCATGGTGAAATGCACCAGGGTCTGCTACAGGTGTTGGGCATGATCATTAAGACTAGCCAGGTCTGAGAGTCAATTCTTAGAACTTCGCTTGGCGTTCTAAGTTTTCAGATTGCGTATGTCAGAGAAAGCTGCATCTATAATGAGAGTTGTTACTAGGACTAAAGCACAAAGGTTTTTCACTCAGCCCACATCTTAAAGGAGTTTATTGAGGAGTGAAAAACTCTCCTAATAACAAACCCTCAGCAATGAACTTCCAGGGCTTGAGCTGTACTAAAGCTCTAGGGAATTCATAATGACGGAATTTCTTCTCTTCTGATTTACCGTGTATAAGCTACTGGAAAGACATTTACTTTTAAATGTTCAGTTAGCAATTCATAGTTTCCTCCACCTAACTCCGAGTCTTCTAAGTGGGATTTCGTTTGCATTACCTTGCTCTAACCTCAAGGAGATACCAGTTTTACTTGTACATTAAGTTGGATTTACTTTCATTATAGGGAGGAGGAAAAACTTTTAGATATATAATTTGGTACTGACTTTTCTTCTGCTGTTTTCAAAAAGGTCACTTAACTAGTATTTTTGATGCATTTCCCTACACATACTATGATATCTGTAACTGAATCTTTAATTCCTTTGTTATAAGAGAGAATTTCTTAAATCCTTGCTGTAGCTGCACCATCCTCATATTATGCTTTTACAGCAATTCCCCAGACTCAGGAAGGTGAAGGATGAAATTTATAATGGTATTGAATACCAAACTATTGCTTGATTTATTCAAGAAGGTTGTTACATCCTGGGATCAAGTGACAGCTTAAAAGCTCATATAATTCATCATCACCAGTTACTTTTCACTGGGTGTCCATTGGGCTCTGTGTGCTGCATGAGGCTTCCTGTCAGCGGGGATCGTCTCAGTGAGGTGATGGGACTTGAGCACGACAGACTCTTGTCCTGAAGGTGGTTGCTCTATAATCAAGTCAGTAAATGCTCAGTGTTGTTAAGCTCTGTGCACAAAATATATGTGACTGAAAGACCTTCATTTCCTGAAGGGTTGTTGTCAGTGAATTGCGTTCCTGCTCACATTACTACCTACACTGCTACCAGAGCAAGTGGGGTGACATTGGATGGACCAAGAGTGGGCATCTCCTGTGGGCTGGTTCTTGGCTGACCAGTACACATTTATGTGCATACACACACACATACTTTTGTCCCCATACATCTAATTTCAAAATATTCCCACTGAATGAGATCCTGTTATCCTCCAAACAAATGTGTGTTTGCTCTGTGTCTCTCTCATGTGACACAAATCAGTCACATCCAGATGATGCATCTAGAGTTAATGTCACGCGCTCCCTGATTCATGGACTCTGGGTGATTACTCTTTCTCCGATCTTGATCAAGATTGGATGTAACTTCTCATGATCCTGCAGCTTATGGTTTAAAACATATGTGAGTGTCTCATGGTGAAGGAAATATGGGAGGGCTGAGCAGTAACTTCCCAAGTACAGTACTGGTCAAGGGAGTATCGAGTTGGCTAAGGACAGTACAGAAGATGACATGGCAGGGACGTCATAAACATTTCTAGGGAGTTTTCCCTGACCTTGGCCAGGGATGTCTTACTCCGGGATTATCTGCTAAGACTTTCCTTGTTGGTGCTTCACAGCTGGCCATCTCTGGGAAGGGCTTGGGAAGTATTGACTTGCCAGGGCCTTAGCTATTTTCTTGTTGATAACAATGATTCAGGGATTGCCTTAGTATGGAGCAGTCACAGCCCTTTATTTGGTAGGCTAGGGATTTTTCTAGCAGTATAATTTCTTTAACATCTTTGTTAACATCCGTATCCTTTATTTGGAGGTGGTGGTGAAGGACTTCACATTCTGGTAACTGCCACCAAAAGTTGTGTCAAATGATGACCTTTGACTCTGGCCCACTGCCTTGCCGCTTTTGTTTTTGAGCTCTGGGCTCCTCTGTCTCCTTCAGTCTCAATTTAATGGCTTCCTATCACTCACACTGTGGGTGAGGAGGCTTGACTGCGGCTGCCCTTTCCCAGGCTGTATTCCCTTGTGAAGGAGTTATGTGAACCACTGCTGGGCGCTGGGGAGGCAGTGGAGACAGCCTGGAGCTTTCGACTTCTGCAGTCCCTGTTCCTGCCTCACAGCCTGTTCCATTTTCCACACTTCCCTAATCAGCGCACTAAATTTAGATGCATCAAATAATCCTTTAGCTGAAACCCAGCTAACATGCACACCCGTTTGAACTTTGGTGGTCCCACCTCCCTGGTCCCAGGGCTCATGCAGATGAGCTGTGTCCCAGGAACTGATGGTAGCTTACGAGAATTTTCACTAAGCACTTCACTACTGCTGTAGACTGACGACTGATTCTCCAGCCTGGGATGGAGTGATGATCTCATTTCCCCCATTCTTGCCTTTTCTTAGCTAATAGCACATTTCAACAGTCTACTACTGATGCAGATTTCTGTACTAGATCAGAGTTCTTGGTTTCCAGTTTTTTGACTTGTGTCTTTGCCGTGCCACACAGCTCTTTTCACATGAAGGGTGACTAATAGCACGCAAAGGCAGGACTGGGTTCTGGGACCTTGTATCACACTTTTCTGTATTGTCCAGGTGTATCAATATGCGTGTTAGGTTGAAACACAAGAGCACTGCATGCTTCCTAGTGGGGAGTCTACTTATATGCTTTGTGGTCCTTGAAAGCTGTAATCGGTTTGTAAAGTCTCTGGGAGAATTCTGAACTTTCAAACATCTGGGGGTTTTGAAGCTGTTTAACCACCCTATCTTTACTATAGCATACATTGCTTAATGTTTGTAGATGCTGAACTTGGTTAAATAAGGTATATCTGACATGTTATTTAAAAAGATGATGCTTGAATATAATTTTATCACATCATGATAGACAATCAGGGTTTTTTTTAAGACGAATAATTATTTTTCATCTTTTCCTACAAACTTTATGGTGAAACACTAGCAAGTTCTAAGAAATGTCTAACTAATGGTCTGAAGTATGACCCAGCAATTCCACTTCTGGGTATCTACCCAGAGAAATCCAAAACACTAATTTAAAAAAAATATATGCATCCCTATGTTTATTGCAGCTCTATTCACAGTAGCCAAGACACAACTGAAATGCCCATCAATAGATGACTGGATAAAGAAACTGTGGTACATTTACACAATGGAGTATTACTCTGCCATAAAAAAAGAATGAAATTTTACCACTTGCAACAATATGGACCTAGAGGATATTATGCTAAGTGAAATAAGTCAGACTGAGAAAAACAAATATCATATGATCTCCCTTACATGTGGAATCTAAAGAACAGAATAAACGAACAAACAAAACAGAAATAGACTCAGAAATATAGGGCGGCAAAAACCTGACGGTTGCTAGATGGGAGGGGGAGTGAAAATGGGGGAGAAGGTGAAGGGATTAGAAAGTAGAAATTAGTAATCACAAAATAGTCACAGATATATGAAATACAGTATGGGGAATATAATCAATACTGTTGTAAAGATTATGTAGGGTGTCAGATGGGCACTGGACTTATTAGTGGGATCACGTTACAGGCTGTGTAGCCTGACCACTGCGCTTTTTACCTGAAGCTGAAGTAGAATAATATTGAATGTCAACTATAACTAAATATATATACTAAATATGTAAATATATATTTATACATATATATGTATATATAGTCACAGGATGTGGAGTACAGCATAAGGAATAGAGCCAATGGAATGGTAACAGCTATATACGATGTCAGCGGGGTAGTAAGGGGAGGGGCATTATCACTTCGTGAAGGGTGTAAATGTCTAACTATTACATTGCTTTGTATACCTGAAACTAAAAAAAAATAAATAAATGAAAAAGACTGAAGTATGAGTGGTAGCTGCCTGATATTACCTTGCTATTGTTTTAGAATTGAGGAAAGCTTCTGTTTGTTGAGATATAACACAGTAACAGTAGGGCTTTTCAAAGTTTTGGCACCCAGTAATTGATTCTTTAAAAAACAACAAAAAAATGCCTTTTATATATTAAAAAAAAAAGATGTATTTGTGCTGAATGTACCCCTTATTACCTATTAGAGAACCCAAGAGTGATTCTTCAAAATAACATGAAGACATTATTTCTTGCAAAGTTACCATATTATAAAAATTTCAGTATGTATAATAGGTTTTTGGAAGATGGTTCCTTTGTGCTCTCTTTTTATTGAATTAATGTTTTCTGCCATACAAAAATACTGTTTAGGCTATTTATCTTCTGTAAGATATAGGTGCATATACATTCATTTAGATATATCTATCATACAATGATAAATGATTTTAAGCAGAGGGCTGCTTTGCCAGTTGAGTCGGAGGGAAAGGACTGGTACAGCAAAAAGAATCGCATCTTCAGGTGGGAGGGCTGTGTAGTGTGTATGTAAGTAAAGCTTGCAGACAGCAATCCATAGTGAAGCTTGCTGCCCTAAATCTACAGTATGTCAAATGAATGAGTGGCGAGCCCCTGTTATCCAGGTAGCTTTAACAAGAAGCTGTGATGTACAGTAGCCGGCATTCATGTGAGGATAAAAGCAAGCATTAGAGTAAAGCTACCCTTGCGGATATAATAAAGATTTTTGTTATTTATTGGGGTGTTGTCTGGGGACTTTTTAATAGCATGTGCAAACCTTGAAAGTAAATGCTGATTACTTTTCTTAATCTTTATTTTTTATTTTATTTTTCTGTCAAGTTGTAGTTTTTTTCTGAAAAATGAAAGGTAATGTTTGTATATTTATTTGAAAACTGTTTACAAGAAGGTTTTGGTTTGATTTATAGAGAAAAAAAACAAACAAACCTGGTAACAGAGAATAAAAAAGTACAAGCCAAATGGTAAACCCGAAAGAAACCAGAGGACAGGTGGGGAGGGTAAGGAAAGGGAAGAACAGAGTACAGAACAGGTGGTTAAACCACCCGACGCCTGACCCCTGAGGCTCCCTCAGGTTCTCTCCTTTCGCCAGGGTGGGTCCCAATGCCCAGGGAGGTGCAGGAAGTTTCTCCCGTTCACGGAACTGGGAAACACTGACTCCGAATCCAAACCCTGTGGGCCTTCTTCAGAGCCGGTACGCGCCACCCCCTGCTGTTGCCAGTGTCTTGTGTGAGGAAGCAGCGGGGCACAAATTGCTTCCAGTTTGCGTGGGATTGTCCTGGGTTTCAAACTGGAGGGTCCACATCCCGGCCCCTCCCAGCGCCCTGAGCAAAGCAGGATGGTGGGCTGCCTCCCAGTCCCCGGAAGGAGAGAAATTTAGGGAGTTACAAAGGGGTCCTCCATTGGCCCAGTGTGGCTGAGTACTTTTCCTCTCTGACTGCATGGCCCAGTGTCGCCCCTCGGTGACAATCAGCTCCTGCCTTGGGAAGAAGCTAAGGGGCCGTTTTCTGAGGTCCGCCTCAGGTGTGGACTTAGCAGTAGCTCTCTACTGCTACTAATGTATTGTTTCCTTTTTGCAGTTAACATGTGGTAGGTATCTTTGGGTCCTTTGGACTCCGGGTAGTTTAGGTGTACTATATATATGTATATATACCATACATAGTTGTTAGTGGGCCTTGGTATAAGCTATTCATGTTTTATAGCAATGGATCCCAGCATTTATTCCATGGCTAAGTAATACTTATGTAATAGTATGAGGTGATCTTCCACATCGGAGAGACTCCCTGCTGCTGCGCAGATCCCTTCTGTTTGCTTTCTGTAGCATCCCTTAAGATATTTCCCTCAGCTGTGGTCAGAGCTGAGTTGCTGCCAAGCACGAGAAAGAAAGCATAGGGAGGATACACCCAAGTCCTAAGGCCTAGAAGTGGCTGAAATAATTTCTGCCCTTATTACAATATTTCAGCACTAAATTGAATACAGGGCTGAACCAAGTTGCAAGAAAAGCAGGGAAATGGGCTAGCCAAGCACCCAGGACCAAGGGGGAATGGATTGTGAAAAGCTGGGAGTATTCCCACTCCAGGCTATACTTAAATATGTTTAAGTACTTATTTTATTTTTTTTTTAAGATTTTTATTGGGGAATCAGGGAAGGAAAACAGACAAATTGTTGTCGTTTTGTTCTTCAGTCTAGTTGCGGAGGATGTTGCTTCACTGGCACATGTTGGTATCGTCATTGCGCTCTTCCTGGATGAGGCAGATGGGTCGCTGGCCTCTGGATGGTCGCTCACCGCGGCTATTGGCAGCTTATGTTGGCTGTCAGTGGCTGCTGGCCACTCACAGTAGCCTATGGCAACCCACTGCAGCAGGGGCTGCAGCCTACACTGTCGCCAGGGCTCCCACAGCCCAGCTCCAGGTGGAGCTGTTGTTAAAGTAGAGGGCAGTGTCACTGGCCTTCATATGTGGGATACAAACCAGGGCCGCTGGCATCCCAAAACCAGCGCTTAACCAATGCGCCACTCGGCCAGCCCCTTTAAGTACTTTCTAAATGTTCTTTATCAAATGCAGAAAAATGATTGATTCTCCAAACAATTTCTCAACTTTTATCATCGTGTTTTGGGAAGAAGTATCTCCTTCCCCTGCCACCTGGTGATTTATTTTGCAATAATGAAATCTGAATTACTGTCAAAAGGCTGTTAGATGTGTGATACCATCATAAGACAATCCACTCCATCCTGTGATTTCCAGACATGTAGTCACAGAATTTGGTTGGGGTTTCAAATTGATCAGTGTTCTAAAAAAATATGACAATTCCAAAATACATTTCAATATATTAATATATACAGTTAATAAAATGAAGATGGAAAATACAATATATGATGAAAGAATTCATAAGTTCAAAGAGATAAATAAAAAGTTTCAGAAGACTCTTGGAGGAGAACTAAGGAAACAGAGGGAGAAAATGGCAGTAGCTTCCAGAGGGTCTTAGGGTGCAGGGGCCACCCAGTCTGCCCTCTGTAAAAGGTTTGCATCAAGCTGATGAACAGAATTGTCCATTAGCGCATTAATTTTAGTTGATTTTAGCCTAAATTTACATTATAACAATAAAGTAATTTGACTTTTATTATATTAGTGAATACTGAAGTAAGTTAAAGCCGTTATTGTACATAGATGCATATTAGATAAGTTATATAATAAAACACTGTATATATATTATATTTTATTTTTATTTTTTATTTTTATTTTTTATTTTTTTTTTTTATTTTTTTTTTTTCCCCCCACCACTGTCCTGTATGTGTATGTTTGTTTGTTTCATAGTGACCACAGAGTAGCAGAGTTACTGGGCACCCAGTAAAATCTTTGTAATTATCCCTGGGAACAGTAATTTCAGTTCGTACCAAGTCATTTCTCACCCCACCCCCACCCCCACCAATATTCTATTTAGATCGTTTTGTTACTGACAATTTTAAATCCTAAGCATTTCATTTTGATATTTTTGTATGCGTACAGCAACCATTTGAACTGACTAAATGGCATGAGAATTCTTCTGTAATTTTATTAAATCCGATGTATGTAAAGGACCAACGACGCAGATGATTTGCACATTGTCACAGATTAGATGCTTTAGCACAATGTTGCTTATGCTGCTACTCCAGCAGCTGCAGTTAAAGTATAGTTATTACTAAGCTACATTGTCACCCAGGTTTTACAAAAAATTATCAAAAGAAGTTCATACTATTGACTCATTATTCCCATATTTATTATTCTTATTGAAAATCGCTAGATCTAATTCATTGGTTTCCTTCCTGATTGAAAACATTGGAACCTAAAGCACAGTATTTCTTAAGACATTTGTAGCTATTCATCATGGATATTAGAATTACAACCATGCTGCATTGTATGAGCAACAATTTTTTTTTTAATTCCTTACACACTTGGTAAGCGGTGACCAATGCTCTCCTGATTTGAAGATGCTGAATGTTCATATAACGGTATTTGAAATTTTGATGTGTATTGCATTTGTTACTGAATATCAAGAATACATTTTTTTGCTCATATAGAGTAAGTTTAAAATGGGGTCTTTTGTAGAAGCACCCATCCTGTTTAGAATGATATAACAGATGCCTGAATGTTCACATATCAAACAAAATGCCAGCTTTCTGTAGAAAAGAGGTGTCAAAAAGTTTCTTTGTACCTTTAACACATGTGATTATGTAGTACAAAATGCAGAGTTTGTAAAATTTCTTGAATATACAGGCAAGAAAATGAATAATTCAAAACAACTCATAAGTTCTACATTGTATTGTCCCTTTATAAGGCAGGCGAAGGTAGCAGCGTGCTCCCAATAGAGCTGAATTTGCACAAGTTACACCTCTGAAAATGCCAGATGGTGTATGGTCTACTTTGAGAGCTGTCACATATGTAAAGATTTGAAAAAAGAAAGACAGCTGAATGAGAGCAGTGGGTCATTAAAGGGAAAGCGAGGGTCCCTAGGCATCACTTGTGTTTTAAGAAGCATTGTGTGGTTCCCATATTAGCATGCTTTTTTTTTTTAAAGCCATACACAACTTTTACACAGTAAGGAAAAGAAATCTGTTTAGAGCCAAGTAGTTATGGCTTAATGAATCAGATGTTTTTGTTCTTTATTTGAGAATAAAATCATGTTTCCGACTTGGTTTTAGTTGCAATTTTGCTGTAAGATTCAAGTCACATCCATGAAAAATTATCAATGAAGTTAAAATGAATGTCTTTTGAGATAACAAATATATATAGGGTTTATTCAGTTTTGATTTGACTTAAGCATCTGACAAAAATCATAAAGCTAAGAAAGTTTTTAATGTTAAAAAAAACCCCACAAAAAACCGGAATGAAGAGATAATACTTGGTTACCTGACCATAATACAAATGATAATAAAAATAATTAGGTGACAGTGAAACAAAAATGAATGTACTATTATTTATCTGCCAATAGAAGTAGATATCATTTTGAAGACTGATATGTAGATAAATCATTAACGATATGTTTGAATATCACTCCAGCCATACCCAGTAATTTGCAAATAGTCAATTTTGATAGTAGAAAAAGGTCAGATCTGTCAGTTTTAGAATATGGTGGCAAGACATGGATGTCTTTTACCACATTTATTTTTATTAAGATTGTTTAACCATTACATGGTAATTTAAAATTTATCTTGGATTATGGAATATGACCAGACATTTTTGATTGATAAAAAGTCTCTTAGTATTGGTCAATGACAGACATTTCAACGTAGTCGAACTCTCAGATTCTTCAACTATTGTTTTCAGAGAAAAAGTGACCCAACACATTCCATTTATTTGGTGAGATTACTGGAAAAGTGCTCTGAAAAGAACACCAAATTAGGTTTAACTGTCTTCTTTGGCATCGCTTTCAATAAATATGCATAACGAGCTTTATGTTCAATAGCCGTCATTAGGGTGTCATTCTAGTTGATACAAGAAATTACAGGAGCAGCAAATTCACCTCTAGATTAAATGATTGCTCACCCACAAGAAATTGATCTCTTTTTGCAGATGCTCGGTTGATGATTTTAGTTATGACAAGGGAGTATATTGTTTTTAACAGAGAAGTAACCTTTTCTCCTTTTTTCCTCTTCATCAGGAGTTAGGAGAAAAATAAAATATTTTGATACATTTTATACCATTACTTTGTGGTTTCCCAAATATTTAATTTTTAGAGAATTACTCTTTGCTTATTACTAAACTGAAAAACTAAAAGGAGTGCGTATATTAGTTTTATAAATCAAATATTAATGTTAATAGACTTGGTATGAAAAAATGCTTTTTAAGTAAAAAAAAGAATGTCTTTTTCTTGAAATGTACACATTCATGAGTAGAATATTTTGATATTTTTCTTAAAGAGACATAGGATATGTGAACAAGAACAGAGGTAAACCATGTGTGCCAAAACCATGCTAAATGCAGTGTCTTCTTTGTCAGAAATATATACCCAGTCTCTGCTAGTCCCCAGGTCACAGATAATCAGTCCCTTTTGGACATCACCATTGCTATGTGTAACTGTATGGCTTTGCATGCGATATGTTTTCTAAGCTGAAGCGTTCTAATATTCAGATTTAATTTACATTTCATAACTATTCATAATCATACATGGAAAAGAGGACTAATTAAAACAGCAGTTTTAGATTTTGAAATCCCAGGAAATTATAAAATGGTGAATTTTGACAATGAATGGCTTTTGTTGTTCTGTTTTTAATTGAAATAGTATCTATGATTGATAGCTTTGCTTAGGAGCTATGCAATCAAGGTAAACGTTCATTTTAATAATCTCATTACTTAACCCGTATAAACACATAATGTTTGGGAAGAGCCCAGGGCTCTTAGCTGCGAAAACTAGAATTCATTTTGGCTAACTTAAAATAGATAATAAATGTATTATCAGCACAGAGATTCTCCCAAGAGTTATACAGCCAAGGATCATGCTGCTGAGAGTGTCTGGCCAGCTAGAAAGTGGCCATCAGACCATACCCACTGCCAGGACCATCAAGTGCCCTTTCCACTGTCTCCCTGGTGTGGCTCCCATCGCGCCTTGGTCACTTCTGCATGGGAATCATACTTCTGCTTGGTAGAACTTCTGTCACACATCTGCCTCCTTGCCACAGAGGAGTCTAGGAATGGGATAGAGGAACTGACCAGAATCTGTTAGGGTGTTCAGAAATGCTAGTGTCACAAATGATGGCGAGTTATCCTACTGGTTTTATGATTCGTTATCCAAAGAGTCAAATCAGTTTGTCCTTCCTTAGTGTCAAGCTATCAAAATAGCCTCTTATATTTTTCTTTGAAGCTAAAGAGCTTTACTTTTCATGTATAGGTATTTACTATATCTGGAATTTATTTGTATGAGGCATACATGCACTTACTTTGCACACACTCACATACTCACAGGAGGAACTCTTCCTGCTGTGCCACTGGTTTATATGTGTATGCCTGGACCAATGCCAGACTGCTTTAGCTACGGTCGGTTTTTAAATATGACTTTATATTTAGTAAATCAAGTTCCACAATCCTCTTTTTCTTCCTTAAAATTTCCTTCATGATTCTTGATTACTCTTATAAACTTTTGGGTTACCTTGTCAAGTTCTATAAAAATGTATGTTGGAATTTTTATAGCAATTACAATAAATAAATTGGAGAGAATTAACATATTATCAGAATTAATATATTTATACTCTCACCATTTATTAGGGTTTTCGTTTATGTCCTTCAGTAATGTTTTATAATTTTTGTTATAAAATCTATGCCCATTTTTCCTGACTTAATTCCTAGATACTTATAGGATTTTTGTTGTTGTTGGCTTTTTCTTTTTTTTTGTTATTATTGTAAATAGTTAATTTGGTTACAGTTGGCATAGAGGAACTTTATTGATTTAATGTGATTGATCCTGTAAATATCTTGCTAAATGCTTAGTTTTTCAAGATTTATAGTTTCTTATATTATATACATGTATCAAAAATTTTGTTGCTTCTTTTCAGGACTCAGACCTGTTATTTCTTTTTTGTGTTTATAGCTTTCAGCAGGACCTCTAGTGTAATGTTCCGTAAGAGGGATGAAGGTGGGCGTTCTTTTCTTGGTCATGACCTAGATGGGAGCACTTTTAATGTGTTGACATTTTATTTTGGTAGATGTGTTTTATCAGAGTAAGAAAGTTCAACTCCTAACTTTTTATAAATGGTTTATTTTAAAATCAAACTAAGGAATAAAGATAGAAAAGGGTTCTTCTCCAGAGTTTAAAATGGAATTAAAAAGAAAAACAACTATATTTCTCTGCTGTTGTCCAGCTTCAATACCTGAATTCACTTCCTTTTATTTCAAAAGATAATTGAGTAGGTTATCTTTATCAGGGATAATGAGGTGAGACTTCTGTCTGGGACCCAGCACATAGAAAACAATCCGCTTTTGCTGTTGAATGAGTGTTGGGTTATTTTTTTTCAGAATCTAACTTAAATTTGCTTAAAAAACAAAACACTTGGCTGGCTGAGTGGCACGGTGGTTAAGCGCTGGCCTGGGAAGCCAGCGGCCCCGGTTTGGGTCCCACAAATGAGGACCAGTGACACTGCCCTCAAAAAACAAACAAACAAACAAAAAGAAACACTTTTTCTTTTTGCCTTTTTGTATCCCATGTGTAAAGTCACCTTTAAGGACCCTTTTCTTATTTTTCCTTTTAGTAAGGATGCTTTCTCTATGTTTGTTACTGTTTATATTGTTTATTATTTAGGTTGCATTTAATGTTTTTTGTTATTATGTCCATGTTTGTTCATATTTTACTTTTTCTTTTCCTCTTCATTTTTATTATCATGGGTGAAATCCCAAAAAGTCTGTTACTGAATGTATTTTGATATTTTCAAATATTAATTTCTGTTTTAACCGGATAAACTTTTCCTGTTTTTTAACTTAGCCCAACCTCAGCGCCTGCCTCAGCGTGAAACTTCCGCACAGGAACCGAGTGAGGAAGAAATAGGCAAGATGAAGGAGTGCCACCAAAGTCTGCGCAACGGCAACGGGATTCCCCACGGGGCCAGACGCCCGCCTGCAGACGCTCGGAGACTTTCAGCACCTGTTACACAAAAAATGCACAGGAAAATTCAGTCTAGCTTGTCTGTGAACAGCGATATCAGTAAGAAGAGTAGGGTCCATGCTGTCTTTCCCCAAAAGCCAGGCTCTTCACCTGAAGGTAAGTTTCAGATATATGCATATTTTATTTGACCAGGTGTCCAATCATATTCAGTAATGATTATTTGATCAAGCAAATGCAAAAGAAAAATCTTGCTTATTTGTTAGACAAACAGGAATTTTGGTAAAATGCAACTTCACTTCCCCTGCCAAAGGAGAGCACAGGCTAGGAAAGGAAGTTGGGCAGCTGACATTCTGCTTTTAGGGTATTGTCTCCTGAAGTTCAATAGTCAGTCATCCTTTTATAACTGGTATACTTTTTTTAATACCACATTTAAAAAGATGAATATAACATTTTTGGTGAATGTATGTGAGGATTTTTTTCTGTTTCTGATTCAATGTTTTTCTGTGGTTGAGATAAGATTAACTGCTTGTATTTTTGTCTTGAAAATCAGTTAAGTAGGCAAAAGTAAAACCAGAACAAAGATTTGGTAATATTCATGTTCTTGCCAGGCAGTGGGCTGGGGGATGTCTGTTGCTTGGCTGACTAGTCTCTTCCCCCCGCCAGTGCTGCCAGCAGCTGCCCCACCACCCCGCCCCATGCCAAGCTCACTGTGTGGCCTTGCCATCAGCTCCTCTCGAGAACTAGTTATTACCTCTTCAATTCTGCCTCATCCGGCCCTTGGCCAGGTAAAAGTCAGGTTAAATACGATGAACCTGAGAAAGCTTTCCTTTATTATAACACAAACCCATGTGATGACAATGGGTTTATAACTTACAGACACTTTTCTAATAAAAATGGCTTGCTATATTATATTAAAAAGGGAACAGTCTCCCCCCATATTTAAGATCCCAGTTTCTCCCAGCATATCCCTGCTCTTCCTCTTTCCCTCTTTAGCAGTTCTTGAGCATCAAAACACTCAGATAGTCTATCTGATATACACACACACTATATATATATATATAGTGTGTATGTGTTTGTCGGAAAAATCATGACGTTTTTGCAGTGAAAACCAGAAAAAATATGTCATGACTTTTCTGACAACCATATATATACATATATATATATATATATATATATATATATATATATATATTCCTTTTACCTTTCTATTTTAATTGACGTGACATCTTAAATAAGGGAAATTCTGTGAAGTTGGCCATGCTTGTGCATAGGGATAAATTGAGTTGTAAATAGGAAATTGTACTGAGAGTTCCTGGTAATGAGTGGGAGAAAGGACATTGTATTTTGGCTACAGGTGTATCAAACTCAAGTGTTAGGCTGATCAAATGATATGATAATAAATGGTCTGGATAGTTCCAGGTCAGTGACACTACTTTCCAAACTAATTAGATTGAAAGGGACATGATTGACACTTTCAAATGAATTTGACATGTTAGCCGCATGGTCATCTCTGAAGCATAGGTAGGCTGTTAACTAACTGGCTCTCCAAGGAGTTGGAAGGCAATGCAATTTTCTGTAAAGGGTCTTTGCTTCTAGGTGATTGGGTGAAATAACTGAATGCAATTGAAATCCACTTGTTTTATACATTTGAATTTACTTATCATGCCCCTCACCTCTTATTTTCCATTTGATATTTACTTATCAAGAACAGTAGCATTTGCATATCAAACCAACTTGAAATTACTCATGGAATTTTTATAAAATTTTTCATTATTTGCTTCTAATATCACGTGTGAATTTATTTCTGATGTAAGAATGCAGCTTCATAAGCAATATGTGAAGGAAGAGGAAAATCAATAGCATATAAATGAAATGCAGTTCTACAATTCCTCTTTTTCTTCCTCTTCCTTTTCCTGTCTTTATTTTCCCCTCTCATGCACATGCACACTTATGGCCCACCACAAAACCTTGATCTTATCATAAAATCTGTTCCAGGTTGGATTTGGGGGGCTTGAGGAGCATGAAACACAAATGAATAGAACTAAATATATTGTACAATGTCCTATCCATAATTTCGCTGTTAGGCTATAGAGCTTAGCTAGATGTAGGTTTATTTTATTTTGATTGCTTGAATTGATGAAAATTCCATCGTCCAAGTTCATATTTTCTCAGAGTTACATGTCTTTATGCTTTTTGCTGCTATTCACGGTTGTGACCTGAAGTTTTATTGTTTCTTCTGATTTTCAATTTTGAAGTTGAGTTTGTTTCCTGGCAATGTGCTCTAATTAAACAACAAACAAAAAACAAGTATAGAATTGGTAGATGACAAATTAAAAGGAAAACACTCTCAGCTCTGCCATCAGCTAGCTGGAGAATTGGGTTTCTCTGGGCTGCTTTTTCTACAAAATGCAGTGGATTCGAAATTTTCAAAGTAAGTTTTGGTTCCAAGATTCCGTGATGCTCTCTTTCCAGCAAAGCTCCTTCACTGTCAGGAAGGACTCTTGCTGTGTGGACTATGTGAAATCCTTGGCTGAGGAGAAATCTAATACCCACAGAGTAGCATAGGGCGATTGCAGAAAGGGTTTTCATGAACAGGTGGCACGTGGATTTCAGAACAGTGAGTCTTGAACATGCTCAATTTGTGAAACTAATAAAAATGGATAGAAATTATTTTTAAAGCAATAACAATAAGGAGATTTAATAGCTAGATTTTTCTCACTTCTGTTTTTCTTTTTGTTTCACATTTTTAAGTGTTCAACATCTATGCCTGTTCTTCTTACAGCAAAATGAGTGGTAAAATAATGTTCATTAAAAACCTCAAAAACAGCTAACCATGCCCAGTGCTTGTTTTTTTCTTGATAGATGGTGCTCGTGTTATGATTTTTGTATTGCACATAAGTAATATTGACAAGGGGCATTTTTCTGGTTCAGATGATAGAACTCAATATTTAATCATTTCCTAGTGTTTCATTAAGAGCAGTAAGGGCCGCTTTGCTGAGTAAGTTGGGAAAAGGCTGCTAAGATATGGGCCCATTACTCATCCAGAGGAAGGCTGGATGTGGCCACATAACTGAGGTAGTGTGCCGGTGACATGTTTTAGTGTCTCTTCAACTGGCTCACCTGAGGCCTGAGGGCAGATACACCTGTGTTCCACCCGACTCTTTTGTTAAGCTGTGCTGATTAGTATAGTTTGTTACCTACATTTGTTGTACTACTAGGTATCGCTGTACCTGCTGTGCTCACATGAACTTATTTAACCCTCCCCACAGCACTGTAATGTTATGAATTATATGTAATTATCTGATTATAAACGAGGAAACTGAGGAACAGAGAGGTTAAGGGAAGCCACCAAAGACAATTGACACATGATAGAACTGAGATTTAAACCCAGTCTATGCTATTAACCATTGATATATAAAAGGTGATTTACTGGCCATTCCAATGTTGCATTGGATGTTGGTGTTACAGCTGCAGGTGAGATAGGGAATCTTACAGTTAGTATAAACTGGCCTTCTTGATGCCCTTCCTACTAAAATTTTAAAAACAGTCCTCACACTTGTATCCAGGATTCATTTTCCTTCCCTACTAGACTCCAAGTGACTGAAAGACTGGACTGTGTCTGGGTCAATATTTATTTTCCTTTTTTTAATTTATAGTGCCCAGTACATTAACTTCCAAGAGTTTCCCAGGAGTTATTGAGTGATAGAATGTTTTATTTCAACCCACTTTATCCTATACTTCCTTGCAACTGGCACTGGAAAATAAAATGTATGCTCATATTCATTTAAAAAATATTCTTTTAGGGCTGGCCAAGTAGCTCAGTTTGTTAAGAGCTCACTCAAGAGTGCGATCTGAGCTGTGAGCAACAGAAGTTCGATGCCCAGCCTGAGCTGAGCTGCCACTAAGCTGCCAACAGGTGGCAGGATGGCTCAGCTAAAAAAAATAAAATAAAATAAAATATTCTTTTAAAAAGTTCCTTTTTTATAATAGAGGAAAAAAATATAATGTGGGAGAATATTGTCCATTTAATTTAAAGTTTTTTAAATTAGTAGAGTTCTGCTTGCTTTGTTTTATTAAATATTTTCATACATACTTCAATTTTTTGATTGCCTCACCCAGGTGTAGAGTTTTGAGACTAAATGTGTAAGATTCTTGACATTCGAAATAATTATAGTATAATTTACTATCATATAACATCCAAATTGCCAAGGGTTTTCATTAGACTCTAAAGACACTTTTCTTAGAATAGGAATAGCAAATCCTGACACATTTAAGGTGTGCCAGTTACAGCTGTATACCAGTTTTGTAAAAATTAAGTTACAACAAAGATATTTTTAAAAGAGACTTTACGCTTTTCAGAAATTGTTGATCATTTACACTTCATGTTGATATTAGAGATTTAGTATTTATGGAGAAATGCATACCCAATCCCTACAGCTCATTGAACACAGACGCTGCACAGCCAGTCGTGAATGAGGCAGTGCCTAAATCGGACTTGTTTTCAGTCTCACTGAGGCTGCAGACCCTGGACGAGGGCACAGACTCTGGAACGGACAGCGCGGGTTCAAAGCTGGCTTTCCACCTCCGGTGACATGTCCTTGTGTGGTTGTCTTAACTTCTCTGTGCCTCAGTGTCCTATTAGTAGTAGTAGTGTCTTCATAGGGCTGTTGTGAAGAGCAGTGGAGTTGCTGCTACATTCAGTGGAGCGAGAACACGGCCCAGCGCATGCGAAACCTGAAGCGTTGTTACCTCCTGTTGCGTCCTCGGTATAAGCAGCGCATGGGGAGTGGTGGGAAGGCCAGCTCCCTGCAGGAGGCAGTGTCTGCGTGGACACCTGGGGGAGTGGAGGGAGGCTGGGAGGCGGTAGGGGCCTCCTGAGGTAATGCCTTTTTTTTTTTTTTTTTCTTGAGGGCAGTGTCAATGGCCCTCATATGTGGGACCGAACTGGGGCCGCTGGCTTCCCAAGCCAGCGCTTAACCACCGCGCCACTCGGCCGGCCCCCGAGGTAATGCCTTTTGTTCCGAGAGTCGAAAGCCGTAAACTGTTTGTTGTTGCTGAGAAGCTGCATCAGGAGACATGAGATGGGACATGTGAGAAGGAACCTGACCACGGGAGGCCTAAGATGCCCAGCTCTACTGGCCCCATAGAGCCAGGGTTATGTGGGTCTCTGAAGGACACCACTTTTTATCAGTTACTCTGTATATTTCTTCCAAACCTTGTATCTTCTTTTCTCTCCATGATGCAGAAATGCCACATCTCAGTCAGGTAACCTCGGGTCCCCTTCTCACCTGTGAGACCACTGCCCCTGCACCCTGCTTACCTTTACAGTCTTTCTGTACTTTAGTCACAAACCATTACCACAGATAGAGCCAATGAACTGGGTTAGACTTGTTGACCTTGGGGTGCTGACTAGCTCTTCAGGAAGCCTTGGACCTATGGCAGGAATTCAGCCCAGCCCTCTGATTTTACTGGCTCTTGATTCTTCCTTATCTTTAAAGCAGTCTTTTGGCTTCTTACATCTGTGACCTTTCTCTGCCTCCCTTTTTAGACTCCTCTCCCTCCCCGCTTTTCAGTGTTTCCCCTTGTATCCCTAGTGTAGCAGTTTTGCTCAACAGGCCATAGAGATAGGGCACCACACCCTCAGTAGAAGTATAGCCATGACTCTCTGGGTGATAGCCTGGGTGGGGATATACCTGGGTTGAGCAGGACAGTTTGAAAAGCCCACTAGGTGAGTCACATGTGTCCCACCCCCTCGTTCCTTGGTAAAATGGTAAAAGCATCTTTCCTTGACCCCACAGCTTCCCCTTCTCTCCTGGTCTGTACACCCTGACCTAGGTCCTTGCACTTGACATTGTACCTTCATTGTGATGCCAGGGGTCCCTGCACATGCAATTAAGAAACACAGCTTAATGTCTTTGCTTTTCAGCCTAGAATGTTTTCACAGCTTTCTTTTCCTTCTTGACCTGTGCCACATATATTTCAAATTTAACTCAGGCATCATATTCTAATGTCCCAATTTTGGGGCTAATTGCCTCTCCTTTGGGTCCCCACAGCACCCTCCACATGCAAAATGGTACTGCAGTTTATCTGTTTTTCTGCCTGTCTTCTTGCACTAAAAATGTAATCTCACTGAAGGCAAAGACCCTCTCTTATTCTTCTTTTAATTCGCAGCACATAGCTTGGTGTCTGGCTTCTTATGAGTGCTCAGTAAATGTTGAAGCAAAGAAGGAATATAAACTGGAGGACATTGATGCTTATTCTTTCACGTGTCCTAGACATTATGCTGGAAACCTCAGCAATGGCTGAAATCCTCAAGGAAGAGAATGCGGAGAGAGACAAAAGAAAGTACAAATATTTGAGCTAAAAAAAGGCAACAAGAAACTCAACTGAGGCAGGACTGGAACTCAGAGTTCCTGCCTCCCACCCCAACCAGTCTTCTCATTATTCCGTGTGGTTTTCCGTCAGCCTCACATCCTCAAATCCCCAAACCAGAAAAAACTTAGAAAAGTAAAATTGAAACTGAATGGTTCATTCTTAATTTTAGTAGTGTTGTAAAATCTTATTCATATTTTTCTACATAGAAACTTCTCAGTCTTGCCGGTAATTGTGAAAGTACTAGTATTTTAGTGGAAGGATAAAAATAGGGATTTATGATGTGACAGTAATGTTATAATCTGAGCTTCCAGAAACCAATTCTCTGAGACTTTGGCAAGATATGGTGCTGCATTCCTCAGAACATTTAATTTGCTTGGATGATCTTTCCTTTTGTTTGTTCTGTTTTCTCAGGCACAGTGCCTTCTATCCCATGTCAGACTAATTGTGGGGGAGAAAAGCTTCGAATCCGGCTTTCTGGTGCAATATTTGCCAGTTCATTGGAAAACAGGATTTTAATAAATTTTACTGCTCATCCAACATACTAAACGGAACAACAGTGACACAAAGAGAAAGGTTTGTGTGTTTGTGTATGGAGAGCAGGCGTGATCAAAGTTGAATATGCTGAAGTATAAATCATTCTGCAATTATAAATCATTGCTTTTTATTTAGTTGAGATAGTTAATCAGCTGTTCTTAAAAAGAGTAATTATTTATTCAAAGTATTTATAAGTTAGTGTGACTTTAGGGCTAAAAGTAAATATTTAAATATGCTTCCTTAGGAAAATAGGTTAACTCTATAATTTATGACTTATAGTAAATTATTTTTATACCCATCCACTTTATGAGGAGACTTTATAAGGTTCTGAAATATATATAATTTAACATCTGTAACCTAGAAACACCTTGCAATATGCCTCAAATCTGATATCTCTTCTTTTATAATAGCTAACAGCTTTGCAGGCTGTGTTAAGGAAGAGATAGATGCCATCAGTTGTGCATGGACTCCACCTCTGGGTTTGGGTCACTGCTCTAAAAACTTAAATTACCTTAACATTCACTCAGGAGATGGGTGGGGAGGAAATAAAACAATGGAGATACAGATAGATTGGCCAGGAAACTTTTGGGTGTGGGGTGTCAGAGTAAAGAGACTATTTAGAGACCCAGCTTCAGAATAATAGGCTAAATGGAAAGAATCGAACAAATCTTCTGACCCTATGAATACAGCAAGATCTTCATTTTTTCTTTGTACAGTAATACAATGTTTAGGTGCTGTTTCTATTAGGTCAAACAGTAACAGGTAGGTAGGGCAGGCAGGCCTTCTAGGATGGACATTCGGCTTCATCACCCAGTGCTGTGCCCAGGCCTGGCAGTGGAGAACCTCAAGGTTTGCTCTCGGCTTTCAGGACTGAAAGAGGTGTCCTGGTCAGGGCTAACGCTGAACAGAAGTGGAGCAGCAGTCAGACGTGCATTCTAAGCAGGACTGTCAATGTTCTAGTTCCAATAGTGGGGGAAATGAGTAGAAATTAGGAAATCGTGAGGACAGCTGAATGTAGTTTGGGTCTGATCATGAGCTGAGTTTTAGACCTGTTCACTTTCAAATGATGACACACAATCCAGGGGTATCTGGAAATATGCACTGGGGCTTGAGAGAAGGAGTCAGAAGCAAGCATATTAATTTCTTTGTTCTCATAGAGGGGATATTTGAAACTGAATCTGCGTGAGTTTTCTTAAGTAGAGATTTAAGAGAAAAGGTCAGATGGATGAGAACAGAGTGCGTCAGGGATCATGGGAAGCCAGCCAGCTTGATGAGATGGAGAGGTGGGTTCAGCCTGAGTGCCTGGGAGACAATCCATGGAAAGTTCAGACTTCTCTCCAGAGGTGATGTCAGATAGAATAAGGCAGAGTGGAGCCTTGGCACTAACAAGATAACCTAGGGGAGAGGTCAGAGGGCAAAGAGAAGAGGAAGATTATCTGGCTGAGAGACAATAATAAGAAAGGTCAAAGAAGAAACATACGGGAGAGGGAGTGTTATGGAGGCCAGGAAAGGGGTGTTTTATTTATTTATTTATAAATTTTTTTTTTTTTTTTTGAGGGCAGTGTCACTGGCCTCCTCATATGTGGGACCCGAACCGGAGCTACTAGCGTCCCAAGCCAGCTCTTAACCACCGTGCCATTCGGCCGGCCCAAGGGGTGTTTTAAGAAGAGGAAAGGGACTGCAGTAGATACTGCCCTGGATATTATTGATGGCTTCAATAGGATGATGAGTCCTGAGATGATTCTGTTAGACTTAACAATATGGGTGTCATTTGGTATCCTAATTAAGAGCCATTTTCATGGAAAAGCCAGAATGGTATGGACTGTGCAATGTGTGGAAGCATGATAGCTCCAGAAAACTAAAGTCCCGGGTGGATGTGTGGGTCCAGGAAGCTCTTTTGTTTGTTTTGTGTTATTTTGTTTTAATATGGGAAAGGTTTGATTATGTTCACATTTGAAGGGAAAGGATGCAAGAGAGAAAGTTTGAAAGTTTTAAGAAGGTAATAATGATACTTTCTAGATAAGCTGGCCTA
Organism: Aselliscus stoliczkanus; assembly: GCA_033961575.1. Lineage (NCBI taxonomy): Eukaryota > Metazoa > Chordata > Mammalia > Chiroptera > Hipposideridae > Aselliscus > Aselliscus stoliczkanus. Next base: position 64,916,123 of record CM066740.1, on the reverse strand, counting down.
GCATTTCTTTAGAGTTTAGATCTAGAGCTCAATACACTGAATTGTGTGACTGCACAGCTATTATGACAGCAGGAGCACTGAGCAAGCACTGCAGCCTTTTCTGAATGGATAACCGAGCTGACTCCGCGCTGCATAGTGTGGTTGAATCATCTCAAACCTCTCTGAGTAATTTCTATGGAATGCCGTTATATGGGGGAATATAACCTTTAAAATGATTCCAAGTCCTGTCTCAAGTCCTACTCCTACCTCATTCTGGAGCAGGTATTGCATTTGAATGTAAGGCCTGACACAGCAGACGTTTAGGATTCTGAGTTCCAAATCTTTGACTTTTTTGTTTTGGACCATAAGTTGATGGAAGCTGATAGCTTCTTCTACTTTAGATTGTTAAGGGCCCTAATTGAATTTAGTAATAGCTTTAACACTTAATGTAGTATTAGAAAGGAAATAAAAATACAAGTAAACAAGCAGCTAGAGTTAGAAGAGAAGTATAGGAAAGATGAGAAAGGAAACCACTGCATAATCCCAAAAAAAGAAAACAGTAATTAATTTAAAAATGTATTTTAAATACATTTATGTTGTCTTATGAAATGAAAGGAGCCCACATTAAAAGACTTGGAAAGATAAAGATGTAACCCATAATAAGTTAGAATTTTTATTAATTGTAGTAGTCTCTTACACAGGGATTCTGATCATTTTTGGTTCATGGGCTTTTTTGAGAATCCGACAAAAGTTTTTTCAGAACGATGGTAACAGAATCCTGCTCATCTTGTGCTGTTCCCAGAGTTAACTGGACCCTGGATACATTCACATGTCTTATTCTAAAATCAAACATCCCTAAGAACTGAACAGTGAATGGGGGAGCAAGGCAATGGGGTACCTAATAAACCTGGGTTTGGATTTGGATCCAAGTGAGCTAGGAAGCCAGTGGTGGGTTTTGAGCAGATAACTGACAGGATCTGACTTACCATTTTTAAGTACCATCTGCCTTTTGTTACAAGAATTGATAACAAGTACACAAAGGCCAGAGAAAGGAAGCCTGATCAGTGCAACTCCTGCAGTAACTCAGATGGAAGATGATGGGGTTGGATCAGGGTGGCAGTGGGGAGATGTTGTGCATATGGATATATTTTAAAGGCAGAGTAAGATTTACTGAAGGATGAAATCTCAGTGTCAGAGAAAAATAGGGGATAAGGATGACCCTAACTTATTTGGTCTGAGCAGTTGAAAGTATGGAGTTGTCATTAATGGAGATTGGAAGTCTGTGGGAAAAAGAAGGTTTAGTTCTGGAAGGAAGATCAGGAGTTTGGATGTGAACATGTTGAATTGGAGATTCCTGTTATCTGTCCAAGTGAAATAGGTGGTTGGATAGTGGAGTCTGGAATTCAGAGGAAGCGTCTGCAGCCTGAGACTCAGTCTTTGTACTCATCAGAGCACAGAATGTTCAGTGCATGAGATCACCAAGTACTGGGGTCTCAACCCATTTGTAGTAAGACCGTCTGGGCTTTTCCCCTAGAACACAATGGAGTGGGGCCTTTTCCCCTAGAACACAATGGAGTGGGGCCAGTGTAGCAGCATCATTTAGAAGCTCCCCATGTGATTCAATATGCATGCAGAGCTGAGAATTGCCAGGGAAGGAGGTTAAAGTCCATGACTTGAGTCCTGGACAACTCCAATACGGACAGGTCAGAAAATGAAGAGGAGCCATGAAAAGAATGAGGATTAGTAACCCATGATGGGGAAGGAACCAATAAGGAGGTACATCTTAGAAACCAAGTAAAGAAAGTACTTCAAGGTGGAGGAAATGAGCATGTATCAAATGCAACTGAGAAATTCAATAAGATGAATGAGAAGTGACCGTTGACTTTGTCCTATGAAGATCATTGGTGACCTTCATACTTTTGGTGTTGTGATAGGGACAAAAGTCTGATTGAAGTGGGTTCTAGAGAATCAAAAAAGAAAATTTAAAGATTGTAAGTCTAGGCTACTCTGTTCAAGGAGTTTTGCTGGAGGAGAATAGTAGAAGTGCTGTGAGCTGAAGGGAAATGCTTTAGAAATGGGATTTTATTGGTTGAGTATTGTTGGTAATGAGCTGGTGGAGGGGAGATATTGATGATTCAGGAGAAGGATGTCCTTGAGCAGATGAGAGGAGAGGAGACTATTACAATGTACCTTATGTTGTAGATACTGATTGATATCTGTATCTATGTATCTCATCATCCATCTCAGTTTTCGATCATTAGAAGAAGGCAGCTATGCTTTGAGACTATCTTTTATAGTGACTGCTTTAGTACACTGCCTTGTACTTAGGAGGCACTTTCTATTAATTTAATTAGATCTTCCACATGACCAGTAGGTTTTGGTATCATAGATTTACAGTTTTGGAAACCTTTCCTCTAAGAAAATACGTTATCATTTGGAATGATGTGAAATATGCTCAAAGTTTCCATTCATTGTAGTAGGATTTCAAAAAATTATTTCAAAAAATTATTTCATAGTTACAATAATAGCACTAGACACTGCATGATACTATAATTCTCGAAGGAGGAAGTTTTGGGAAGAGATGCAGAATGTGCAGGATGTTTTCAGGCGTCTGACAAATACTAGCTGATGACTCATGAGTCTCTTGTCGTTTGTGAAGTGCATTCACAGGAAAAATAGTGTCAGAGTATTGTTCAGTAAATATGATTTTTGTCTTCAAATATTTGAAGTGACCACTTACAGTAAAACTTAATTTCAATGCGCACAATAAATCATTTTCTTTATATTTTGTATGTTACTTTAGCCTAAGTTACCACTTTAGCTAAAGTATTTTACTTTTTTTAAAAAATTGGTTTCATTTTTGAGGATAGAAAAATAGAAATATTTAAATCAGCTGATAAACTGAAGAAAATACTGTTGTATAATCCATACCCTAATTCATGTCCCAGTGCCCACGGACAATCTGGAGGAAAGAGAAAATTCAAAAAATTTAAGCCTAACTGGATTATATTCATGTTCCTTTGTCTTTAAAACTGTTTCGATAGTACAGTATTTTATATTTTTTGTTTTTTGTGCCTTCATAAATTTCCTATGTTTTTTCCCCAGTGTTACTACATTATTTCAATTCCTTCCTTTGTGTGTCCCCACTGTTATCTATATACTGAAAAGATCTATTGTTTTGCTGCTAAATAGAGATTAAAATGTTTAAGAATAGAGAATTATAACATGGGGCAATTAACTTTAAACATGGAATTAAAAAAAAAAAGATTCTGAAGGAGGACAAATGTTTGCCCTTCATGTCTTGAGGCTCTCGCCAGCAAATCCAGTTTTTAACCCCAAAAAGTACACCTTCTGTATGTCTGTCCATCTGTCTGTCTCCTCTCTCTCCCATCTCTTTTTTCTCCCTCCCCTTCTTGCTCTCTTTTTCTTACTTCCTCTCCTCCTTGATTCATTTGAGTTAGAGATTTTGCCTGATTTAATTGAACAATTTATTACAATTTAGAATAGCCAAAATGACAGTGATTCATGATATTTTCAATAATAATGTTTCATACTCTTTTCAGATAGTTTTTTTCTTAGCTCGTATGTTTGTGAGTATGGATACATAGCTTTAAAAAAAATAACTCCAAAAATCTCTATCTAAGACCTAACACTTTTTTAACAATATATTTTTTTTCTAGATTGAATTAGATTCTCGTGGTATTTAAATTGATTTCTTTACTTTCAGAATACATAGTTGCTTCGCTATTTGGTTTTTTAAAATTATGCTCTCAGATGACCCTGCTGACTCATAAAACTAGTTGAAGTAACATAGAAATACTAGTTTCTCTTAGAAATGTTTCCATGAATGTTAATTCTTACATATAATGTTAAACTATTACACTTTTGAGAACTTTTTATAATTAATCTGTATAACTCAACTAGCATAGAATAAAATAAGATAGATCGGAGCTCATGTTATAAAATCACCATATTTCTGAAAAACTTGCAAAGTTTCTTCTTCTTCTTCTTTCTTCTTCCTTATTTTGTCTTCACAGTAACATTTATTGAATCCTTTCTCTTTCTGATAAAGTATAGACTGTTATGCTTCCGGGTTCCTTGTTCTGTTGGACTATTACTTACCCTACTTCCAGTATTACACCATTTTTCAGTATTCTGCACTTTCATAGGAGTTTTAAGTGTTTAGATTGGTTGACATAGTGGTGTAGATGGCAGACCCTGAGACTGGCTTGAGGGGTCTGCATATCAGCTCTGTCACCCAGTTACTGACGTGTGACCTTGGGAAGGTGATTGACCACCCTGTGTTGTTAAGACTTTCCCAGTTTTCATACTGAGAATCTCACGCCAAAGTTAACTTCCTGGGCTGGGCAAATCAATATATAGTTTTCAAGTGTATATTTGAAGATTTCTTTATGTAGAAGATTTGAGTACATCAGGAAGCTATTTAAAAGATTCATTTATGATCCTCCAGGTCAGGGGTTCTTAGCTTTGGGAGGGGTCCGTGACTTTGATGAGAAACCTCATCACCCTAAACCTCAGACAAATTATGTAATCTTTGTTTCTCCCTGTAGGAAATGGTGGCAGTCATATCTGCTCCCTCGGGTGTGGGGAGGGTTAAATGAGATAATACAAGGAAGGCGCTCTGAATAGCTCCCAGCTCATGCTAAGTGCTCAAGAAAAGTTAATTTCTTCTCTTCTTCTCCCTTCCTTTCCTTTAAAATTGTCTTGACTATTCTTGAAACCTTAGTATTTCATATGAACTTTAGAATCTTCTTCCTAAGTTCTGCAAAATACCCATGGGGACTTACACATTGATTTAGGAGAGAATTGACATCCTCAGGATATCAAAGCTTCTCATCACGAATATGGTCATTTCTTTCTTTATATGTTTTATTTAATGTTACTCAATACATTTCAAATAATTTTCTCTCTAACGTTTTTGTACATGTTTGAAAGATGTATTTTTAGGTACACTTGTTGGTATCTATTTTTATTTATAGATGTTTTCTTTTTTTATAATTAAGTTTCTTGAGGGTTACCATGGTTAGTAAAAATATATAGTTTTCAAGTGTATATTTGAAGATTTCTTTATGTAGAAGATTTGAGTACATCAGGAAGCTATTTAAAAGATTCATTTATGATCCTCCAGGTCAGGGGTTCTTAGCTTTGGGAGGGGTCCGTGACTTTGATGAGAAAAAAAATAAATCAACTTAATTTTATTAACTTCTATGCTTCAGATGAAAGTTAACACTTCCCTCAGTTATAAACATAAGCAGTACACTTCAGTTGCATTAGTAGCACCTGTGACTGTCACTGATCCTTCTAGATCATATTACAGCTATTGCAGAAATCATGAAATATCATTAATGCTAATTATTACTTGAAAATAATAGAAGTTATTGGACCACCACTAGGTCTACTTATTAATGTGTTGAAAAAAGAAGCACATATTTATTCTACCTCTACTCTTAAAATTATGATAGCTATTTCAACATAATTAGTTTCCTTTGCAATTATTTTTATCTTACACATTTAAAAATATTTTATATGCATGTACACACACAAAAATAACAAACAAACAAGAATATCTGTTCTAGCCCCTTTGCATCTTTTGTAGTATAAATACTATCTTTTGTAATATACTTGTTTTATAAAAATTTCATTTCTGTGTGTGGTTTTCATATTGCAGAGAACAGTTTTTTTTTTAATATAATAGCTTTATTTTTTTGCTCATAGAAAATTGAAATAAGAATAAAGGACATATCTAAATTTCCACCTTAAAAAAAACAAAAACTAACAAACAAACAAAAAACTATAATAAATAGTAAATTCCTATTTTGTTCTCACATTTATATATTAATGACATACTTTTACAAAGGCATGGATACAGAGGCATGCAGAAAATTGACTTTGCCATTTTACGTGCCACAATTTGCGTAATCTTAATTTAACTCTCCCTAAATAAGTACAGGAGAAAACAGAGGAAATGTATCAAAAGTCAACAACGTGGTGAAACATTTGTTCCAGGCTCTCAGGCAAATCTTCCAAAGGTATTTTATGAGATGCACCGCAGGGTGGCCTCACCTCCTTCTCAGCACAGGACCCAGTAATTTGTACTGACTCCTCTACTTTTTCTTCTCTTTACTGAAGGGAAAATGGAAGGTGGTAGACATTCTCTCAAGTGGATATAGAAGGCAATTAGAAGAATAAAATTGAATAATTATAAAACAGTTTTCTCAGGGAAATTAATCATATTGCCTATTTTAAAAGGGAAAAATATTCATACAAATAAATAGTAGTTGTCTCCTAGAAGATTGAGAAATCCAGGATTTGGGGAGAAATGTGAACATAATTGAAAGAAAAGAGCAAAATGGATTAATATATTAGTTTCCAAAGACATATTAAACCTGCCTAAATTTCTGCTCTGACTTCTCTTGGGAAATCAAACTGGAGGAACTGGACCTCTTGGGGAATAATATCCCTATAACATAACATAATTTAAAGTTGACACTAGAAGTGGAAGTTTATTTTTTTCCTAGTAATTATGCTCAGTGAGGGATGCAGAAATTGCATTTTGGAATGACAGAAGAGTAGTTATTTTAGAAAGAACTTTTCAACATCTGTGGTAGATATCTCCTAGAAAATCTGTTGTGTGGAGTGACAGGAGAAGCTAAAGTAAAACCAGAAGAAATAGTTGCCTCAGGCCATACAAATGAATTTCCTCATGTCAACAGGTATTTACTGGGGGTCTGCCGTGTGCCCAGACCCCAGCACAGATTCTGTAGAGTGGTCCCAGTTTATTTTTACTGACTTTGATTAGTTTTTGATTAGTTAAAAAAATATACTCTTAGTCAGAAATAAGTATGAACATATGAACATACTGGCTTTTGATCCCAACTGACCATTAAAAGCTATCCACACAAAAAAAAATAAAAAATAAAAAATAAAAAAAATAAAATAAAAGCTATACACACACACACACACACACACACACACACACACACACACACACACACACACTGGGGCGGGAAGGTCTTTTGTTTCTGTGTTTTTTTTTTCATTAAAGTTTATTGGAGTGACAATTGTTAGCAGCTACATAGATTTAAGGTTTACAATTCTGTTATACATCATCTATATATCACATTGTGTGTACACCACCCAGAGTCAGTTCTCTTTCCATCACCATATATTTGATCCCCTTTACCCTCATCTACCACCCCCTCCCCCCTTACCCTCTGCTAGCCACTAAACTATTGTCTGTGTCTGTGAGTTTTGTTTCTTCATTTGTTTGTCTTGTTCCTTTGTTGTTTTCAGTTTTATATTCCACATATCAGTGAAATCATATGGTTCTCTACTTTTTCTGTCTGACTTATTTCACTTAGCATTATAATCTCAAGATATATATATTTTTATATGGATCTGCCCTCCTGTACATTTTCTTCCTTATTCAGATTTGGATCTCTGATGTATCTCGTAAGTTGCTTGAGACCCTGTTGTTATGGCGTATCATTATGGCATACCTGCCTTTCAGAACCAAAAATATGGATTGTTTGTCTTTTCAATGTATGTCTACAGCAAGGAGCTGAGCACCGCTGAAGAAACCTTGATGTGCGTGAATCACTACACTGTGTGGTCTCGGGTCTCACCTGGATTCTCAGATTCACTCACCAGAGCTTCCGCATCTCTGAATCATTCAACAAATCATTATGGGGCTTGCTCTGTGGCCGGCACTATTTGGGGATGCTGGGAAATAGCTGTGCACTGTGCAGACAAGCAGACATGCCCTTTCCTATTTACCACATTGGCTATTTCATTTTGGTGCTGATTTCTTTCAAACAAAGCTCTCTAAAAATTTCCCTCATTCTCCATGGAGAGAAGAGGCCATCCAGCATTCCTCAAGGTCTCTCCAGCTTGGGTCCCACCCTCAAACTTACCTAAATCTGACCTGTTTTTACCTCCCCTTTCAAAGGCACAGAGGTGTTCTTTCCTGTTATAGCAGCATCTTGTCACTGCAGGTCCTAACCCCCACTCCCTCCACTGAGCACCCTTTCATATTCTGTGTTCACTCTTCCAGAGAACAGTACACATTGCAAGCTTTTCCTGTCTGGGAGTGTAAGTGTCTGTGCATCCCTTCCTCAATTTGCCATCCATTGTAGTTTTTCTTCTTTCATTTCACAGATTTCTTGAAAGGATATCTTCCTTCCTCATTTTTCAATCACTCCTCATCTCAGTGCTATTTATTTCCATCCTTATCACATCACTGAAATTTCTCTGGCTAAACACAGTGTTTGATACAATCTCCTTGAACTACTTTTCTCTCTTGCTTCCATGGAAGCCCCCTTTTCTGGAGTTTCTACTCCCTTGTTAAATTCTCAGTTTCCTCTTCCTATCCCTCTTCCTCAGTCCTTTCCTCAAATGCTCTTGTCCCCTTGCATTCTCTTATCTTTGTACTGGGTACATTCTCCCTGGACAACTTAATAGTTTACTGACTATAGGAGTTACGGCTCCCTCTAACTCCCTCGCCGGAATGTGTCTCCTGAGCTCTAGACAGGAGTCTCCAGCCACAGCCACATCTTTGAGTGTCATCAGACCTACTGTGTCTTACGTTCAAAATGTTTTAAACCAAATAATTTTCTTCCTATATGTATTGCTTGATAAATGGCTCCAGAAACCAGGGAGTCATTCTTAACTCTCCATCACTGACTCATCCAGTGTCTTATCAACTGTGAATGCTACCCCCCCTTACACTCCTCAAAGTCATCCTTCCTGACCCACTGACACCATATTGTCACTGATGCTTCCCCTGCCTTCCTCATTCCTGAAATGGAAACTTGCAGCCTTCTACCTCTTTTTCCCTGTCCCCCAAATATGGAGCTACTCTTCTCTCAAAAATGATTGTATTCTAGTATCTGCCTTTGCACAGCTTCCACACTGATGGGTCCTTTGCATTCTCTTCATCTAACACATGCTCCTGGGGTTAACCAACTTGAAGTCACCTTGTAATTAGCTTTAATTAACTTTTAACTTTCCATTGTGTTTTGGATGTTGGGTGAAGCCAAATAATGGTGCTGTTCAAGGCCAATAAAAGATCCTGAGCTTGAAAATCCATTGCTTATAGAAAGTAGCTTGTTCAAAGTTACTTCGCCAATTAATGAGAGCCAAATCTAGCAAACAGGTTTTAATTTTCTGGATACTAGTATATAGGCTAATACTTGGCTGTCTGTTTTACTTCTGAAGATGACGGGGTGATCATCAATGGAAATATCTTTGCTTTTCTGCCCCAATCATGTCATTTTTCTGTTGTTGGAAGCCTCACCGAAAGCAAACATACAGACAACAACAAACCCCACAGGCACACATGGATTTCTTTTGGGAGTTCTGCATTTGCCAGCCTGAACTGCCATCATGGGTAATGAGCTATGACTCAGGAAAACCTTGGTAAGGGGTGGCCCTGATGAAGTGCCAACGATTGGGAGACAGCCAGTTATTTTTATTTTCTTTTCCACAATTTAAAGTAATATAGTTAAGCACAAAATTTTTATTGTATGAGAAAACCCAGTTTATCTGTTTTCGTCAGTTTTAGAGCGCTTGCAAACTGCATGTTCATAGAGTTCCTTGGCTCTGGAATTGTTTATACACTAGATTGAGTTGGAGGTATTTATACCTTATAATTTCAGTGTCATACTGTGCTGTTCATCTAAGTTGTGATGGTGCCTTAAAAACTCAAATGGTGTTAATAGGTAACATGGGTGGAGACGGAGGGATGTGGAAAGAATAACAACGCCATAATTCAGAAATGAATTACATAAGTAACGGACTTTACCTCCGTGCCCTGCTTTGAATCATGCTTCAGTGTCACCTTTTGCTGTACCATGTCACTCGGCTTGTTCTTCATGTTACCTAGAGTGTATGTGAGGCCGCTGCCTTGTCAGAGCCTGGGATGCCCCATAGTCCCTCAAGGGGATGCTGCTCTTGCCGCATGATGTCTGTCCCCGCTGGGGACGCTGCTCCAGTCCGCTGGGGACTTGGCAGGACAGTCACAGCTCTGCCTGGCTCTCTGGACTCTTGCTAAGGAATGCTCAGGTGCCTGGAGAGGTGTGCTGCCCCCAGCCCTGTGAATGCCACCAGCTTCCTCAAGCTGCCATGAAGGCCTCATGTCACAGGTGGCACAGCACCCCTGTGGTCTCTGTAGTTGGTGAAAATCAGTGACAAGGAGCACTCCATATGAGAAGTTCTGTTCAGGTCGGCAGGATAGGAAGGTCCTGAACTCACCTTCTCCCACAAACACACCAAATCAGAGCTACATATGGAGCAGTTTCTTCTGAAGAAAACCCTAAAAGCTAACAGTGAATCCTACACATCAACCAAATGAGAGAAAAAAATCGAAAGTAGTAGGAGAGGCTGAGACAGAGACTTGCCCTAAACCCCACAATTGAGAGGGAACGAAAACCTGGAGCTTCTCCCCAAAGAATGAAGAGTTTGAACTGCATATTGGGCACCTCAACTTTCAAGACCGGTAGCTGAGAGACAAGCCCCAGAAACCTGTAGCTTTGAAAATGATCGGGGTTTGGGCACTTCAGATGCACAGGCTACAGTGACCTGATAAATGGCTCCTACATGGTTCATGTGCTGGGACTCACCCAGCCCCCACCCAAGGGCCCAGTACACAGGTGATGATTGAGAGGCACCCCAGGCTTTATATGAAAGAGGCTTATTTTCTTATTTTAAAGCATAGGCCTGAGGGTCAGGCATCTAGTTTCACACACATGTAGGGGCCTACTAAGGTACTCTCTGGAGGTAGAGGCTGGCAGTCACCATCTTGCACTCTCCCCCTGTCTCTCTCTCTCTCTCTCTCTCTCTCTCTCTCTCTCTCTCTCTCTCTCTCTCTTTCCAGCTCACTGACTCTGATCCTCTACAGAAACCTAAGAGGGCAAGTGCTAGCTTCGCTCTCTTCTTCTGCCACCCTCCAGATTGCCAGGATCTCCCAGAGACAAGTTTGTATATGTGTCTGTTGCCCTGGGTTACCTGGTTGCCTGGCTGCTGCCAGGGACACCACTTGATCCCCTAGATCTGGTGGCCTGCAGAACTTGAGTTCCTGGGTCCCACTGGACTGTAACACCGGAGAGAGAGTTCTTGTCACCTATCATCCACCTGGCACTGGACAGATAGCAGACTGAAACATACTCCCAGTGATTCTGTGAAAGAGGCCTGTGTGCTTGACCTGAGCTTCAACTTTGGGCAGGTGTCAGATTTGGCACACACTGAGGGACCTGCCCATATGCACTCTGGGGAACACCACAGGTGGATGCCATCTTTGAGCTCACTCTCTGCCTCACTCCAGGTCACCTGTATCTCCTGGAAAGGAAAATGTACACTCATATGGTCCCCTAATTTTTGCAACTGCCACCAGACACACCTCTAGATTGTCTGGCCATGGTAGCCAGTGGGACTTAAGCTTAGTCCCATAGTAAAATTCAGAATAATTTAATATTGTAAACATGGTGGATTAATCACTTATAAAGCTAGTATGAAGGTTAACTGGTATGATGGTTAAAAGACAAAAGTAGTAAAAAAACTATAACTACAATTAGTAGTAAGGGACACAAAAGATAAAAAGATGTAAAATGTGATATCAAAAACATAAAAGACAGGGAGAGTTAAAATGTAGAGCTTTAGGGGCCGGCTGAGTGGCGTGGTGGTTAAGCGCTGGCTTCGGAAGCCAGCGGCCCCGGTTCAGGTCCCACATATGAGGGCCAGTGACACTGCCCTCAAAAAAATAAAATAAAATAAAATGCAGAGCTTTAGAGTATGCTAAAACTTAAGTTATTATCAACTTTAAATAGACTGTTAGAAATATAAGTTGTTATGTGTAAGTCTTATGGTAACCACAAAGCAAAAACCTATAGTAGATGCATGGAAGATATATAGAGAGGAATCTAAGCATATCACTATAGAAAATCATCAAGTCACACTGAAGAGAGCAAGAGAAGAAGAAACATAGGAAATACAAAACAGCCCGAAAACAACTAACACAATGGCAATAAGTACATACCAATCAATAAATATTTCAAATGTAAATGGGCTAAATCCTCCAATTAAAAGACAGAATGGTTGAATAGATTCGGGGGCTGAGGGGGAATACTGATCTATATGCTGCTGCTTACAACAAACTCACTCAATTGTAGAGACACACATAGATTGAAAGTGAAGGGAAGGAAAAAGGTATTTAATGCAAATAGAAACCAAAACAACAGTTGGGATAGCTATACTTATATCAGGCAAAATAGACACTAAAACAAAACTATAATAAGAGACAAAGAAGGTGATTTCATAATGATAAAGGGGTCAACCCAATAAAAGGATAGAACATTTGTAAATATTTATACAGCCAACATAGTAACACCTAAATAAATAAAGCAAATATTAACAACCTTAAAGGGAGAAATAGACAGCAGTCCAATAATAGTAGGGGACTTTAATACTCCACTTTAATTTATGGATAGATTATCCAGACAGAAAATCAATTAGGAAACATTGGCCTTAAACAAGCAGATGGACTTACCAGATATGCACAGAACATTCTATCCAAAAGCAATGTTCAAGGTACTTTTTTAAGCTGAAAAGAGAGGCCACAAATTAGTAACAGGACAACATATGAAAGTAGAAATCTTCTCACACATTCTTCTCAAGCGCGCGTGGAACATTCTTTAGAATAGATCATATGTCAGGCCACAAAACAAGTGTTAATAAATTTAAGGAGCTTGAAATTCATATCAAGCATCTGTTCTTACCACAGTGGTATGAAAACTAGAAATCAGTTACAAAAACAAAACTGGAAAATTCACAAATATGTAGAAACTTAAAAACATGCTGCTGAACAGTAGGTCAAAAAAGAAATAAAAAAATACCATGAGACAAATAAAAATGGATATATAATATACCAAAATTTATGGGATGCAGCAAAAGCAGTTCTACAACAGAAGTTCATTGTGATATGCCTACATTAAGAAAAAAGAAAATTCTCAAATAGAAAAACCTAACTGTATACCTCAAGGAACTAAAAATAGAAGAGCAAATGAAGTTCAAAGTTAGTAGAAGGAAAAAAAAAAAAGATCAATTGAAGGTAAATGAAATAGAGACTAAAAGACAATAGAAAAGATCAGTGAAACTAAGAGCTGGTTTGTTGAAAAGATAAATGAACGTTTAACTACATTCATGAAGAAAAAAAGAAGACTCAAAATTAGAAATGAAAGAAAGATGTTACAACTGATATCACAGAAATGCAAAAAGATTATAAAAGATTGTTATGAACAATTACATGCCAATGAATTTTACAACCTAGATGAAATTGATAAATTTCTAGAAACATATAAGACTGCACCATGAAAAATTACAAAATCTGAACAGACCAACTGCTAGTACAGAGACTGAATTAGTAATCAAAAACCCTACCAAAAAAAACAAAAGTCAGGACCAGATGCTTCACTGGTGAATTCTACCAAACATTTAAAGAATTTACACCAATACTTCTCAAACTCTTCCAAAATATAGAAGAGGAGGAAGCACTTCCAAATGTATTTTACGAGGTCAGCATTACCCTGATACCAAAACTAGACAAGGATGCCACAAGACAAGAAAACTAGAGGCCAGTATCCCTGATGAACATAAATGCAAAAATCCTCAACAAAATATTAGCAAACCAAATTTAACAATACATGTAAAGGATTATACACCATGATCAAGTGGGGTTTATTCAAGGGATGCAAGGATGGCTCAGCATCCACTAATCAGTCAACATGATACATTAACAAAATAAAGGATAAAAAAATCATATGATCATCTTAATAGATGCAGAAAAAGCATTTGACAAAATTCAAACGTCCATTTGTGATTTAAAAACAAATCTTCTAAACAGATTGTGTATAGAGAAAACATATCTCAACATCAAAAAGGCCATATATGACAAACCCACAATTAATATCATACTCAGTGGTGAAAAGCTGAAAGCTTTTCTTCTAAGACCAGGAAGTAGACAGGATACCCACTCGCCACTTTTATTCAGCATAATTATCAGAAGTCCCAACTAGAGCAATTAGGTAAGAAAAAGAAAAAGAAGGCATCCAATTTAAATGGAAGAAGTAAGACTGTCACTATTTGCAGATGACATGATATTATGTATAGAAAACCCTAAGGACTCCACACAAAAAAACCCTATTAACCTAACAAATGAATTTGGTAAAGTTGCAGGATACAAAAATCAATAAACATACAAAAATATGTTGCATTTCTATACACGAATGACGATTTATCAGAAGTAAAAATTAAAACAATTCCATTTACAATTGCATCAAAAAGAATAAAATAACTAAAAATTGCTTTAACTAAGGAGAGACCTATATTCTAAAAATTGTAAGACATTGATGAAAGAAACAGAAGAAGACACACATAAATAGGCAGGTATTGCATACTCATGGATAGGAAGAATTAATATTGCTAAAATGTACATACTAACCAAAGCAATCTACAAATTCAGTGCAATCCCTATGAAAATCCCAATGGCATTTTTCACAGAAATTTTTATGCAACCACAATACGCCCCAAATAGCCAAAGCAATCTTGAGAGAGAAGAACAAAGCTGGAGACATCACTCTCCCGGATGTCAAACTATATTATGAAGCTATAGTAATCAAAACAGCTTGATATTGGCATAAAAACAAACACATAGATCAGTGGGATTGAATAGAGAGCCCAAAATAAATCCATGCATATATTGTCAATTAATTTAAGATAACAGACAAGAATATACATTGGTGAAAGGATAGTCACTTCAAGAAATGGAGTTGGGAAAACGGGATAGCCACATGCAAAAGAATGAAACTGGACCACTATCTTACTGCATACACAAAAATTAGCTCAAAATAGATTAAAGACTTGAACGTAAGATCTGAAACCATAAAACTTCCGGAAGAAAACAGGCGGTAAACTCCTTGTTACAGACTTGGTGATGATTTTTTTGGATTTGACACCAAAATTAAAGGCAACAAAAGCAAATATAAAAAGGCGGGACTAAATCAAATTTAAAAAGCATCTGCACAGCAAGGGAAACTGTCAGTAAAGTGAAAAGGCAACGTACAGAATGGGAGAAAATATTTGCAAGTCATATATCCAATAAAGTGTTAATATCCAAAATAAAAAACTTTATAACTCAATAGCAAAATCAAAAAACAAAAATAAAACAATCCAATTAAAAGATGGGCGGAGGACCTGAATAGACATTTTTCCAAAGAGGACATACAGATGGTCAACAAGTATGTGAAAAGATGCCCAACATCACTAATCATCAGGGAAATACAAATCAAAACCACTATGAGATTTTACCTCACACCTGTTAATGTGGCTATTACAAAAAGACAAGAAATAACAAGTGTTGAGGAACATGGAGAAAAGGAAACCCTCATGCACTGTTGGTGGGAATGTAAATTGATGCAGCCACTATGGAAAACAATGTGGAGGTTCCTCAAAAATTTAAAAATAGAACTAGTCTATGACCCAGCAATTCTATTTCTGAGTATATATCCAAAGGAAATGCAAACACTAACTTAAAGATTTGTGCACCCTCCTGTTCCTTGCAACATTATTTACAATAACCAACATATAGAACAAACTAAGTGCCCATCAATGAATGAATGACTGAAGTGGTACATATATACTCGTACAATGGAGTGTTATTCAGCCATAAAAACAAGAAACCCTGCCATCTACAGCAACAAGGACCTTGAGGTCATCATCCTTAGTGAAATAAGTCAGACAAAGGAAGACAGATACCATATGATCATATATATATATGGAATCTTAAAAACAAAATCAAAAACAGCTGTGAGCTCATAGATACAAAGAACTGATTGTTAGTGGCCAGAAGCATGGGGTTCGGGTTGGGGGCAAAATGTGTGAAGGGTGTCAAAAGATACAAACTTGCAGTTATAAAATAAGTAATGGGGATGTGATGTACAGCATTGAGTATAGTTAATAATACTGAATTACATACTTGAAAGTTTTTAAGATATTAGGTCTTAGAAGTTCTCATCACAAGAAAAAGTGTAATTATGTATATGATGACAGATGTTAACTAGACATATTGTGGTGGTCATTTCACAGTATATACAAATATCGAATTGTTACTTGTATACCTGAAAGTAATGACATACAACATTAAGAGATATAAGATATACCTCAATAAAAATAAGTAAAAAGCATCCAATATGGCAAGGATGTTATTTTATTATCATTATCATCCCCTTTTGCATGATAACTCCAGTGAGTACTTTAAAAAAAAAAAAAAAAAGCTGATTTCCCTAATATAACTTGTACAAAATTTAAACAAGCACGAATAAGTGAAACTGAAAATATGCTTGTGAAATAAAACGCAGTTGTGAAAATAAAAATAGGACTATTAAGTAAGCTTTTGGGAGAGATTTCTTAGATTATTTTTATACAAATATATATATTTTTTCACTAAAATTAGAGAATTTACTTTCTTTTGTTGTAGTCATAGATAGTATTGTGACTAACATTAGCACACTGTTACACATTGCTTCCTTCTAGGAAAATGCTTTTAAGATCTAAAGTAGATTTTGTTATCCAGAAATTATATTCAACCTTGTTATTAATTAAATTTTTGGAGTAGAGATATTTCAGTTGGCCAACTTAATATAGTCAGCATTGCATAGGTTCAAATAAAGTAGGATCTTACTGTTTTGCTTTCTAGCTTCCTGAGAAGATAAATGGGTAGTAATTTACATATGGAAAAAGATGATGATCTTTAACTCTCCTACTGTAGCCAAACACCAGATGTACTAGTTCTTTCTGGGCAAAATTCCGTGTCACTCTTTTCCAGATTCTCTTAGAGTTGCCTTCTCGGTTCTCTCTTTTCAAGTTCAAGTCTTTTATAAACCTCCATATTGGTGTGGTAATTAGAGTGAGTGAAAGAAACAGTGATGGGTGTGCTGCTGCTGTCATAGTGATAACATTCAGTAAGTCCTTAAGTGATAAATGTGACATTGAGAATGTTCTAGGCATTGTCTCTTCATCCTCACTGTAATCCTAGTAGGACACTACTTTATTAGCAGCTATCAAATTTGTGATATAAAGTATTGGAGAGATTCCATAAACGAATGTTAATGTTTATTTGCAACATCAATACTTCAGCTTTTCTTTCCCCTCCTGTCTGCCCACACACGAACTCTGCATGTCAATGTTTTAATGCTACCCACTGAACTTTTGCTCCAATGCAGCATTCTGTGTAAACTCCCGGGAAACAAAGTGTCCTTGTCTATATGTTACCTTCCTTAGGTCATGACCACCAGTGACTGGATCAGATTTCTCTGAGAGTTGGGAATATTCAGTGAATCAACCACACATCAGGCAGCAGGATAAACAAATAAAAGAAGCAAAATATCTGTGCCATCCACTTCGTATAATTGAAAATACAAATGCATGTCCCATAGGAGGATGGTGGAATCCAGAATTTGGACACGTGGCAGGAAAATTACTGAGGAGCCCCTTCATGGGATGTGGGAGGATGCTGCTGTTTTTTTCCAGGTTCTTTTGAGTTTGTGGAGAGAGAAGATAATAGTAAAGATGATTTTTGTTTCTGTAAATGTGGTTGCCTTTGCGTTGCAGTGGAAAATGTAGTTCTCTTTCTTTTACCCGCAACCTAACTCACTTTCTTCTCCAGTAGGAAGATGTTGGCTGTGCTCTGGCCAAGACAGGGCCTTGCAGGGAGGGCAGTAGGGTGCCCGAGGGTTCTGTGTAGGAGGCGGCCATCCAGTTTCTGCCGGCACAGGTGACCAAGGCAGCAGGCCAGCTGCTGGGAGGCCTCTGGCTTGGAGACACGGGGCCACTTGGAGCTGAGCTACTGAATTGTGCTAGAAAACATTTCCTGCCCCCACCAGCACTTGAGAGGCAGAACTCCGGTGGAGATGTCTGTGTCTCCTCCCTCACAGCTGGCTTTTCTCAGAGGCCAGATACTAAGCCATCCTGGCTGTGATTGGGGATTACCAAAACCCACTGCTAGCCTGCTTTTCGTTTGAATTCAGGAAGGACAGTCGCAGCAAAGTACTATCTGGGAAGAGGATGCCTCCACCCAATCGGGCCTCCTCTGCCCAAGGCGTCCCCTTGCACCCCCACCAGGCAGATGGGAGCCTTAACAACTAAAGATGGGTGACCACCTGTGGGTTCTCTGTAGCTTTACAACCAGGTGTGAGCTCAGTACAATTTCCTAAGTTACTAATCACACATAACTGATAGTTCATGTTCTTATCTGCATTGCTTTCTGGCATACTTTGGCCTTCTGCTTCTCAGTATATAGTTTACGTGATACGAGCCTGATTAAGAAAGTATTTTCAATCATTTTAAGTCACAGGAAACTCTATTAGAGATTAGTCAAGATGAAACAACGCAAATCTGCATTTACTCAAAAAATTCTCAGAACTTGCTGCTCTGTGCCCTGGTACTCTGTTTGGTATCTGTTCCAAGAAATTCAGAGCACCTGTTATACCACATCTTAAAAGAAGAAAACTAAAGAAATATGAGACTTGTTTAGAATACAGCTGAGTTTACTGTGCAAATAGCTTTCTGATGGTTCTTACCCTAAGTTTCCTCTTACTGTAACTAACTGCTTTTTTCATATTTTCCTAGTATTTTTGGCCACGTGTGATTAGGGAAATTAGTCGGGGACAATTTGATTATTAAACGTCCATGTTCTTATGGAAACAAATCTCCAGTCTCATTTTAAACATAATAGAGCCCCTTGGATCAGGCACAGATATTTTCACCTAGTCTCTGAGATGCTGCTGCAGTGGGTTTCCGTTGTCACCTTCATGGGACTGGGAAGCTGGACAATTTTCAGACACGCCACATGCGGGAGTTTAACGCTGATGACCTTTCATGGAGCACACAGATTTCATTTGGGGTTGTGTCTGCAGTAATTCACAACCTTGTGTTTTAAATTGTATTTGCTAAAGGTTTCCTTTTGTGCTGTCCTTTCAGCTGCTTTGCCACTGGTATGCTCCTGGCTCTCCTACATTTCCAGTAGCTGCCAGACTTGTGCTGTCTCTCCTCCCAGGAACACACTGAATGGTGCAATCCTTGCTTTGCGACAGGAACCCTTCCCAGAACCTAGTGGCTTCTCAAAGGTTAAACTCTTTTGGCAAAAACTGCAAATTTGACTGACTAAAACCATAAAAACTAAAAACACCAAGAACAAGGGTTAAGAATTTCTGACAGTGAACTACATGGATGCAGAACACTCCTTATATTTTTTTTTTTTTAAGATTTTATTGGGGAATTGGGGGAGGGGAACAGTGTTGGGGACTCCAGGAAGGGGAAGAACAGACAAGTTGCTGTCCCTTTGTTCTTCAGTCTAGTTGTGGAGGATGTTGCTTCACTGGCCCATGTTGGTATCATCATTGCGCTCTTCTCGGGTGAGGCAGATCGGTCTCCAGCCTCTGGGCGGCCGCTCACAACAGCTATTGGCCACTCACACTGGCTGCCGGCCACTCACTGTAGCCTATGGCAGCCCACTGGAGCAGGGGCTGCAGCCTATACCATAGCTGGCGACTCATGGCAGCCCAGCTCCAGGTGGAGCTGTTGTTCACCATCTTAGCTGTAGAGGGCAGTGTCACTGGCCCTCATATGTGGGATCCAAACCAGGGCCCTGCTGCTCAGAGCTGATGTCCCAAGCCAGCTCCTAACCAACGCTCCACTCATTATCTTTTTTAAAGTTTCTCTATTTAAGTCTAATTAGTTTGATAATTCTTATAATCCTCTCTTTGATTCAGATAAAACCAGCATCTTAATGCTTTTTGTGATTCTTGATTCCCCAGGGGGTGGTGTGAGTGGTAGTGGTAGAAACGGTAAAAGCTATTTCTTCTTCTTTTATTTTAACCTTTTCATTACCCCCAAGTCACAACCAAACTACTTTTTCTAGAACACAACTGAAAGGAAAAATGTTTCTGGTGAGGAATAAAAATCAGGTTACTAAATTGATTTGATGGTATTAGGGATTCATTTTTGTTGGTTTCTTTTTTGTTATATCTAGGTAGTTGTCTGCTAACAAAGTACAGGAAATGGAAGCTTCTGGTAGGTGTCTCTGTGAATGCACCTTGTTCAGTATCACTTAAATCTACAAAATGCATTTTGGTCTGTGGTTTCTTTAGGGGCCTGTTAATAGATCTGGTTTTTCAGAGTAGCCCAAAGTGCTTTTCTAGTAAATTACGTAGGAGCTACGTTTAAAGAGGATGTCTATTTTTCGTAAGTTTTAATATTTACTATGAGAGCTTATTCTTTTTAGGTCTCTGTCATTACCGTATGTTTTACCACTAGAGTTCCTATGTAATCTCTGCATTGCTCTTGTTTATATAACTGGGTACTATCAGCTTTATGTTTTAAATCTACAGATTTCTTTCTTTTGGTGGAGACTCTATCTCTCTCTTCTACTTCAACTGTGTAACTGGCAGTTTTTCAGTTTTCCAACTCATAAACTTTGCTCTTACTTGTTGAAGGTTAACATTTACTATCAACTTTTCATTAAAACTGAAATTCAGAGGCATCCTTAGAAAGGAAAAGGGACTTGACTCAAGGCTAAAAACAGACACATCAGCCAGACAAATCAGGACTTTTGGGTTATAACTGACCCTCCCCCAGGAAGATTAAGCAAGTGTTAGGAATGGCCCAGCTCTGCAGTGGCAACATACACAGCGTGCTGAATTCGAGCACGGACTGGGGAGGCCCGTGTGTGTGGGTCCTGCCCTGCTGCTGACTGCCTCTGGGGCTTGGGTAAAGGTCCTACATTTTCTGTGACTCCCTCTCTCCGCATTGATAAACTGGGGATAATACCAGCACTACTTCTTAGGAATATTATTAGAATTAAATGACAATATTTATAAAGAGCTTAAAACAGAGTTTAGGACATAAGAATTTTGCTAGGTTCTTTGTTTTTGTTGTTATTTTTTAATGAAAGAGGGATGAAAACATCTCTTCTCCTGAGATAACATATTTCTTAATTCTGACAATGGCAAATATAAATACTTCTCCTTCATTAACACTGGGCTGCCCACTCTATATGAAACCACCACTCATACCTGTTCGTTATAGAAATCACATTACATTCTACAAAATAGGCTAGAAAAAAAGTGTTTGGTCTACTTAGAGCTAAGGAGTTTTTTAAATTTTTCTTTGTTTATTAAAACATATGAAGATAATTAAACAGACTTAAATTAATTTGTAGATCTTGTTGGCTAACAGTAGGAGTTTGGAGAGATTTTATTCTTGGCTTCAGGCTTCTAATTTCTATATGACAACTGTCGTTATTGTCTAAGATCTGGACGAGATTTTAATTCCCGGATGAATGTATCCTGTGAGTGGCAGTGAGCGTTTTAGTTTGGAATGCGGCTCCCATCCCTCTTTCTCCTGAGGGCTGTGGATTTCACATTCAGTCTCCTTGTCCTGATTACTTACTGGTTTCTTCTCGCTTTCCGCATATAGACCTGGCCAGACTCCTTGTTTGGAATCAGACACTAGAACATTTTTTTTTTGCTATCAAATCTTGTTAATGCCACTCACCTCTTCTTCTTTTCACCGAATAATTTGCCAAACTTGCCCATCTGCCATCTCACTTCCTCAGCCAAAGGACTGTATCTTGAATATATGAAGAACTTCTACAAATCAATAAGAAGAAAAGAGGCAATT
Organism: Aselliscus stoliczkanus; assembly: GCA_033961575.1. NCBI lineage: Eukaryota > Metazoa > Chordata > Mammalia > Chiroptera > Hipposideridae > Aselliscus > Aselliscus stoliczkanus. Next base: position 64,894,397 of record CM066740.1, on the reverse strand, counting down.
TCATAAAAAAGTGAGGGGAAAGCATGAATACCCTGAGCAGCCATTTCAAAAAACTAAGAACATGAACAGTCAACAAACATGAAAAGATGTCCAAACTTATTAGTAAATAAGTAAATGCAAAGGAAAACCACCATGAGATGCCATTTCACTCTCAATTAATTGGCATATATGAAAGTATGACAGTTTCAAAGATTGGTGAGAATACGGAGTAATGAGCATTCTCATACTTGGTTGGTGGAAGTAAATTCTGGAGCATCATTTGGAAACAAATTTGGTATTACCTAATGAAATTAAACATATGTACATCCTGTGACCCAATCATTCTACTGCTAGTTATTTAGCACGTGTGCACTAGGAGACTTGCACAAAACATGACTGTTTGGAATAGCAAAACACTGGAAATGATAAAAATATTCATAAATACTAGGGTGAATAAATAACTTATGGTATAGTAAATCCATGGAATACTATACACCTGGAAAATAGGTGAACTATAGCTTATGAATCAACAAGGGTAAATAAGAAATGCGTAATGCTGAGCAAACAGTGTTACTCACAGGAATTCCTATGGTATGGTTTCCTTTCCCATAGATTATATAGCAATGTTTATACATTCACTATTGTAAAAGGTACAATGAAAAGCAAAGGAAAGATTCATTCAATATTCAAGACAGTGATTCTATCTAAGGACAGGAAGTTGTACATAGGAAGGGACCAATGAAGGCTTTGAAGACATCTAACCCTCTATTTCGAAGGCTGGGTGGGATGGCCATTCTTTCCTCTGTGAAACTGATTGATGCATCACATACAATTCTCGGTATGGTGTATTTTATGATTAATACATAAAGAATCTAATGCTCAATAACTATTCTTAGGGTTTTAAGATTCCTCATTTAAAGGTTCTTCAGTATCAAGTGAGTTTTTGGAAATTTCCCCTTTCAATCTTGAAATACAAGTATTCCACAAAGGAACAGAAAGTTAAGGTCAAAGTGTTAGAATTAGTTAATATGGGTATTTGTTTGAACATATATTGAATAGAACTGGCTTGCTGCTGGTTAAAGACTATTTTTTTAAATAAAGCTAGCTCTTTAAACCATTTCAAATATTTTACAAATCATGGTATTATAATCCTGGAGGAGTCCAACTATCCAGAGACATGTAAGACAGATAATTAGGATAAAAGGTTATAGAAAGAATGTAGAAAGAGGGAAACCACAGACACTCTCTAGAAACCTAGAACTTTCTGAGGTTATAGGCTTGTGTTATAGCTGCTTTCAGTGTTTTGCTGATATGATTGGATACTACTAGAAACTTTAGGGGAAAATGGAGAGAAACCTCTAGTCTCTTATAACTCGACAAGCTTTTTCCAGTTGTTCCATAGACCATTGTATGTGAGAGTAGGCTTGACACTGAGAAGAATGGAAGGAACGATTGGTGTGTTCTTTTAGCCTTTTAATACAAACAACTCTGGAGCTTCCCTTTGGAGTTCTTTTCTTACCCTCCCCCTTTTTGACCTCTGTCATGTAGAATATGACCTGTTTCTGCATTTCCTCCTTTTACAAAGTTAGAGACTCTGTATGAAGTTAAAGAGTATAGAAGAATGGGTATGTTCAAGAATTTCGGGAGTTTATTATGGATGGTCACATAATTTACTGAAAACCCATCAAAAGCATTCAGTTTTAAAGCCAAATACAAAGAAACACAAGGTGTGTGTGACAGTGGGATGGGGTTAGGGATTATTCTAGTTGTATTATTGCTGTTGTTGAAAGCAGAATCCCTTCATTAAAGCTTGCATTGTATAAAATACAAAACAAAAACAAAAACAACCAACCAACAACAACACACAAATCCAGAAACAGTCCTGGTAAAAATTATCAAGTAAAATTAGACAAATGTCTTATAACATTGGTCTTAAATGATTTTATGACATGTGTTAAAGTACTCCAGAAATAGAAATTTCTTCAACTGCTCTTCTCGTCCCAAAATTCTAAGGGAAAGAAGTTTAGAATATGGTGTACTAAATTGATAGATTGTAATCTCTTTGATTTCTCACCTTTTGATATCAGTTCATGAAGTTTGCTAAACATTGTTGTTTAGAGGAGCATTATTAGAGATGTCTTGGAAAATAGTAAAAATGTAAAGTAATTCATCCCACAGAAAGTGAGAAAGCAATGTTACTGCATCATTATTCACATTTGCTAAGGTACAAATCCTTAGTTAGAAATACACAGACGAACTTGGATTCCAGAAACAATGGTAGGACCCAACCAGAGAGTCTCAGTTTTTCTTTAATTCTTATGAAACAAAAAAAAAAAAATTGAGGCCATGAAATTGAGTCTATTTTATTGGAAAGTAAAACATGCTGATCCCAGCTTAATGAATTCCAATTTTATTAATTCAATTACTCAATAATGTACTGAATATGTCATTTACATTGTTTTCCTTCCAATTTTGGTGCAGGTTAGTGGAGCAGTTAGAGGAAATTTCCGATGGACTTTAATGCCATGGAATCATTTTATCCTATGGTATAGAGAGTTTTAGGATATAGGGAAGATGGGAAGAAGGATAGAGAAGTGGACACTAGGACCAAGGGCCACAGCACAGTGTGAGAGAGTGATAATCTAGCATATATGTGCACATGCACGTATGAGGTTGGACAATTAAGTTCGAGAACTTGTTGCAATGATGTTGCTAACCTTTTTTGATATCAGAGCAATTATTCATTATGAATTTGTACCAAATAGACAGTTAACCAAGGTTACTATTTGGAAGTGCTGAAAAAGCTGCATGAAAAGTTAGACGACCTGAACTTTTCACCAACAATTCATGGCTCTTGAATCATGACAATGCACCAGCTCACATAGCACTATCTATGAGGGAGTTTTTAGCCAGTAAAGAAATAACTGTATTAGAACACCCTCCTTACTCACCTGCTCTGGACCCCAATGACTTCTTTCTTTACCTGAAGGTAAAGGAAATATTGAAGACATTTGGATGACATTCAGGACATCAAGAGTAATCCGATGACAGCTCTGATGGCCATTCCAGAAAAGAGTTCCAAAATTTCTTTGAAGGGTGGACTAGGCACTGGCATCAGTACATAGCTTCCCAAGGGGAGTACTTTGAAGGTGACCCTAGTGATATTCAGCAATGAGGTATGTAGCACTTTTTCTAGGATGACTTCGTGAACTTAATTGTCCAACCTCGTATACACAACTACAGTCTTTAAAAAAGATGTTTATTAAAATATAGCTAACATACCATATTATATTAGATTTAGGGGTATGCCATGGTTATTCAATATTTATATACCTACAGGAGTTATTACCACAATAATTCCAGCAGCCATGTGACACCATATCATGCTATCACAATATTAGTGACTATTTTAATTAACTTAAGTTCCTTTTTGAGCTTCCAGCCCACAAAAGCCTTGTAGGGCTGCATGTCTTTGGGTTCTGGAGTACTTATTTTGATCAACTCATTGATAATTGATAATTTCTGTATTTTGTGTTCCTTCTTTTTCTCACTCTGTGGCCTCCTCCTGATTGAAATGAAGATTGCTGTGTGCACTGTATCCTGGCCTGCTTGTTCTGTGAATTCCTGACCCTCTGCAATATTGTCCTGGGACAAGCGTCATGTGGCCTCTGCGCCTCAGAGGCCTGCTGCTGTTGCTGTGGAGATGAAATGGGGGATGACTGTAACTGCCCTTGTGACATGGATTGTGGCATCATGGATGCCTGTTGTGAATCATCAGACTGTTTGGAAATCTGTATGGAATGCTGTGGAATTTGTTTTCCTTCATAAATATTTATATTTTATTAGTGTTAAAACTGGAGAGTGTTTTAAAATGTTTCTTTTAAGAGGAAGAAAAACACATGGTAAAATTCTCATGCAGCAACCCAGTATTTGCATTGTTAACTCATTTTAAATAATCTCTGAAAGCCTTTCTTCTCTAACCAAATCTTCAAGGTTTAATATGTGAAATTTTAACTACTTTAAACTTCTTAATAGGTTACAATGACTGAGGAACATTTTGACCAAAACAATACAAAAAGAAAAACTAAATGTCTCCTCCTTTTTAAACATATTTTTATTTCTTTTAATCATTCTCAGGAGTCCCTTGCTCGAACTCCAAATGTATTATTTCTCAGTAGGTGTTGAAAGCTGATAATTTATTTTTGATGCATATCTATTAATGGTTAACAGTAAACATTTTTTATTTCAAAATAAACTTTGGGAAACAAACCCAAGCAATAGTTGGGCCCCCAGTGTTGATTTCCATGCCCAGTTCTCCACTTTTTCCACTTGTTGACAGACACTAAGTGTGACCTGTGTAGAATCTGCTGGGATGCAGAGATGGACGTCATTCAGTTCCCAGCCAGAGGAGGACAGGTTAGCAGAGGAACAAGCCCTGTAAAGAATGAACCTTTCCACAGGGCACGGTGAAGTGGGGATTACGAGAGAAAGAAACTCAAGAGGCCTGAGGATACCCAGAAAAGAACAACTAACATCTCCTGGAATATTCCACAGGCTTGAAGGAGAATGTGGCATTTGAGGAGGACTCTTAGGCCAGGTGATTCACCTGCTGTTTGAATGGATGGTTTAGATTTAGGATGAAGTTTTAGGTGAACAGACACTTAAGCAGTTAAAAAAAAATGCCTTAAGTATTTTCTTTAGAACTATAGCTTTAAAAAAAAAAATCTATAAAATTTAACTGAAAATATGCATTTTTTTTTTTTTTCTTTGTGTGTCACGGCCCTCATATGTGGGACCGAACCGGGGCCACTGGCTTCCCAAACCAGCACTTAACCGCCGCGCCACTCGGCCGGCCCTATGCATTTTCTTAAAACAATTTAAAAGTAATGATTAAGTTTTTGATTAAAAAAATCATGCCTATTAAAAGAGCTATATTTTATAAAGAATGTGGAATATATTTGACAAATTGCATTTAAATTAAATTTTTAATATTGAAGTCCCAGTATTCTGACTTTGATTTATTCAGAAGCTTTTTTTCTTTCTCTTGTCCTTTCTTCCTTCTTTTTTATAATTTGATAGCTGTAAGTCTTTCTTCAGAGGGGTGGGGTATATTTTAATTTGTTTTGGTTTGTTTCTTAACCAATGTTGTATTTTACAAACACAATTAATCTTCAATGCAGACCATTCCTTCCAATACAGTGGGAGTCTCGATCCACTACTGTGACCAATTTCAGTATTTCAAATTTATGTTAAATTGGATTAATAGTTATTTTTAATTCTGGTTAAATATCAAGTTAGTAGGAAAAACAAATACTTAGTTTTAGGAAAACTTTAGCAAACCTAGACTATTAAACCTAAAGCATGGAAACACCACCTAGGTTTTCCTTTGAGATGAAATGTATTGGGTCATCGGGAAAGTCATGACACATTTTTGCAACGAAAAACATAGAAAAATACGTCATGACTTTCCCAACAATAGTTTCTACTTATATCATTACTTAAAGAGCTTAAAAAAGAAAAAAGCAAACTCTTGAACCTCCGTTTAGTGCTATTTACACACACACACACACACACACACACACACACACACACACACTCCTTTAAATTCTCTGGTTTAAATAGAATCCTAGTAAACAGCTGTCTTTGTTTTCCTTGTGTAAAGAGCATGTTTCATTTGTTAACATGGTCAAATATAAGACCATCTCTGTACTATTTCATAGTAACCAGCATCTGACTTTTTACATTATACCCAGAGTTAACTTAGGCATATATATTAGGGTGTAAGAGTGTCATCAGTGTATTGACATATAAAGCCTTCTAATGACCTGAAATTCTTAAAATATTTCCCTTTTTATCCTACAGAATTTTTCAACTAAGTGGTTTGTCTAATATTTAAATATATTCTGCTACTATTTGAGATAAAAACATTAGCACTTTTAAAATGTTTCTCTGTAACAGAGAACATTAGTAGCAGAATTGTTTGTTCATATTTATATTCATAGTACTTTTCCTCTGTTGTCTAATTCACAGTCATACCATAAAGTACCTTCTGTTTTTAAAATAATAAATGAAAAAAAATACGTATGCAATTGTGAAAATAGATTCAATATATTTTAGAATCTCTATATGTAAAATGTTTTGTTGAATTATATGGCCATCATGACTAAGTGCTATAGTTTACAGTTATAGAGTTGGTTTCTTTTTAAATGTGGAAACTGAATCTTAAATGTTTTTAAACTGGACCTGTATTATCCTGAATACATTATTTTGAAATAAAAAAAAAATGACTCTATTGCGCTTTAACATATTTTCTAATTGATATATAATTTGGCTGATATTTGAACAAATTCAACTATAATTTGAAAACCTGAGGCTTTTCTTTATTGTTACTTCCCTCTCTGAAGACTTCCTTGTCTCCTTATGTAAATCACAGGACACACCCAAAATGAACTATAACAGATTCAGATCAGTTTATACTGCAAATCACAATCGACGTGATTTCAAAACATAGTGTTCTTGAAAAGACTCATAGTCGGTCAAAATGCTAGTTGTGTACCTTTTTATAGTAACTTGTTTTCACTTATTTGGTTTGGAATTATCTCCCAATTTATAAAAACTAAGGTAATTTTTTACATGTGCTTAGATTAAACATGAAAGATCTATGAAAACAGGTATTACATTTAATGAATTTCACCCAAAAGCAAATCATCAGAAGTATTTTCATCTAGGGTTTTTTTTTGTTTGTTTGTTTTTTTGAGGGCAGTGTCACTGGCCCTCATATGCGGGACCCAAACCAGGGCCGCTGGCTTCCCAAGCCAGCGTTTAAGCACTGCGCCACTCCATCAGCCCTCATCTACGGTTTTTACTTGGCCCGATTTTTAAGTAGTAAGAAATTTTTTTTATAGTTAGTATTTAACCCCTCCAAAATGACCTTAATTAGAAGGCTTTCTATTTAGAAATATAAGAATTTGGGCCGGCCGAGTGGTGCGGTGGTTAGGCGCTGGCTTGGGAGGGCAGAGGCCCTGGTTCGGGTCCCACGTGTGAGGGTCAGTGACACTACCCTCAAAAAAAAAAAAAAAAAATTTTCATTTTTGTGTTCTTACAGTTTAGCTATATCATTTTCCTCATCTGAAGTGGTCAGTGTTTCTTTGACCAGTTCAAGGAGTAACCAAGGCAACATTATGTAATAACGTTCCATTCTTTATCCATACAAACTCTATCAGTGCCCTAGATTCTAATGTTATAAACATCAGAATCACTGCTTAATATAAATACTCCTAAGACTCAAGTCCAGAGTCTCTGTGGTTTGCCTTCTTGAATTCCAGTTTAAATGCTTAGGTTTACCCAATCACTTAATAAGTTTATTTATTAATAAGATTATTTTTCAAATTATTCAAGACCTTTATGCCCTTTCCAATTACCTATGATTTGTAGGCCTGTACATTTATTACATCTAATCTGACAGTCAAGGTAAAAGTTCATCAAATGCTACAATATTCATTTTTCTCTTGCTTTTACGTTTTGCATATCATTTTTGTTTGAAAAGGCGGTTAATATATTGATAGGATTTATTCTGCACTTACTATTTATATTTTTTAATCAAGGATTAGGTACTACCTAGGAGTCCTTTTAACCCTTAATTTCCATGCACTGTATAACCAGACATTTTTAGTGACTTTTGTCTAGGCATCTCAAGAGAGTCATATAACCCTCAGGAAGTTTCAACCTAGGGAAGAAGTTTGGCACTTCTCATGAGTACAAATCTTATTTCCAATAGTGATGCTAATAATGTTTACTTGCTTATTTAAGGTTACCTACTTTTAAAGATTTTAGTCAAAATGGAAGGGGCTGTGAAGAGGGGATAACATTATGATACAGCCTTAATGTGGAGGGTGGTTTTTGCAAAAACTATTACTGATGACTAAATCTACCATGTACCTTCACATTTCAACATTCCCAATGAATGATGGCTGCTTCTTCTACTTTAAAGGTCTGTCAATCAAAATATTGTATAAATGATCAAATTTTAATGAAGTCAGTAAGCAATCTGGAGGTAAAAAGGATTATAAGCAAAGCCATAGCCAAGCCCCACTGAAAAAGCAGGATCGACAGGCAAGCAGAAATCTGTGGCACCCCATTCTTCATCAACCTGGGACAATAGTGTGACATTTTCCACAGGGGCCACAGCTATAGCTCCTAAGCTGCCAGATGTACCTGAGGAGCTCCCTGCCTTCCAGCTGAACCATGACTACTAGTTCTAGTTCCATCGTCTGGCCACTGTTTACACTCTCTGTCCCTCACCTCTGTGCCTCTAAGAGAGAATCCTGAATTTGGTTGTGAGGTGACCATGAAGAAAGCATTTCAGATAACAATCCTCTGACACATTACCCAAGTGGAGCATAGATAATATGTGTTAAAGACAAAGCAGAGCTCTGCAATTTGGTGTTCGCTTCCAGGTAGGTCTTTGTGTGTGGTTCAGTTGAGAATGTAATTATTAGGAAAATTGTGAAAAGCAAATTCAAACAAATTCTAGGTTTAGCTTGAAAAATTGAAAAGGTTCTTAAGTTCTGTCTGATGCATAAGAGGCAGAAGCAAAGGAATTACGTTCCAAAGCCAAGAAAGAGAATGTACAAAAGCCGCTGATTCACTTGACATAGTTCATAGCCTTCTGCAAAGGAATAAAAGCCTGTTGAGCAGGGAACCAAAGGATCTCATTATACGATGAAGCAAAGCCATATTAAAGCTTGTGCACTAGTAACTATGTCTGAAAACAGCCTGCTGTTTTATATTGAACCAATACATTTCTTAACTTGGTAGGTTGCAGTGTAAAGATGTACAGAGCTGGTCTGCTGGATGCTATGCCAATTACAGACGTGGTGGAGTGGAGTTAAACACCTACTTACAGTTAGGAGCGCAAGCAATCTTCAAGTAAAACACAAGTTTTAAAATGTCATCTCAAAACTGAGAAAGCACAATTCAACTGTACTGTTTGTAATGACTCTTAAAGTCTTGAGATCACTTTTATTATATAGTTTAATGCGGATATCATATGATCCCTCAATCAGAATGCACAATTCTTTCAAGGACATGAATAGTGCCCGAGAGAGAAAAAGAATCTGTTTCAAAAGGAACACCTTCAGATAATAAGGCATCTGTGATCAGCTCTGCAGGAACTGTGTTTTATTGGTGTTGAGGTGAAGCAGGAGGGAAATACCTGTGAATACATATTATATTCGATTTCAGTAGGTCATCAGGAAGAATAATTGGGCATATTTACACAATTATACTTTAGTAAACTATTATGCCAGCTTAACTATAACACATACTCTAGTAAAAGTACATTAAATTGCAATCCAAAAGCAATTTGGCTGCTGAGGACATTATTTTTTTACCTAATTATTCACAAATTAATGAATAAAATTAAATTCCAATCACTAAAGAAAATGAAGTAATGGTGAGAATCAGAACTACAGATTAGTTAAAGCAAAGATATGCAATGCATAACAGAATTAAAGCATTTCTTTTATTCAAACTCGGTGCTTAAAAAAGAACAAATCCATCATCTTGAAATTTGACTTGTAGCTTGACATTAAAAATAATATGAGTAGAATTTTCAGTGGGGTAAGCACAAAACTAGTTCAAGTTGTGTCACTCTCAATTACTGTACTCAGGTGGTGTGCCCATTAAAATTCCCACTTGTGGGTTTTGTTCACTATGCAAATGGGGTCATTACCTGGAGAATTTAATTGGTTATGACACTGAGAGTAGAATTTTTCCTTTCAAAATAAACCTACTTACACACATTTTCACTAGAAATTTGATTGTTATATATACTTTGGATTGTTTTGCTCTCTAAATATTTACTAAAATTAGAATGTCTTCGCTTCTTACGAATAATTCAAAATGGTTCCAAATTAATTTGATAGGGTTTTATTTGTCTATAAGGCTAGTTGGAATGGATCTTTGTAAGTTGTATTGCTTATCAAAATATTATAAAAAAAATCTTTGTATCTTTCACACCAGCTATCACATTGGGCACACTTCCAGTATAGGTTTCCATTGTTTAATAGTATACATTTTCTCTTTCATAATTTCTAAATATTTTCATAAGTTCTAAATATTTAATTTGAGAGGCTTCTCCCATTTTTCTCCTTTTTATCCCTTTAAAAAGCTATACAGTTAAAGAGTTAAGTTGCCCTCTTGGATAATATTTTATATATATATATATAATATACATATATATATATATTATATACATATATTGTTGAGGATCCATTCCTATAACACTTGCAAGGTCTTTATATTCACTGATAAGATGGGATGAGGACATTAAGCTGTTTGTCAGAATTAGTTATGGAGACACTTCCACCAAGAACCATAAGACATCTGAATGTAAAGAGAACAAACAGATTTATCAGGGTGGTCAATTCATAAGATATATAAATATCTAATCTCTATGTTATATACCTGGAACTAATATAATATTGTATGTCAATTGTAACTGAAAAATAAATTTTAAAAAATAAAGAGAACAAACAACAAATCAATGTGAAAAGTGCAGCTCTCCATACACCTGCCACCTGTTTTCATTGTGGGAATTTCAACTGAAGGCAACTTGAATTTATAGCTATGCTAACAAAAATGTTGATAATAGCCTGAATTTACAATGGACGCTGAAATTACCATGTGCTTTAGTGTACATGATAGTAAGCTGGGCAACCAGAAATTTAGTTCCAAGAAACTGACTCTACCAGCAGTTCCCAGAGTGAACTTGTAGGAACAAGATTGTTGTAAGTATTAATGATATAATCTCAGGGAAGCACTAACAATTCCTTGAAAGAGAGAGGCCATACAGTCTAAATTTTTATTATTATACCAAGTTGTATGACAAGTCAAGATTGTATCGCTAGCTTATCTGGACCGAAAGGCAATATTTTTCATTTAATGTACAGAAGAATATTCTAAAAGCAGAGGAAAAATAATTCCAAGGATGATAGAAGAAGAAATACTACAAATTCATAACTGGACCATTGGGCAGGATTTTTAACATCTGTAACTATGGGAAATTTCCCATAGAATATCAAATATGGATCCAAGTCTCTGACATTCATTTTTCTATGATATTTCTAATTGTGCCCAGAGGATATAAAGGAGTTGGCGCATCCAATAAATATAATCATTGACTTGCATGAAGCTCCCTTTGAAGTTAATAGAACCTATGGAAAGGAGAGTCAGACACCACGAAAGCAGAGTTCAGTGGAATCTAGTTCTTTCTTTTTAACATGCAGCAGTGTTGCCAACGCATTGGGATTTTCTTACTGTTTATCTTTTCTTTGTATGTGATGTTTAAGTTGGGAGTTGAGTGAAGTGCTTCATGTGTAGAGGACAGATAGCCAAAAAGAGAGGATGTGATGATTGGCACAGACACACTCAGTGACCAGCGTTGTAGGATAGTATCCAAAGGGACAGGGCCTGGCGTTTGTAGAGCTTATTTAACTTTCCAGAAGGAAACCATATCTATTTCCTCATTTCATCTTCACAACCCTATGATCCATAGGATATACATTTTACTTCCATTTTACAGATTAAAAAAGCTGATTGCTTACATTCATTTCCTAAAGTAACAGATCCTGATAGACCTAAGAAACCTGATTTCTATTCCTGAATCTTTTCATTAGAAGGGTATATTTGATAAGTAATCTTACATATCACTTAATATAATAAGTAGATTTAATCGCAACTGCTCTGCTTGAAGCTGGGGTGGGGACATGAGGATCTGAAGTTTCTGCTTTATTTCGTCTCCCATCTTCCTACCTTGAGTGGGTGGCTCCCCTGGGGTGGGCTCTGAGGGAGCCCATGGAGCTATTTATCTCTTATTGCATGCATTGACCCAGAAGGCAATTAGCCCACAACACCTCATGGTCCTGTGCCTACTTATCAATGCTTTGTCCTTGTTATATTTTTTCTAGATGGATGAGGAGTCAAAAGGTAGGTATTCTTCCCAAGACGTTTGCTGGTCATTGTGCACTTGTCCCTCCAGTCTGTTCACTGTTTGCCTGCTTGGTGGCACAAAACCTTGTTGTTGGGTTCTAGTTGGCTTTGGTTGATGGCCATCTCTGACAAAAAAATCAGAAGGTGGGAGAATAGAGAAAGGCCAGGGTAATATTCCCACTCATTCCTTGGCACCCTTCCTGCCAGACAGTGATTTTTCACAGTTCTGTTCCTCCATATAAGGGGCTCCTGTGCAACAGCCCCTCCGCACAGTCACAGCTCCCTGCTCTGGACCCTTAGGGTGTGAAGAAGAAGCATTTCCCACTGCTGCTAGTTCCTGGCACTTCAAACTCCTTTTTTGGTTACCTTACAACTGATTGTTCCTCTGTAAACAGTCCCTTTTATTAAATGTTCTTCAATTAAGCCCTTTGAGAGAGCCATCTGTTTCCTGCCAGCACTCCTAACGAGGAAGAGTGACTTTGTGTGTATGCAAATGCACATGTCTGAACCCAGTATTGCTATCATGTGTTTCTGAAAATTATCAAAATAATGGAAACCTGGTGGTCTCTTAGATGCCTGTTTCTTTAACATGGACAGTTAGTCAAATCTAATATCACAAGAACTGCAATAGACTGTCCAGGTGACTAAGCAATTTCAGGTTCAATGTTCAAACATTTCCATGTTAAGATTTGACACTATAACCAGCTGGGGGTGGGAGAGGGAAGGAAAGAAGGTATCCAAAGTTTATCACTGAGCTTACAAAGCTTTAGGATCCCTAGAGACAATGAGGTTTTCTTTGTTCCCTCTAACCTGAAATGATTCAACCATCAGTATCAACATAAATAGACCCACAATAGAAATTTTAGTCTGGAAATTAATCCCTCCAGATATGCCCTATTTGGGGACATATATGAATGTAACTAATAGTAATAACACAATTTATTATGACATCTCTATATCAGAGTTAAATAGTTCTAAGGTAATGTAAGTCCAGTATCAACCTTAGACACCAATTCAAGCCCAAGGTAGTAAACTGACAACATATTCAATCAGTGAAGGAGCATCTCCTGGCCACCTATTTGTGCCAGGCCCTGTGCTGGCAACAATGATAGCAAGGTGTTTCATCAGCAAATTATCAGGAAGAGAGGGAGGAGAGAGAGAGGATGAGAGAGAGACAGAGAGACAGAGAGAGAGACAGACACAGAGACAGAGAAAGAGAGATAGGCACTGATTTGATAGAGTTATAATAGACAGGTGTGATTGTTATGAGAACAGAGTGACTAAGGGTCCCTAAGAGAGTGAGAAATGTTTCTCAGAAGAAGTAAACATTCAAACTGGGATTTGGAGTAGGAGTAAATATTTATTTGGATATTCTAACGTTACAGTGATGTTGAAATGGATAGAGAGTAGGGGGCAATGGGAAGAAGCAGAACTGAGTCCATAAGGGCCTTGCTGACAGCTCTGAACTCTAATCTGCAGGCAATGTGAATCCTTCTGAGGATTTTAATCAAGGAAATGTGAGATCAAATTTATATTTTGATATAATTTGATTGGGGCAGCAGTATAAATGACTGACTAGAGGGGATTAAGAATGAACTTGGGTAAACAGTTAAAAGATTGTACACATTTACGCCAAGAATGGAGGGCCTGGACTAAGGCATTGACTATAGGGACAGATAGAAGAGGGGCAAGTGACTGAAACATGTTTCTGAAAGAGAATTGAAAGACAATCCCTGGAGAATGAACATGTTGAATGTGTCCCGTGTTTGAATATAAAACGAACTGTATGAATGTTAAGTAAAAGTCAAGTTCATAGAAAATTTAAAAAGTTCATTCATATTTCAGACACAAATGTCATGTCTTCACTAAGTGAGATAATGGATCTGAAAGTGTTTGTAAACAGTTTCACCAATATTGGGAAATGTCATAATTCCATGAAGGGTTTACATGGTGGGAAAGGTAGGATACATGGTGCTCAAGTGGGTGAACCAGTGAGACAAATTCAGGGTAAAATCTCCCAGTTCTCTAGTATGTTAGGGACATACGCTAATGTCTGTAAGCCAGTGTGTTGGGGAAGGAGTGAGACGAGGACCGGAACAAAGAGACGTAGACAAAGGATCTCCAGAATGCCTGGAAGATAAGAGGTGTTCATTTATGAATTTGTTGAATTAATACAATAATGGACAAATGAATGAATATATATGTATATACAGAGGGTGCCATAAAAATGTATACACATCTTAAGAAAGGAAAGCTGTATTAAAATTGTAACACTCAATATATACCCATAACAAAAGATGAATACAAATCACGTTTGACTTTGGCAATTACAAGAGGTGTTCAAAGTGGTTACCATCAGCGTCCAAACACTTCTGATTATGGCAAACTTCTGCTTAAGCAACGTTGACCAAAATGTCAACTTGTATACATTTTTTGGCACCCCAGGTATATAACATGAATAAATAACTTAATGTGCAAAATTAGATTATATTATTACAACACACTAAATAATAATAATAATAATAATAACAACAAATAGAGAAGAAATTTCCACTGGCCTATAAACATAGTACTTTGATCATTTTTAAGAAAATCGACAGATCAGTAACTGGTTACTGATTACTAACTGTTTGGTTAAATGGATTATTATTATCTAATTGGCTTAATGAGCAAGTCCAGTCCAGTGATAAGCCTTAGGTAATGTATGACCCAAGTCTCTTTGGTTGGCCTCCAGCAGCTCTAAAATTAGTGAGTAAATCTTCCAAAGTTCTATTTTTGTCAGCCTTTGTCTTTCTGCACAACCCAAACTTTCAGTTGGGTATGTTCCCAGTTTTGTGTTAGTCTGGGACGGGATTTACTGACCCCAAGAGGTTGCCTAATTTGTCTTAAGTTCTGTACATCACACGCTGTGTTTCCTTAGTTCCAATAAAATGACCTAATCCTGATTTAACTATTTTATTCTTCACCAAAAAATTGCAAAAAAGATCACAGAATTAAATTCTGTTTTCTTAAAAAATTATTTTTAAAATGTAAATACTTAAATTCACATTGCAAGTACTACTAGAATCTCAAGGAATTCTTGAAAATATAGGTGCTTATTAAGAATAATAAGGGACAGAGGGAGCTGCCACAGCAACAGGAAGCCACCTGAGCTCTTTTCAGCCCTAGTGGCAAAGCTGGTACTTGAAGGGATTCTAGAGCAACTGCTGGCCAGAGGTCCAGTCTGCACCTGGAACTGAGCCATAAAATATGAGCTGGGGGCTAGTATCTGTTCCTGAAACTATCAATTGTTGAAAGTATGGAGGACAAGG